>CM031564.1:10154361-10595840 GCA_018467065.1 Ephestia elutella
ACTTATGTAAAATGTGTCGTAGTGCAGTGCATAGAGCTAAACTTGAGATCATTTTTAAATTAGGCTGGATATATTTTGCTAATGTGACAGATTTTGTTGTTTGAGAAGGGCGTTGACGGGCGTTGCAGTAATATATTGTGAATTATTTGTGCCTATAATCTTTTGTAAATATATTTTCGTTAATGAAGACGATCTCCGAGCAGGCTGGAGAAGACTCCTTTTGAACAGAGATGCATGGAGACAGCTGAAGTTGGCATATTTCGCAGGACTAACGGTGGAGAAAGCCAATTAATGTGGTGCTGACTTTTGTTCGCCTCTTTGCCCGCGGAATTTGCACAACAGGATGTGGACCTACACCTTTACGCAAATAAAGTTATTTTATTCTATTCACCATGACATGACCCACCCCGTCCGTTAGTGAAGAACCGAAGAAAATCAGTTCAGTAGTTTTGTTGAAAATATGTATTGTGTTAGTGGCTGTGGTTAGTGGTCAGAGCAAATAAAAACTAAGTATTTTAATTAATTTCATTTTATTTTTTCGCTAGTGTTGAAGAGTATTTCCAATTCTCTTCCTCATACCAACTCAAAAATTTCCTTGTTGAAGTCGTTCATTTTATTTATTATTTTGATTAGCAGCCGTAGTTAACATATTTAATGCTTGATATTTTCTTGCCGACATCATTTTCACAAGAAATACTCAAAAATAAAGAGTTTTGTAAATCAAAATACATTTTCACGCCTCATTTAGCTAGTGAATTACGTAACTACAATCGCAAAGGTATTTCTCGATGACATCTGTCGAATTTGTGACTTATGGTACCGATTTCCATACTAAAAAACAAAACGTTACTCGCTAGCGAGCGGCTCGCTTGCGAATAGCTTTCGATAGGTTTTCTTTGTTGACTCATACTACCGATATTAGTTCTTCAAGTGACCGCTAGAGGCGCTGTACATTTTTTCATAGACATTATTTACGGCGACGCTAGCGAGTTCGGTCACTATTAACTCATGGTAGGGCTACTGTACTACTGTGAACGCTTACTATACTCGCTATCGATAGCTCGATAGTTAGTGTAGTTTTCGTGTTGTCATGATGGTTTATGTGTAGTGCGTGGCTAATTTCACACCCAATGTAGCTATTTCTTTCTAACTATACCCAAAAGAAAGAGTACGACAGATGTTCCCAAAAAGCTTAGTATCCAAGCCGTGAAAATTTAAAAGTATAAATAACCCTACTTATTTTAAACGTGTCATAGTGCAGTGCATAGAGCTCAATTTGAGATAATTTTTAAATTAGGTTGGATATATTATGCTAATGTGACAGATTTTGTTGTTTGAGAACAAGGGCGTTGCATTATAGTGAATTTTTTGAGCCTATAATCTTTTGTAATATATTTTCGCCAATGAAGACGATCTCCAAGCAGGCTGGAGAAGGATCCTTTTGAACAGAGATGCATGGAGACAACTGAAGGTTGCATATGTAGCAGGACAACCTGACCAGGTGGAGAAAGCCTGAAGAATGTGGTGCTGACTTTTGTTCGCGTCTTTTGCACAATAGGATTTGGACCTACACCTTAACGCAAATAAGGTTATTCTATTCATCATGACATGCACTATCCCGTTCGTTGGTGAAGAACCGAAAGAAAATCAGTTCAGTAGTTTTGTTGAAAATATGTATTGTGCTAGTGGTCAGAGCAAATAAAGACTATTTTTATTTATTTTATTTTTTCATTAATGTGTTGAAGAGGATTTCCAATTCTCTTCCTGATGCCAACTCGAAAATTTCCTTGTTTGAGTCGTTGCATTTTCATTAGCAGCCGTAGTTAACATATTCAATGATAGATATCTACTAGCCGACATCATTTTCACAAGAAATACTCAAAAATAAAGAGTTTTGTAAATCAAATTACATTTTCACGCCTCATTTAGTGAATTACGTAACTACAATCGCAAAGGTATTTCTCGATGACATCTGTCGAATTTGTGACTTATGGTACCGATTTCCATAATAACAAAACAAAACGTTAGGTACTCGCTAGTGAGCGGCTCGCTAGCGAATAGCTTTCGATAGGTTTTCTTTGTTGACTCATACCTAGCGATATTAGTATTCAAGTGAGACGCTAGCGAGTTCGGTCACTATTAACTCATGGTAGGGCTACTGGTCATAATATCTGGGATAGGTTTGAGAAACTGGCGCTCGAGTTCAGGTTTTGCTATTTGATCTATTTTTCTTATCGTCAACTAGCTCTCTCTCTTCCATAAAGTATTCAAATAAAAACTATAAACAATTTGGTAAATTGCTAATCTATACATATAATAAAACTGTAAAAATATTTTGTCTGTACATTTAGTATGTTTGACTGAAAATATAGAAATAAATATTATCACTTAAAAAGAACAATAGAAAGCAAAAATATTTTTTTGGAATTTCTTGTCTGTCTGTCTTTCTGTCTGTCTGTCTGTATGTATGTATGTATGTACGCGTTTCACGCAAAAACTACTGGATGGATTTGAATGAAACTTTTTTGTTGTATAGCTTAATAGCTATAATTAAATAATAGCAAAAATATTTTTTTGGAATTTCTTGTATGTATGTACACGTTTCACGCAAAAACTACTGGATGGATTTGAATGAAACTTTTTATGTTGTATAGCTTAATAGCTATAATTAAATAATAGCCTATATGTTGCCCAGGCTTAATAGCCTGGGCAACATTTAGGCTATTATTGATTTTGAAAACTGGAACATCTGATAAAGAACCTTAACAGTACAACTAAACTATAAGAAATATGGAAATGGTACCTTTGCAAAAGTATATCAATCTGACGAGCATTTTCTGTTGACGTATAAAAATCGAAGATCAGGATCATCTGATGAAGAATTCCAAGAGACCAGCTACACTATTACATATATGGAAATGGCGCCTTAGTAAAAGTAATTCAACCTGATGAGCATTTCCTGCTGACGTGTAAAAATTGAAGATTATAGAACATATGATGAAGAACTCCAAGAGACCAGCTACTCTATAAAATGAATGGAAATGGGGCCTTAGAAAGAGTTGTTCAACCTGATGAGCATTTTCTACTGACGACGTATAAATAGACAGGTCACGGGATAGGATAAAGAGGGACTCGGGGTGGGAGTGGTGGCACACGGGAATTTGTAGATAACGAACAGACGAAGATCGTTTATTGAATGAAATATCACTTTTGATTCATTCTTACACCGCGACTGTACTACGAGTACCTAATATATTCCCGCGGGACATGGGATAACCAAATGGCTGAAATTTTGAGTACTGAAATTAGGTTACAATAGTTTGGAACACAAAAAGATTTTTCATCTAAGCGAAACTCACGCGGGCGAAGCCGCGGGCAACAGCTAGTATTATATATACTTTATACTTATTTTTTACTACTTTTAGACAAAACACAGATAACTTTTATACAAATTATTTGTCATAGTGTTGATAAAATTAGTTAAATAAAATGCTTTTAAATGCACATATATATTTTTTTGATGATAACTGTACAATTCGGCTAGAACAATAGATTTTTGACAGCAAGATAGTCGAAAAGAAGAAAATTACAAAAAAATATTCAAAGTAAAAAGCGGGATCCAATGCGAAGTACTCTTCACGCAGGAACGTCCGATTATTTAATTCGTAATTTGTATTGGCAATACGTTGTTGAATTAAAACCAATATCATTAGCATAGACAACACATGGCTTGGACGAGACAAACAATTTAACAAGGCTCTGCGCCATCGCTAATGAATAATGTTAGGGTCAAGCAAATCTATTGTATATAAGCACCTTACTTTAAAAAAGTGTCAACCAATACAAATTTGAACGTCCCAAGAGTCCCAACCAAACGCATAGGCAATAAAAAATATTTCCAAAAAAATGAACCGACTTCCATTATAAAACTTAAAATAATTATAACTTGGTAGATTAATAAAAAAAAATGTATATGCATGCTTGAGGTGAAGTCGGTATTTTATGTCAGTTTGATTTGAAATGTCAGAACATGTCAGAATTCCACGGAAATCTATTATTTTTGGCATATAAATAGACCAAGAGCCCGCGAAGACCAAACCTTCCTTATTTTAAAAATGCTGAATGGTTCTCTGTGTGGGATATATCTACGGGTAAAAAAGATTAGCGATTGGATCTAAGTTGCTTATGCAGGTAATATGGATAGCATAAGTTATTTTTATAGGTATAAAAAGCACCTTTGGGGATCTTTCAAATTAACATTATATTCAGATATTGTATAATAAATATTACTATAACAAAATTTTGTAAAGTTACAATGTCTGGCAGGGGTTTATATCTGCACTAATTGCTTGGCAATGAATGGCATGATTTCTAATATTATTCGGAATAAAATCGTAAAAAAAAACTGTTACTTTGAGGAAATTGAGCTACAACTTTAAATATGATTGTTACAAATTATCTGCCTAAGTTCTTTGGCCAGTGTGTGTTGCCAGTAATGACATACGGAACAGAGACGTGGTCGCTTACTATGGGCCTCATAAGAAGGGTCAAGGTCACCCAAAGGGCGATGGAGCGCGCTATGCTCGGAGTTTCTCTGCGTGATCGAATCAGAAATGAGGAGATCCGTAGGAGAACTAAAGTAACCGACATAGCCCGCAGAATCGCGAAACTGAAGTGGCAGTGGGCGGGGCACTTAGCTCGTGGAACAGATAGCCGTTGGGGCAGAAAAGTTCTCGATGGCTGACCCTCGCGTCAACTCGTGAACGGGTGTTGCCAGGGGGATCCTGCTTCGATCCTGATTCAAATTTTATTTTTATTTTTTGTTCTTAACCAATTTATTGTGGTTACTTGATCACAAACATAACATGTTTTATTATATTATTTTATTTTTTTCTTATATTTTATTTTTGACTGTACACAATCTAGTGTATGTATAAAGTTAATAAATAGCCCCTCTGGCATATTAGGCGACAAAGACTGTTTCATGAGTTTCTTTCGGCATTTCTTCTCAGCAGTGGTCGTTCCGAAATGCTAGTAGTTTGTAGCTTTGAGACATAATATATTATGATTTAATAATTAGTTATCGACATGAAAAAGAGCCTTCTTTGAGGGCCAAGTTTCAATAAAAAAATTTGACTTTGACTTCGAGTGGCGACCACGAACAGGAAAACGTAGTGTTGGCAGGCCTCCCACTCGGTGGACCGACGACCTGGTGAAGGTCGCGGGATGCACATGGATGCGGGCAGCGCAGGACCGGTCGTTATGGAAATCCTTGGGGGAGACCTTTGTCCAGCAGTGGACGTCTTTCGGCTGAGAGAGAGAGAGAGAGATCTGCCTAAGTAATCATGATCCAACTTTCATAGTCGCCTATAGCTATTTCTGTGTTGGGGACATGCATTGATAATCTTGAGTTTTCATAAAATAAGGAAGGGCATACTGTCGCAGGCTTTTGCTCTATAATCCAATGTTTGTATTTTTATATTTTGTTGGGTATCTTTAAAATTACCGAACAGATTCTGACGTGGTTAAAATGGGACCAACTTGGGAATACACTCTTTCGAATAAAAAAATAATTTCAAAAATCAATACACTATAGGCGGAGAAATCGGCGAACATAAATAAAAAAAAACATACATACATCGAAACATAACCTCCTCCTTTTTTGGGAAGTCCGTTGAAAACACAGGTGTTACAACACAAAATAACACTATGTTTTTTTTATGTCTATGGAAATTCTAAATATGAAAGTGTAAAACATGTGTGAAGATTCAGTACCTCAAATGGCAAAATCTCGGATCCACGGCATCTTCGTGATCAGAAGATATTATCGTAAATGTTGCAAATTTTCGCATATTTTGCGATTTCAGAAAACCACGGGCCACAGTACTAATAACTGTGGCCCGTGGACATTCATATTACCATTGTCTTCTCCATTTCACACAGAGTGATTCCCAACGGCCCCGGCGGGCCTGCCCCGGTGACGGGGCCGTTGGAAAACTTTTCTCCCACGGCCCCGACGCGGCGGGCACGGCCCCGGCGTCGACGGGGCTGTTGGATTTTTTTTTATCAACGGCCTCGGTGTATTTTTTTAAATTATTGCTACATTTTTTATTTGTTTATAAAGTATGAATACAATGTATACTTGGCATGTTCTTGTAATGTGGTCTTAGCATGTTTATCTGTGAATAAAAATGTTGAAATCGGCAACAGAGATACTTAGTTGTTGACAGATTGTTATGTTAATATACAGGGTGTTTGGTAGTTCAATAGCCTTCGCCTTAAAGCGAAGTAGCGCAGTAAATAGAGCGAACCTTCCCTAGGGGTTAATTACGTGCGGTCCAGTAACTCAATTTTTTTTATATTATTGTTTAGGATGGTTGTAAGTATTTAAAATAAATATGGCACAATTGAATAGCTTTTGCACTCGCCGCCAAATTTGAAAAATAGAAAAAAAATCACCACTTTGTTCGGTTTTTCGCTTATATTTTCTTTTAAGTGCATTTTCGCTAGAAAAGTGTTCTACACAATGTTGTAGAAAATTAAATTTGCCGTCATTTACATTTTACATTTTGTTTCTAGGACTGACAGTTTCCGAGAAAAAAAAATCCTTTGCCTTAAAAAAATCTAATTTTTCAAACATTCGTCAATCTTTTTTAATAGAGAAGAACGATGTAATCCAGTCATGACCTATTCTAGGAGAAAAAGTAGCAGAACAAACATCCTAGGGAATTTAATTACCTGCAAAACGCAATTGCATATTTCTAAACCAACCCTGCAAGGTGGAGAGTAAAACTAAATGATAAAACAACGGAAATTGTTTTTTGCTATAATATTTTACTTTTTACTAACTGAACCTCGCTCCCATGGAAATTTCGGGATATAAAGTACCTTATGTGCTAGTCCTGATATTTTTCTACTAGTATACCAAATTTAATCGAAATCCGTCTAGTAGATTTTGTGTGATTAAGCAACAAATATCACATCCAAACTTTCCCATTTATAGTGTGATTCATTGCAGGTGAGTAACCGGTACCTGGTCGGGACACTGTAAAAGTATCTGTGGACATTATCAAGTACAGATATTAGATAATATTTGCTTCATCAGCAATAAAAATTGGGAAAGAAACCCGATTTTAAAATGAAAAAGTTTGGATGTGATATTTCTTGCTCAATCATAAAAAATCTACTGGACGGATTTCGATAAAATTTGGTATGCTAGTAGAAAAATATCAGGGCTAGCACATAAGGTACTTTTTATCCCAATATTCCTATGGGAGTAAAGCCCCCGGGTGCAGCTAGTAGACAATAAAATATGATAGCAAAAACGTAATATTTTAACTTTTACTTTTACTCCCTACTCCGTATGGTTGGTTAAAATAAATTACATGTGTTTTGTAGGTAATTAAATTTCCTTCAAATTTTATTCCAATATATATTTTCCTAGAGTAGGCCATAAATGAAATACAGCGCTCTGAAGTAAAAAGTTTGACAAATTTCCAAATGCGATCAAAAATGCGATTTTCTTAAAGTGCACATCTCCATAACTATCAGTCCTAGAAACAAAATATAAAATGTACATTATAGGAAATTTATTTTTACAACATTGTGTAGAACTCTAATGTAGCTAAAATGCATCTAAACGAAGGTGAGAGCGCAAATCTGAATAAAGTGGCAATTTTTTTTTGTTTTTCCAACATATGGCGGGCGTGGAAGGGGGGAAAAATTGTGCCTCTTGCATTTTAAACACTTAATAACCATCCTAAATAACATATCAAAAATTCAGAACTATTGAACCATTTGTAAGTAAACCCTACCCTTAGCTCTATTTTGGTCTTTATTCAATGAACTATGGACGGATTTGTATTAAATTTGGTATACTAGTAGAAAAATACCAGAAATAGTACATAGGTTACTTTATATCCTGAAATTCCCACGGGAGCGAAGACCCGAGGCGCAGTTAGCAGAAAATAAAATATTATAACAAAAAAAGCAATATTCCGTAGTATTAATATTGAGTTTTACTCCCCATTCTGCAGGGTTGGTTAAGAAAAATGCAAATGCGTTTTGTAGGTAATTAAATTCCCTACAAATTTTGTTCCAATAATTTTTCTCCTAAAATATGCCATAACTAGATTACAGCGTTCTGAAGTGAAAAGTTTGACAAATTTCAGTAAAAGAAGATTTTTTTTTTTTTTATGAGCACACATCTCGGTAACTATCAGTCCTAGATTCAAAATGTAAATAATAGGAAATTTAATTATCTACAAGATTTTGTAGAACACTTTCCTAACAAAAATGCATCTAAACGAAAATATGAGCCTAAATCTGAAGATTTTTTTTTTTTTTCGTTTTTTTAAGATTACTACGAACGCGGAAACTTGGCAATTGTGCCCTTTTTATTTTGAATACTCACAATAATCCTACACAACAGTTCAAAAAATTCACAATTACTGGACCGTTTGTAATTTGATTCTCGTCTATTTACTGCGCTAAAGCTAGTATAGACCATTTAGAGTCACTTAAAAGAAAATTTTCTTTAGCAATAGTGTTACCGATTTTTTTTAGGATTTTTTTCACGAAATACCCAAACACAATTGCTAGCAGTGGCGAAATTAATGCAAAACATAATTCTTTTTTAATTTCTATTTATTAAAGCAATGTATGAACATTATAAAAAAAAAGTTTTGTGCATCTGTGACATCAGAATTTATTCTTATTATTATTTTAAAGTTACTTAAAAAAAATTAAATTTGGAAGTCCATTCTTACAGAGATTATAAAAAAATAACGGAAGGAGCTTTTTTTTAAAAAAACCTTGATAAAAACTTCCTTGATTATTGGGCTTTTTTAAGAGGACAGCTTACGTGGATACCTTGCAAAGTTTTTAATTTAGGATCCAAAAACCAAAGTAAGGAAGAAAATTATTTTTTTTTAGCTGAAAAATTAAACTACATTTTTTGTTAAAAAATTTACTTTTCACATAGGGAACGAGTGCAAATTAAAAAATTACTCCACACATGCCCCGCCGGGGCTGTTGATGAACAACTAGAGTGCAGGTTTTCTCACAATGTTTTCTTACACCGGAAGCAAGTGGTGGTCGATTAAAACTAGAGTCAGATTGGTCTTCAAACTCATGTATTACGGGCAGGATTTGAACCTTAGATCTTTGCAGCCGCAGGCCCTACCACTCGGCCACCACCACCAAATCATTATATGTGCGTTCAATATATTTAACATATACAACTTTTGCATTTTTTCTTCGTGAACCAAATGAGTCTTAAAATCTAAGCCGGCCACAGAAACAGTCTTAAAATAGGCAGGTATATGATTTGTTCAGAGAGTTTTTATCAGATGCGAAAATTTGAAACAGTAACTCAAAAATGTAAATTATTATCCAAATGGCCGAACTCATCTAGTCTTAAATTTGTGTTTGGCGACTTTCCTCATAACTTAGTGGTAATTGAACAAATCTGAACAACATGACAACAGCGAAACGGTTACCTCGGAATGTATTCGTAGTATAATAATAAAATAATAAATAATAAAATCCTTTATTTTTCCACCACAAAATTAATTAAATGTAGCACTTACAGGCAAAGCTTAGTATCTAGGGACCGTACAATTTTGTGGGGACTGGAGCTTGAACTAGGTAAAAAACCTGTACTACAAGACCCCAGGCCCCACCTCTCGGAGAGGTACAATAAGCTGGAGGAAACTCTTACTTTGTAAGTAGATAAATTTAACAATGTAGGTTGTCGTAGTGTGAGGTAAATGTAAATAAATATGATTAATAAATATAAATACGTGTATATATAAATAATAGTTATAGATAGATAATAGGCGATGCATGAATGAAATTCCATAAAATATGATTTTGGTTAGACTGTTACACAAAGCAGATTTTCAGTAGAATCATAATTAAGGCTAAGAAGCCATTCAGTTATAACCTTTTTACACTTGTATCTGTTTAATGGATAGATATTGAGTGTTTTGTGCAGTTTATTATACAAAAAGGGACCAAGAAAGCAGAGAAAACGTTGTGTGAAGGATTTATTATACAAAGTGCTTTTGGCAACAAGATGGTTACGTCTAATTGAGTTAGGGTTATAAGGAGTTAATTTGTGTTGTAATACAGTGGCTGCCTGTATAAAGAGTTGTCTAACGGTTAGGACTTGACATTGCTTATAAAGATCCTCAGTTGGATATAAAATTGGTTTTTTGAAACAGACTTTAAGAACTGCCCGTTGGGCTCGCTCGATTTGGATGAAATTGGTTTTGGCAGCGCCTCCCATGTTGTAATGCAGTAGGTAAGCAGTGACTGGCACAACGCAAAGTAGACCATTTTCAGTACACTACCATCGGCTGAGTTTCGGAGAAGTTTAAATATATATAGGAGTTTCCTAATTCGAGTAGAAAGTATATCAATATGTGGTTGAAAAGTTAGGTTATTATCCAATAAGATGCCAAGATATTTTATAGAAACTACTTTATCAATAGGTTGTCTGTTTGTTGTGTTACATGTTTTAAAAATTTTGAGGGTTTCATTATCAGGGTGGGGGGGATTTCGGATTGAAAAAGGAATATACTTTGTTTTATCTATATTAAGTGTCAAGAGGTTATCATTGAGCCATTGTGTTACAGTGTTGAAACCTATTTGAGCTAGACGATATGTTTCATCCCAAGTTTTTGACGAGAACAGCAGGGCAGTATCATCGGCATAAGAAATAATTGTGCCATTTTCGAGACTTAAGTTGCAGAGCTCGTTAATATAAACGAGAAAAAGGCTAGGCCCTAGTATACTGCCCTGTGGGACGCCATATTCGATCTGTTCGTATGAGCTGGTATGAGAACCAATTTTGACACATTGGGATCTACCTGTTAGGTAAGACTCAAATAAGGCAAGCTGCCTGCCTCTTATACCTAATGTTTCGAGCTTGTTGATAAGCAAGGGAATGGAAACCGTATCAAAAGCTCTTGCCAGGTCCAAGAACATGCCTAAACATTTGTTACCTTTATCTAGTTCCAGTGCTATGGTATTTGTCAATTTTAGGACTGCATCGCTCGATGACATACCATTTCTAAAACCAAATTGATTTTCAGATAATATATTTTTGGATTCTAAATATTTGATTAGTCTGGAATTCAAAATTTTCTCTAAAATCTTGGACATGGCAGAAAGTATAGAAATAGGTCTATAATTATTGACACGGCTTCGATCCCCTGCTTTGTAGATTGGATGAATGATGGCTCTTTTAAAGACTTCGGGAAAAATGCCTGATCTTATACTTATATTACAAATATGTGTCAGAAGAGGTACAAATATATGTTTGAATTTTTTTAACATTCCGGATGATATGCGATCCCACCCGCTGGCACAGTCTTTACGTAGTGAATCAATTAAAGCACCAACCTCATTCTCATCTGTTTCAGTGAGAACAAAAGAATTACTATGAACCGATGTGAGAGGCGGTATAATAGTAGTCGGTGCCTGTAGTTTTACGGCCAAGTTCTTACCTACGGTAGCAAAATATGAGTTCACTTCATCGATGTCTTTTTGAGGATTGTGACCTAGTAACTCGTTCGCAGGTGCCTTTGCTTTGTTCAAATGTGTGACTTGTTTGACCACATTCCAGACACGTTTAGGATCGTTTCCTGCCTGTTTAAATTGAGCCTTGTCATATTCTATTTTAACATTTTTTAGGATTTCATTGCAGAAATTTCGGTACCTCTTATAGGAAGTTTTTAGTACGTCATCCTTTGGATTTTTACGTACCTGTATATGAAGTCTGTCCCTATGGCACATGCATCGTAATAGTCCAGGAGTGATCCATGGCTTGATTGGTCTACGCCTGCGAGGTGGTTTAATTTTTTTTTGTGTTAGCATCAATGGCTGATTGAACAAGCTCAATAAGTAGCATACCCGCGGCATTCGGATCTGTTAAATTATATACAGGACTAAAATCAATTTGGTTAAGATCTCTTTTAAACCCATCTTCGTCCATCTTATAATAAGATTTGTCATTGGGAGTTTTCTTTTTAGAGGCAATAGAAGTTAGAATTGCAGAGTGGTCTGTTAATGTTGATTGCACTACCAGCGTCTTGACGGGTTCGCTCGTCTTTAAGAGGAGGTGGTCAAGACATGTAGAAGAGTGAGTAGCAAATTTATGTCCCGGTATAAGACCATGGATAGCAGTGTTGTCTAGGTAGTCAATCGCATGGGAACTCAAACATGTTGAACCAATGTCTATATTTATGTCCCCCGTTATAAATATATTTTTAAAGGATTTATAATTATTCAAAACTGTGCCAAGCGATTGTATAAACGGTGTGGGGTCGATAAATTGCCATGGACGATATATTGCAATTATAACCGTGTCACTTCCTATTTTTATGGACAAGGAGCTACATTCTGTGATGTCTGGCTCTTCTACCCTAACGTTGCGTAGATCTTGGTGAACATACAATACTACTCCATCATTTTGGTTGTGTGTTTTTAAAGATTTGTAGTGTGTATACTGATCCATTGTTGGTATAACCGGATTACATTTGAGCCAGGTTTCCGTCAACGCTATTATATCACAGTGTACATTGACTCTTTCTAAAAGAGTAAGAAGACCTGAAAAGTTTTTCCCAATACTTCGAGTATTTTGTGATAAAAAGGTTAGCGAAGAGTTGAAATTATCGAGTATGCTGGTGCACTTCTCGGCTTCGCAACAATGGGCTTCACAAAAAGATACATTATCTAGGTTATTTATGAATTCATTAACACACGCGAACTTTGTTATGTAAATTTTTGTTTATTATTGGGTACAAAAATATGCAGTATTTAGTCACTGTGAAGGCTATACAGAGAGTGTATAATGGGTTAATTATTTCTAAAGAATCTACTACGCCGGGTGCTTTATTTGTGTACCGAGTTATATTCAAGGCAAGTTTATAAATGTTGAAGTGGGTATAATTCATTAAGCAGGGTGGTCCGTAAATGGAGTGTTTATGATTTTCATGTGTGAAAGAAGTGTCTGAGCTAAGAACAAAGATTAGCAATATGTTGAGTATACATTTGCGATTTCAGATTCAGACTTATCATTATTATCGTTTCGACATCTAAAAGCGAAGGCTTAGTACCTATAGAAAATGGCGAAATCTATGACAATTTCACAAAGAGAAACGGTAACCTTTTTCGTAAATTGTAATGTCCACCCACGGGCTACAGTATGGGGTAGGTACTTCCCGTTGACCTAAAATTATGAAATTTGGCAAAAAGCAAGGTCTAGCAGGAATAAATAAATCTGAAATTTGTAAATGTATTACTGGAAGTCCTAAAAGTGTTTAACTTATAATTGCGCTCGATGCCGTATGAATCCTAGGGATCGAACTGCAAAGTTAAGTTTGTTTTTAAACTAGTTGTGTTTTTAAACTATTTGGTCTTTTAGTTAGTTCCATGTATTCAAAGAACTTCATGTGTAAGTATAAAATACAATATTTGCGAAATGGTCATTTTGCTAACAGGGGGACAATTTGCGATAGAAACATTTTGCAAAAATGTCATTTTGCGAAAGAGACATTTTCCAACCAGCGGACATTTTGCGAAGGCTTTGCCGTCTTTTCCGATATCTAATACTTATTAAGTCCACACAAAGAATGATTATCTGTAAATTATCACAAATGTGAAATTACTGCACGATTGTGGCGCACCGTAGAAAGGCGAGCTTTTATTAATTTGATTACATATTATTATGTTGATGTATGGATTTTAGTACATTTACAAGGTTAATATGGGAGGGCATTGCCCGAAGATGGATACCGCACGTCCTACACCCTACACCCTCCCTCTGAATGAAGCTGGGAGGCTGGGAGTCGCTAAACACATGCCACCATGTACAGGCAAACTCATTTAACAACCATTTTAATTTAATCAAAGATATTGAAAAATTTATTTGTGAAACTGTATATAAAAGACAAAAACGTTGATGTGTACTTACATCAGACCTAAATTTATACTTTTCAAAAAATTTAGTTTCTATGACTTACATACCTATCTTCTTTTTATTGTTGAGAATCAGAGCTGCACCCCAAGGCTTCGCTGCTGTGTAAATTTGGGGATAAAAAACCCTACGTGCTATTCTGGTATTTTTGTACCAAACTTCATCAAAATCCGTTCAGTACATTTTGCGTGAGTAACAAACTTTGGCATTTACATAAATATGCATCGAGATATTTTCAAATATGTAAGTAAATAAAAGTGTGACTTGATTATTTGAATATCCATTTCGACTCGACAACAAAAATATGAGAATGCCTGTTGCCCTGGCATACACTTTGAGATCGCGGCAAACCACTATCCTCCTATCTGCACCAGCAAAACTTCCAAGAATTTTGTTTTGTTTGTAGAAATCAAAGTAAGCAAACATCCCAACAATACAAATAATTTGATTTCCAGTAAAATCGGCGTCCGAACGACACCTAAATGTTTGGTTTTTGCAGTCTCTCGATGGATTCGTACGCATTTCCCCAAAGAAATTGTCATGCACTTTGGTACTTTCATAAACCATAAAAGAAAGTAGGCATCCAAACTTGCTTGTCTTGGAATACGCATAGTACGTAAGTTCATTTATTCATGATTGTCCTATTATGTAAACAATCTTCACAGTACTTTTTGTTGAATTTTGTTGAAAATAAATCAAATATTAGTTCAAACCTAAACATTCTAAAGTAAAACCAGGCAAGTAATTTCTTATAAAGTCTATTTTAATTTATTTTGTTGTAAAATCATAAAAATACATGGTAAGATTGTTTATTTCATACGACAATTATGAATAAATGGACCATAAGTACTTACGCGTAACTAATTCTTGAAAGTTATGATTTGGAAACGTATTATTTCAGATATTTTGTTACATTGCCACAAGGAGACAATAAAGCACCATTCCTGTCATCTAGATCCAGATGTCATGCATCCACAACTGACTCATCCAATCACCACTGTTTTACAATACATACATTACATATTTACAAACCCTTGTACATGTCTCTTATAAACAAAACTATGACACTCTGTTGGGGTGAAATATTCCCAGTATGAGAGGACTGATCACCCATCTGGTGCTTGTGTTGGCATCCCCAAAAAGTAATAATAATGGCCCTCTGTTCATTGCATTTTCGAGGTACCTACCTATTCTTCGAAGCGCACCAATAGTCAAAGTTTGAATAGAGATAGGTAGGTACTAACCAAGGCACTAACGGATTTTTTTTTTTATAACATATGGCGGCAAACGAGCAAGCGGGTCACCTGATGGTAAGCGATCACCGCTGCCCATGGACTACTGCAACACCAGGGGTATCACAAGAGTGTTGGCGGCCTTTCAAGAAGATGTAGACTAGTTTTTTGAAATATCGATAATATTAATAATCGTATTTCAGACTAGCCGTTGCCCGCGACTTCGCCCGCGTGAGTTTTGCTTAGATGAAAAATCTTTTTTTGTTCCAAACTGTTTTAGATGTTTCGTATCTTCGATTTTTATACGTCTACAAAAAATGCTCATCAGATTAATCAAGTTTTGCTAAGGCGCCATTTCCATATATATTATAGTGCAGCTGGTCTCTTGGAGCTTTTCATCAGATGTTCCAGATCTTCAATTTATATACGTCAGCAGAAAATGCTCATCAGGTTGAACGACTTTTCTTAACCATTTCCATATTTCTAATAGTTTTACTGGTGTTGTTGTGTGTGTTTTGGTTCTTTATCAGGTGTTTCATCATCAGTTTTCAAAATCAATTATAGCCTAAATGTTGCCTAGGCTTAATAGCTATATAACAAAAAAAGTTTCATTGAAATCGGTTCAGTACTTTCGGAGATTAGAGTGATCATACATACAGACAGACAAAAAATTCAAAAACCAAAATTTTGGTTTCTATTATTCTTTTTAAGTATCCCTATATCCATTTCAGTCAAAAAAACCAAACCAAAAGAGCAAACCCATCTTTAATAAATAAAAAAACTAAATGTATTATAACTCTTATAATGTTAGATTCCAGTGCATATTTACCTAAACTTCGAGGAAGTAGTAACATAGGGTGATAATACCACCACTAAAATAAAAAAAAGTTAGTAATTTTTAATAGGTTCCAGGATTTAAAATCATGAATTGTTTTTGGATTTTATAAAAATAATATAAAGTTAGGTACAGTACAGGTTATTGATTGAAATTGTGTCAAATTAAAATGTTTTCAAGGGAATAAAATAAAAAGAAAACATAATATCATTACTAAATAATAATACAATAATAATTCATGACTTTGAAATCACAATATTAAAAATTATTTTTTTATATTTTAGAGGTAGTATTACCACTCTTTATTACCTACTTTCTGAATTCGTAAAAGTTCAGTCACATTCATCGTCACCTTGGTTTACTATCATCAATCAACAATTAATCAGACTATTCATCAGGACAAAGTTATAAAACTTTATTGATTTTGGCTACTGTGTGTAGTGGCAACTTTGGCATTTTAATGAATTGTGTTGTTAGACATATATTTGTAAACTGGTACTTGACCTTACCTGAGAAGTAAGCTGACCTCTGGTCTTCCAAATTACCTACCAATACAAATTTCCAAAGAAATATAGGTATAGATCTGCAGTCTTTTAGTTATACCAGAAATAATAATTCGCACAGCATAATTCGCTAAAGCTTTAGGATTACCTAGATAGGTAGCTTCTTTATACCCACAATTAAAATATGTAATACTACATATTATACGAGACAGAAGAATGAAATAATAAAACAAATGTTACAAATCAATCGTGTAAGAAAATAAGAAAAAAAAATTCATTCTAAACATAACAAGTGTAGGTAATATGGTTATGTTGGTGGTACATGTGACCACTAATACGTAGGTACATAAATTTGGAAAGCTCAGCATGTAATTAGATCTGATAACATGTGCTGTTACCCAAAAATTAAAATATTTTGGAAATTACCTATGAAAAAATAGTGGCAAACTAAATGCAAACGTTAATTTTCGAACCCGCAGGTAGGTACTTTTTCATATATAAACAATGATCATCAAAACAAAAGAATGCACCCAATTTGTAGTAGGTACTTACCTCGTACTTGATACCAGCAAGACGGAGCCATGTTTCAACTTTCAAGCAGTAAGGAGAAGTCGATGGCAACAAAGGAGTTCGTATAAATTGGTAAAGATACACGATATCTTTCTCAAAATTGACTTTGTGAACCGTCGGCTTAGGCGGGGCAGGTTCAACTTTTTTCTCCTCGACCTTTTCATCTGTTTTTTCACAAGCGGTCGGAGCTTCTTCTTTAGTTTGGCCATTATCCGCCGGCGCGTCCTCCTTAAGCTCCTTTTCTTTTTCTGTGTTTTCGGGAACGTTGTTCGTTATTTCTGTTGCCATTTTGAACTATGTAAAACTGTTTACAATATGTAATAACTATATTTTGTATCACGCACAAGACACAATGGATCGCGTCAAGCTTAGTTAAATTAATAATAATGAAGTTTATGCCGCCAGTAGAGTGCGTTAAATAAAACAATAGCAACGATTAACAAGAAACTGGCTGAGACACTGTGCCTGTCACTACTCGCGCGTACAATGCCGCATCCGCAAAGCCGCTAGCTAGCTAGTCAACTGAGAGAGAAACTGGCTGGGCTGGTCCGGTTGGTTGCCTGGCAACGCTTTCATGCCATGCCAACAACAAGATGGCGGCCGCGGTGGTTACGACCATGTTATGATGTTACGACTCCGAATCGAATCCGAAATTCGAACTACATTGACGAATTTGTTACCAAATTTAAATTTTTGATAATAAAAAAAATACATAATTTAAAAATATAATAATATAACGAACACAGGCGTAACCAATATTTTATGATTAAATAGTTGCCGCATTGAACATCAGCGAAAAAGCGCGAATTTTAAAATATTCATGAATTTGACAATCTGCTATTTAGCTTTTATTTTATTTATTACTAGCGAGCAAGCGTGCGCCCGCCCTGCTTCACTCAGGATGTACATACATTACTTAATATGTAGCCGTCACTCAGGTTCAGGTATAATGTAGCTTTCTATTAGTGAAAGAATTTTTGAAATCGGTTATGTGTTCCGTGAAGTTTTCTATTATTACCTACCTCAGCTATTTAGGGATTTCTGAACATTTTTTTTTTTTATTGGATCCGGTAACACTTCTCCTGATTTAAACAAGTACCCGGACCCATGGACCATGGATGAAAGAAATCGGACCATGCTTAGCTTAGAGCAACACTTGACTCGAGCGGAAGTCCTTGTTGCTCGAAGGCGCTTAGAGGCCACTTGAGGCCAGTGATTTTTTTCTCTATGTACATACGTAGATTTATTGCCTATACTGTGCCTTATATAGTGAGTGGCTAGGCCAGAACAGAATAAGTATTCTTACCGATCCAGACGACACCATCACGATTTCTAATCCTCCTTCCGATCACTCTAGAGGTAATAGTAGGGCTCAGGGTCCAAGTAGGAACCGCACTCGACGGAATCGAGTGCGAAGCAGTAAAGATGGACCACACGGTACCTAAACTCCATTTATTCTTACCAGTCCTATCATGTAAGCAATCTTACCATGTCTTTTTTTGATTTTACAACAATATAAATTAAAATAGACTTTTTAGGAAATTACCTTTGTATTAATAAATGTTTTACTTTAGAATGTTTAGGTTTGAACTAATATTTGATTTATTTTCAACAAAATTCAACAAAAAGTACTGTGAAGATTGTTTACATGATAGGACTGGTAAGAATAAATAGAGTTTACGTGCCCATTGATCGGCACCATGACGTTTGGCCAAAACATTTAAAAAATGTTAATTTAATATTTCTTTAAAATTCAACATTTCAAACCTTGTCGCAGTTTGTGTTTAGTCAATAAATTTATGTTCTTTCTTTCTTTCAATATACCGCTCTGCCATTTTGTGAGTAATGCCCAAAGCTGTGGTTCGTTCCCACCTGGGAGCCCTTTTGTGCTGCTGTTACTGTTTCGGCCCTCAAGGCTGTCGACATATTTCCTACGGTGAAGCAGTAGCAGCAGGTCACAGATGCAGGTCGACGTAGCGACCAACTGCAAGTAAGCTTCAAAAATATCTACAGAATAAGAAGTAGGTAGGTAGTAATAGTACTAACTGCGGGCTAGACAGTTGGCTAATGAACAATACGATGTGAACTTGTGAAGTAGCCTTGAACCAAATATTACCCGTGTAACCAAATTCAATTTTTAGGGTTACGTACAAAAATGAAAAACGGAACTCTTTTTGGATCATTCGTACGTCTGTCTGTCCGTCCGTCTGTCACAATCAATTTTCTCTGAATCTACTGGACCAAATCAGATGAAATAGTAGGATGGCGGAATCCTGTGACCCCAACACAGAAGTGCAAAGTAAATATTTTCGGGCTACCGCTTCAAATGCACTGGGTAAGAAATATCGTCGCAATGAAGACTGGTTTGATGGAAATGATGGGGTCTTGCGGACGACGCTTGACAAACACCGGGATTTCCTGCGACAACACAGAAGGCAAAATGGAAGCGTTGCGGTGGTCAAACTTAGTGACCTTGAATTGCGCAAACTGTCTCGACAAATAAAGGACAAGTGGCGGCAGAACAAGGCCAGCCACCTGCAAACCAGCTTAGGGAGTTTTACAGTGAGGTACGCAAGCTGGCATTGACCATATACCAGGAGAGCTCATCACGTATGGCGGTGAGAACTTGCATACTAACGTATGCAAGTTCTCACTCAGTTCGCAGTTGTGGGAACTCTTTGTTTGCAGGTGGGAGGAGGAGCGCGTTCCCGATATTTTTAAAGTATCGCGTATAAGTGTTCTCTATAAGAACAAGATTGACCGATCTGACTGCAACTCTTATCGCTATTTCGCTCATATCGGTCCCTGGGAAGGTCTTTGCCAGAGTTCTTTTAAACCATCGGAAGGACTTATCTGAAAGGATCCTGCCCGAAACCCAGTTTGGCTTCCGGCCGGACCGAGGCACATGCGAAGCGATTTTCTCTGTGCGTCAACTGCAGGAGAAGAGTAGGGAACAGGGTCGCCAGTATTGTACCTCTGCTTTGTTGACCTGGAGAAGGCTTTCGACAACGTACCTCGCGAAGCCTTGTGGTTGGTGTAAGAAAAACTCGGTTGCACAGAAAAGTTTGTAAGACTTCTTAGACTCCTGCATGACGACATGCGATGCTGCGTCGCTGTGAATGGTGAACAACAGATTTCTTCACGGTTACCTGTGGGGTGAAGCAGGGATGCGTCTTGGCACCTACTCTGTTCCCCAAGGAATCTGCATCCGCTTCCGCATGGACGGCAGTCTTTTCAATTTGGCTCGACTTAAGGCTCGCACCAAAGTCTCGCATGCACTGATCACTGAGATCATGTACGCTGATTATTTGTGCTTTTTAGCAGAATCCCCAGATGGCCTGTCCGCAATTCATCAAGCCTGCTGCATGGAAGTAATAAGTACTAACGTACAATGAGGGATTTTCCGAGACCCAAATATAAAAAAAAATAGTTCGAGATGACTTCATAGATGGCGTTTAAGCAAAGACGAGAGAAAAAGTTCCGTACAAAAAGCAAAAATTCACGGGATTGGCATTTAAAAAAAAAACTTAGCAAAAAAAACATCTAAAAAGTATCAATCATAGAGCTTCAAAGATTTTCCCTTAGTACTAGAGAGATAGTATAGGCCAAATCATATTGTTTTCTGCATTCGAGCAGAAAATTCATAAACAAGATAGAATCAAATGACAAGATAGAAATGTATTAGTGATTGGCACAGCCGACACTCGCACATAAAAATATCTAAATCAATAGATTCATTTAAATATGAAGTTCATTTGTTAAATGGACGTAGTTATGCAAACCAGATCCAACACCAAAATATAGAATGTTGGGAAATTGAAGTTTTACTTTGGGACCTAATATTTAAATATAAGAAAGGTTTATTAAATAAGCTATTATGAAATATCATAGACAATACTTAAAAATACACGGTCAAAATTCTATTACAGCGATTGAACAGTAAAATGTCTGAATTTTCATGAAAAACATTGAATGGATCCTGTTTGCAGTAAGTTAGTTTGCAGTTTTTTCTTAATTGCCTATATACCATGTACTGTGAAACAATTGATTTTGTTTTATACATTGATGCAATGCTTTGATATTAAGACAATATAATGAAGAGGCATCGGCGAATTACAAATGGCTTTATTTTTAATCAAAAATTTAACAAATGTTTTAAAATGCTTTGTTAAAAGAATAATATCTGAAAGCTTTTGTAGACATTCTCGAAGAATGTCTAAAAAGCTTTCAGATATTATTATTCTGGTTCATCTAATTCAATCTTTCGAGATTGAATTATATGAACCAGAAGGTTCCGGACTTCGGTCCAGCGCTCCCGAAAAACCGTCGACATAATCAACAATCCTGTCATCTCCAGTAAAATTCTTATAAACATTGTGTACATCTGTACATTGTTTGGAATAATATGTAAAATACTTCTTATGTCTTTCAGTTTTACACTGGGTATGGGCTTTTCATTAGATTTATTGACTGCTATTTTCCTATTTGTACTAATGTTTTCTAATTTTGAACAAGAAAGAAAATCTTCTTTAGTCATTCTTGTCACATGCATGGGTTTATTCTTCTTGCAATTTTTCATTATTTCTATGTAATCTTGTAGTGTATTAAGTCTCTGCTGTAATTTTAAAGCACATTCTATCTTCCAAAAGTCAGTGTCATTAGGCAAAAAGCTATGCCCTGATTCTGAGATCTTACTGAGAAGCTTAAGCCTGATGTTAGACACCTAATACGAGTTGGCTGGTAGGCAGAATGGTAATATAAAGCTAACCCTAATGCTTAAAGCCATGTTATGCGATTATCCGACTTTGCAACAGATAAGTATTAGATTTTTAGAATCAGGGCATAGCTTTTAGCCTAATGACACTGACTTTGAGAGGATAGAACATACTTTAAAATTACAGCAGAGACTTTATACACTACAAGATTACATAGAAATAATAAAAAATTGCAAGAAGAATAAACCCATGCATGTGACAAAAATGACTAAAGAAGATTTTCTTTCATGTTACAAATTAGAAAAGATTATTACAGAAAAGAAAATATCAGTCGATAAATCGAAAATTTCATGGCTTAAAACTAAGGAACTAGTTCTTAAAAAGGAATTTATATGAGAACAAATTTAGAAGCAGATTTTAAGGAGCTCAACATACAGAAATAATACCCGTGGTAGACAACCAATTATGTCCAAGAACCGAATGGATTCACTTTGGCCTAATGGAAAGCCCATACCCAGTGTAAAACTGGAAGACATAAGAAGTCTTTTACATGTTATTCCAAACGATGTAAACAATTTCTATAAGAATTTGACTAGAGATGACAGGATTGTTGATAATGTCGACGGTTTTTCGGGAGCGCCGGACTTCGAGTTTGAATTAGATGAACCCGAAGAATAATATCTGAAAGCTTTTTAGACATTCTCCGAGAATAACTGCAAAAGCTTTCAGATATTATTCTTTAATATTATTCTTTTAACAAAGCATTTTGAAACTTTGGTTAAATTTATGATTAAAAATAAAGCCATTTGTAATTCGCCGATGCCTCTTCATTATATTGTCTTAATATCAAAGCATTGCATCAATGTATAAAACAAAATCAATTGTTTCACAGTACATGGTATATAGGCAATTAAGAAAAAACTGCAAACTAACTTAATGCAAACAGGATCCATTCAATGTTTTCCATGAAAATTCAGACATTTTACTGTTCAGTCGCTGTAATAAAATTTTGACCGTGTACTTTTAAGTATTATCTATGGTATTACTTATTAGCGTATTTAATAAACTTTCCTTATATTTAAATATTAAGTCCCAAAGTAAAACATCAATTTCCCAACATTCTATATTTTTGTGTTGGATCTGGTTTGCATAACTACGTAAAACGTTACATAGACGAGATCCCAACCGCATGTTTCGTAAGAACTGTATTCATTCAAAACGAAACAAAGAACCATGTGAAATGGATCTTATTCAAAATATGCAATTGTGAATATATTTATTATGCAAATAAGATCCAATCGGCATGATCCTCATAAAATCACAATTTCATAATTATATATAGAGCCAAGTGACATGGATTTAGTTTTATGTTTTATTTCCTGAAAATCACGCTGCTTGGATCTTTTCTTACGTTCCAAATATGTTGTTTTAAGATGGTATCTTTGAAAAAAATAATTTTTTTAGACCAATGAAACACTGGAGACACTGGTCTTTTTTTCCATAAACGTAAGGCCTATTTTTGAATAATTTTGTGTACAGAACTCAATTTTGGCCAAGGTGTGGGTTGGATCTGGTTTGCATAACTACGTCCAAATGTAAATATGTAGTTTAAAGTAATGTATAAAGTTCATAACACATAATAAAAATGCAAAAAGGCCTCAAATATTTTATTTATCTTCTATTTTATTATAATCGAAATAGAATTCTAAAAAAAACAGCATGATTAATGATTGGAAAGTTTACATGTCTCATCACTATCGAATTTAACTGTCAAAAGATGCATCACGCGATGCACCGAGACCAACCGAGACGTGTCACGATTTATTTGCCAATCATAGGCTTGTCTATACTAGGAAATGATTCAATAGTCTAGGGTATCAATAATGTAATTTGTGCAACTGTCAAACTAACTGTTAGGTGAATTTTTTTCTGCCTCTGGCTGCCAATAAGAAGCGCACAATATAGGTACAGGGGTACAGCCATTATTGCAATTCGGCTTTCAATAAAACTCCATCTGTTGAGATTTTTTTATACTCATTTTTTTTCTTAACCTCTCACGGCCGAGCGATTTATGTCAAAAAAATGACTTAAAAAAAATGGCGCGCAAAATTTCGCTGACCAAAATTTAGCTGTCAGAAAAATCGCTCACTCATGGAAGTAATAAATAAGTATCTGTTTTAGTGATTATATACTCTTTGGTATCTTGTTGTACAAGGTACTTATTACTTCCATGCGCTCACTACTTCCATGGCCTGCTGTAAGTTCGGCCCATGGAAGTAATCCATGGTTCGGCCTGAAGATCAGCGATGGATCAGCGTCAGTAAGACAGAAGTGATGCCCCTGGATATTCACGGTCATGAGTTCTTGATCCGAGGTCATGAGGCACTGACCATAAAGCTTTATTTTATTAAAGATGGGTTTCCTCTTGACCACAATCTTGCCCGAGAACAGAGTCTATTCACTCTGGTTTAAAAGAGAGTCAGGTTGTACGCTTGATGAGAATGTGCTAAAGCGGGTGGACTTTCGCCATCTGGGTAACACTGTAACATCCAAGTGTGATCTTGATGCTGAGATCAACAGCAGAGTTGGTGCTGCAGGTGCTGCTGCTGCAGCGTTTGGCAAGCTGTGTTCCATGTGTGTTCCAAGGTCTTCTGCTCACATGACCTTAAGTTGACTACTATTTCTGTGTTGGCAATTGTCCTGCCCAACCTCCTATACTCCTCTGAGACACAGCGGCCAGAATGGCGTAGGGTGGTGATAAGCCAAGTATGCAAGTTCGAGGATCAGCGTAAAGCTGTCCTAGATGCTAAACGCAACCAGCTAAAAGCCCGCCCTCATTGTGCGCGGAGTTTCGTCGCGAAAATCGGCTACGTAAACCATTTTCGAACACACGAGCGCCAAAATAACGGCTAGGAGTAGAAGCTGGTCGCCATGGCCGAAACCGGTCCGACACACACACGTACACATTTTTGGGGTGAGAAATTAGGAATTAAAAAAAAATGTTTTGTAAACCAGTATTATCAAATTAAAGGGCTCGTTATGAGCATCTGAAATTGTTATTATTGTAAAATAAATAGTTTTGATTTTATTCATTTATTTATGAAAGAAGACGAAAATTGACCATTCCCCCCCCTGATCTCAGAACTACTGAGCCTAAAAGTTTGTGAAGAAAATAAAAAATATTTTGTATTTTCTTCAAAATTTTAGGCTAGTTCATTGCCTGTAGCGGTGAGTTCAAAACCTACCTGTGTCACATGAGCTTGTAGACCAATCTGACTCATGTATGGTAATTTTCTCATAGACCACCAGCTTCCGGTGAAGGAAAACATCGTGAGGAAACCTGCACATTGGCTAACTCATGTATGGTAATTTTCTCATAGACCACCAGCTTCAGGTGAAGGAAAACATAGTGAGGAATCCTGCACATTGGCTATTTAGTTTAGAGTGTATACGGCTACTGCCACTAGATGGCCGTAGTCGTAAAAGTCATGTTCATGTCAGATGCCTTATGGCGACTTGGACACCAGTGTTATTATAACACACTCGATAAGAAGAATTGCCTGTTGATTACATTGATTACAGGAAACCCTATAAGAATTGGCATTGTACGAATTCCTCTCCACGCAAATTCAACTCTCACTTTACTGGTTTTTAAAGGCGTGTTTGAATAAATAACATCCACCCAAACTTTCGCATTTACATTTATAACTAGGTATTCAATCAAAATTATAGTGAAAATCAAATGCGTAGGTAATTTAAAATAACTGTTTAATAAGGTACCTAGGTACACGGATGGGAACCTTTATAGGGGCTCAATCTGCAATATTTATTCCAGGGGCGACCCTTTTTCAAAATGTCCCCCTTCTGGCAAAGTGATTGGGCGTGGGTGGACACCACGAAGAAGAATTAATGAAAAAAATATAACGTTAAACACTTACATAGGTTAAAGAATTTGTATTAAGGCAATACAAGTGTCATCTGCTGACTTTTATATGAAAATTAAAATTCGATCACTCAATCAGAGTGAGCTCTGAGGTATCTTTTCTTTGTCTGAGGCAAAGAAAAAATACTCGCGAATCTGAGGTGTAGTTAGTCCTATACAGTTGCAGTCCTATCCAGGCGGCGACAAAATGACTTGTCTCTGACACTTATATTATCTTATTATACTAAATTCTATCAGTTTACTTACAAAAACTACTTAAAAACTGTTTAAAACAGTCAATTACAATACAACTCTATTAATGTAGGTATACATACATGCATATCTAAATTATAGAATATAAACTTCTCCGGCTACATACAGCAGTAATTAAAATTAGATCTAAGTATAGTTCTACTCTAAGTAAATATTCACTCACGTAATGTTTAGTATAAGTTCAAACTGTAATTTATAAAAGTTATGAATAAATGAAATGAAATAAATAAATGAAATGAAATACTATAGTTTATGCAACTGATACATAATGAGAGGCATTAAAACATGAGTGTGGTTTTATGCAATGAGCCGAAGGCGAGTTTTATAATAACATCACACGATAAATAGTAAATATTTTAAAACAGTAAATATTTTAAAATACATGCGATTATAATATAAAAGTACTTAAAAAGAGTAAAAGTAAAAAAGTTTTTCCAAAAAAAAACAAAGTTTTATAATTAAATCAAACTAAAAATCTAGGATAAGCCTAGCGAACCATAGAACCCTTTTAAATAAAAATAAAAAATAATTATAAATATACAAAGTTAGTTCAGTAGTATACTTAGTTATCTAACAAATGCAAAAAATAATGGGAAACTGAGTCTGTCATGATCAACATGACATTACTGTTTTATATGTAAATTTTACATAAGTATAGATATAGGAATGTGGCAATGCCAGTAAGTTAACCAGTGCGGAGGATGATATGACATCCAGAATCAGTCTCAATTATCTGGCTCAGTTGGCCAATCTGTAATCTAAATGCAGCATCTTCAAAAGGCTTCTGCATCTGACCTTTCTTGAAAAACCCAAGATTTCCATGCCGACTAGCTGATGAGCAATCAGAGCATAATTTGGCTAATTCTCCAAAAGTAGCTTTATTGTTGACAATCTGCTGACGATAGTCTGAAATAATAAAGATACACATGTTATTCAGAAACTTAGGGCAAAAAAATTTTAACCAGGTTACCTTCAGGTAATACGGCAAATATTACTCAAAGGAAACCTTTATATTCTTTATTCACTTAATTTTTAAATATACATAAATGAATATCCATTCCATCAGAGAGCCCACTATTCAGCTAAGCATTGCCTATGAGTCTCACAACTCTTGGCTCTGTCTACCCCGTAAGGGATAAAGACGAGTATGTATGTATGTACCTAGCTAGGCGTTGTAAATTGGACTTAGTTTGAAAACTTAAAATTTAATCTATGCTATATAAAATGTTTTTGTTACTTTTGTTACTATGTATTTCTTCTCTGTAAATGGTGCAATAAAGTGTTGATCTATCTATCTATCTATATTATAACCAATTTTTTTCATTCAGGGGTATGACCATTATTTACCTTTAAGAATTTCTAAAGCTTCTTCCTTGCTTCGAGTAATGTTTTTTTCTCGCCAAGATGCAGGCCTACGACTACCAGCATGTTTCACAAGCAGATGAGAGCAGCAGATTTCATCGGGAATACTAGTACCATCTTCATCATCATCAAGAGAAGCTGGACCAGTTGGTTTGTCCCACTGAGATTTTCTTGTGCGCTTGTTTAAATAGTAAGTCATTCCTGAAATTTAAGAGATATTTACATACCTACATATATTATCACGCCTTTTTAAACAAATACTGCTTTTTGTCAAATTTCATAATTTTAGGTCAATGGGAAGTACCCCATAGGTTTTGATTCCCGTCTGAAATTGCAAAATCTTCGAAAATTCACAATATGGGAATCAAAACCTATGGGGTACTTCCCATTGACCTAAAATTATGAAATTTGGTAAAAAGCAAGGTCTAACAGTACTTGTACAGGAAAATCTGAAAGTTGTAAATATGTTGTGGGAAGTCTAACAAACTATTTTTTTGCACGATGCAGTATGAATCCTAGAGATAAAACTAAATAGTTAAAATTGTTATTGAAACTAGTTGGTCTTTTAGTTGGAGCTATAACGTGAGATGCTTTGGGTGTACGGAACCCCCGGTGCACAAGATTGACTCGCACTTGGCCTCAACATTCTGCATAAATTGTCACTTATGTAATGTCCAGGTTAGCACAGCATCATCTTCCTACTATGATTACCAACAAAAAAGTAAAAGTGTTAGGATATACTTTAACTCAAAAGGTAGATCATCTAAGGTAGGTATATCAGGTTATAAGCTAATATATAAATTGCCCCCCTTTTGATTAGGTAAGCCTAGGAATTTAAGAACTTCACTTACCTAATCCATTACATCAAAGACACGTGGCAAGTAGATACTTGCCACGTGTATTCGATGTAAGATTAAAGAATTTGCAAGTGCATATAGATATATCTTCAATGTAAGGTTAAAGAATTTGCAAGTGCATATAGATATATGCACTTGCAAATTCTTTAACCTTACATCGAAGAACCATCTAAGGTGGGTATATCAGGTTATAAGCTAATATATTTATAAATTGCCCCCCTTTCGATTAGGTAAGTACTATAAAGCCTAGGAATTTAAGAACTTCACTTACCTAATCCATTACATCAAAAACACGTGGCAAGTAGATACTTGCCACGTGTATTCGATGTAAGATTAAAGAATTTGCAAGCGCATATAGATATATCTTCGATGTAAGGTTAAAGAATTTGCAAGTGCATATAGATATATGCACTTGCAAATTTGCCACGTGTCTTACTTGCCACGTGTCTTTAGGATTAGGTAAGTGAAGTTCTTCAATTCCTAGGCTTTATAGTCCCTAATCAAAAGGGGGGCAAAGGAATAGAGATAGGTAGCAAAAATATGAAGAAAATGTGTGGATTTGCGCCATATTAGAGACGAATCGTACAAATGCAATATTCGCCACTGCGCACTTGCGTAGTTTGAAAATAAGATTTTACCTACCAGTGCTACGACTTTTACGCGCTTCCCATCCTTCAGGCAAAGAATCATCAGGGCTAGACATGATGACCAAATGGTTACTTAAATACGATATCACAATTTACTTTATTACAACGTAAGTCAAGCACGTTATGTCTACGGATAGACAGGTTTTATATAGTACGACTACAATATTTCAGTATGAGGGTAGAAAAATAATAAATAGGTAGGTAAATAAAACTCAATAGGTCAGCTCAGATAATTAACGTTGGTTGGCAGTGTGACCGTTTTAAAATTTGACAAAATACCAAAAAATTGTGCTGTCAGTACTAAAAAATACTAAAAAGCAAAATTCAAACATACCAAAATTGTACTAGCATTTTTTTCAGAAATATGCTGCGTAAAACACACATTTCAATAACAAATCCGAATAATCGTTTGAAAATTTTACCGGACAAGCAAAAAAAAAGGACGCGTACGGGACAATGAGGGATTTTCCGAGACCCAAATAAAAAGAAAAATAGTTCTAGATGAATTTATAGGTGGCGCTTAGTAAAAGGCGAGACCATTCAAAAAGCAAAAATTCACGAGATTGGCATTTAAAAAAAATTCAACTTAGTAAAAAAAATATCTAAAAAGTATCAATATTGTGATTTATGCAAGTGTCAAACTGTTGTGATTTTTTTTCGGCCTCTGGCTGACAATTAAAAGCGCACAAATATAGGTACAGCCATTATTCGGCTTTCAATATAACTCCATCTGTAGATATTTTTTTTACTGATTTTTTTTCTTAATTAGCTATCAGAAAAATCGCTCATTGTACGGAGGAGCAAAAAAAAGGAAGCGTTGTGATGTGTTTCAAAGAACAAGGGGAAACTTTCTTGGAAATATTCATTAGAACGGAAACATTTCTTAAAAACCCAAGTAATTCCGAAATTTTCAACGTAAGAAATTTACGTGAAAACACGCTAAAATATGAAAAAAAAAAACAAAATAGTTTAAATTCTAAAGTAGGTACTGAGTATTTCTCAAAATAAATTAACGTAACGAAAAAGTTTTTACGAAATAGTCTTATGATGTTACGAAACAGTAAGTAAGGGCTTGGTATATAATGGTGCAATTGTTTTTTTAAATATTTTACTGCAAACTTAAAGATATCTTTTTCACACGTATCTAGATCTACTCTTTTTATAATATTTTTTACAAAGTTCTCCAAATGTAAGGAATATTTAACATTTTGATCATTCAACTTCTTCATTTTTTAATAATTGTAAACTTTGCCTAATGTTGTTACTTTTTCGTAACATAACGATATTCATAAGAAATTTTACGAAATTGTAAGTAGAAAAAGATATTTAACACGGCTCTAAGTAAATAATTTTTTATAGCCTGAAACTTCAAATATATTAAGCTTTTCAAATCTTCGTTCTACACGTTTTAGAAAAAGATTATCAATTAGGACTTACTCTATTGTGAAAAAAGGCCATAATATTTCCTGTCTCCAAAAAGTAAGTCCCACTTAACAAAACACGTTTTACTGATTATCACATTAAATTTTATGTCGGAGACGTCAAACAAATAGCCAATAAGATTTAAGCTAGTGTTGCTCATGTTCGAATGCGTTCATAAATTAACTGGAAATAGTAATAAAACATTACGAAATAGTATGAACGAAAAAGTTAAGTGATCCGACTCATTATGTTTTTCGCATTTATATTATTATTTTATTATGAAACCCCATAGAAAATTAATTTGATACAGAAAGTGCGTTTAGCTAGGATTTATAATACACAAAAATGCATTGTATTGATACATGAGGTTTGGTTTTACAAATTATTAACAGTTAAAAAAGGTAGGGTGGAGATTTGATTTTTGTATGAAAGGAAAAAAACATGGTTGTAAAAAAGTCAAAATTTTGGTATAAATAAAGCGATTTTACTGTTGATTTAAACTTTAAAGATTAAATGTTTAACCTTCACAATTACGCATTTTTTTTTTATATTATATTAAAACGTATAACTTCTTTACTATTTCGCGGCACACATTTTTTTCTTAAATGTACACTTTTTTTTGAGAAATACTCTACTAAAATTATACTAACATCATTCTAAAATGCCCCAATTATACTAAATTAGTACTGAAAATACCAAAAACGGTCACACTGTTGGTTGCAAAGAAAATAGTAGGTAGGTACTGTACTGGTTGGTTGGTTTGGTTCTGTCACTCTGTCTGTCACCACCGCCCAAGGCAACTTCACTCACTTCTCTCTCATTGTGCAAGTATGGTTTGCAGATTTTTTTGTCACACAATATATATACTAGTAGTTCGCCGCGAACTTAGACCTCGCGATTATTACTCGCGTTTTTATTGATTTACTCTTACGTATGTATGTATGTATGATTGAAGAGTGCTGATGAGCAGGGTAAAATCACAGTTAAAGAAATAGTATAATTTACAATAAAAAAAAAAATTGGTAGACCTCTTAAAAGCCCAGGCGCTAAAATAGTATCAATCAATCATCAAAATATATAAAATCTTGCGTTAGGGAGTGACTGACTGAGCTGACTGACTTACAGACAATGCACAGCCGAAAACGACTGGGCATACGAAGCTGAAATTATTATTTAACTGTAACACGACTTGTATTTTCTTTTATGTAAATTATACATATAAATTATTTTTACCAAACGACTAACGAGACGAACGACTAATCCAAACAAACAAACAACAATATGAATTAGAACGTTTTTCAACCCTCAAAGTCTCTCTGGGTGGTCATAAAAAAAATAACCTAAACCTAACTTCTTCTCCGCCCTCAAAGTCTTTCCGGGTGGTTATAAAAAAAAAAACCTGAACCTAACTTTTTTTCCGCCCTCAGTCTTTCTGGCTGGTCATAAAAAAAAATAACCTAAACCTAACTTCTTCTCCGCCCTCAAAGTCTTTCCGGGTGGTTATAAAAAAAAGCCTGAACCTAACTTCTTTACCGCCCTCAGTCTTTCTGGGTGGTCATAAAAAAAAAAAACCTTAACCTAACTTCTTCTCCGCCCTCAAAGTCTTTCCGGGTGGTTATAAAAAAAAACCTGTACCTAACTTCTTTTCAACCCTCAAAGTCTTTCCGGGTGGTCATAAAAAAATAACCTAAACCTAACTTCTTCTCCGCCCTCAAAGTCTTTCCGGGTGGTTATAAAAAAAACCTGAACCTAACTTCTTTTCCGCCCTCAGTCTTTCTGGGTGGTCATAAAAAAATTACCTAAACCTAACTTCTTCTCCGCCCTTAAAGTCTTTCCGGGTGGTTATAAAAAAAAACCTGAACCTAACTTCTTTTCCGCCCTCAGTCTTTCTGGGTGGTCATAAAAAAACATAACCTAAACTTAACTTCTTTTCCGCTCTCAAAGTCTTTCCGGGTGGTTATAAAAAAAAACCTGTACCTAACTTCTTTTCCGCCCTCAGTCTTTCTGGGTGGTCACAAAAAAAAATAACCTGAACCTAACTTATTTTACGCCCTCAAAGTCTTTCTGGGTGGTCATAAAAAAAATAACCTAAACCTAACTTCTTCTCCCCTCTGCAAGTCTTTCCGGGTGGTCATAAAAAAAAAATAACCTGAATCTAACTTCTTTTCCGCCCTCAAAGTCTTTCTGGGTGGTCATAAAAAAAATAACCTAAACCTAACTTCTTCTCCCCTCTGCAAGTCTTTCCGGGTGGTCATAAAAAAATTTACCTGAACCTAACTTTTTTCCGCCGTCAAAGTCTTTTCGGGTGGTCATAAAAAATTACCTAAACTTAACTTCTTCTTCACCCTCAAAGTCTTTCCGGGTGGTCATAAAAAAAATAACCTGAACCTAACTTCTTTTACGCCCTCAAAGTCTTTCGGGTGGTCATAAAAAAATAATCTGGACCTAACTTCTTTTCTGCCCTCAAAGTCTTTTCCAAAGGTGGTTTCTTTTCCAAATAAAAAAATAACCTGGACCTAACTTCTTTTCCGCCCTCAAAGTCTTTTCCAAAGGTGGTAAAAAAAAATAACCCGAACCCAACTTATAATCTGCCCTCAAGTCTTTCCAGGTGGTCATAAAAAAAATAACCTGAACCCAACTTATTTTCTGTCCTCAAGTCTTTCCGGGTAGTCATAAAAAAATAACCTGAACCTAACTTACAGCTCAGATCGTTTGGAGACAAACTTTCTTTTTTTTATAAAAAAAAATAAAAATAGTTTATTTACTCCACAACAAATGGCCTTGGATTACGTTACATAGGTATGTGATAAACATTAATTAAATTTAATACCATAAAGGACAGTATCGTTGTGAAGATCTGGTGCCCGCGCTAGGTATCAAAGATCCTGTGTTGCAGGTTACCAGGTCCCCCACCCGGTGTGACACAATAAAAGGTATTAGCATGTTAATATCATGTCACAACACGATTTGTGAGTTAATTTACAAATAAAAGACGAGTAATGACTTCTGTACCTAACCCTACGATGAAAATCTTGGGATCAGTAAGTTTAAACTTGAAACTTCATATCTTCTAGTTTTGGTAAATATTATTTATCAAACGATGTATTTGCCATAAGATATTTTGTCTAACGTTGTTTTACCAATTGAAAATTTAGTTAAATAATTTGTTTGTAAAATGATTACATTTTTAAACAAATGAGTTTGTCAAATCATATGTTTTTCAAATGTATAGTTTTATAAGCGTTGTTTATAAAATGATTGTTTTTTAAATAATAATTTGTAATATGAGGGTGTACCTTACAAATCATCTACAAGTCTACAACCGCTGCTTAGATCTGATTTCGACTTTTCTAACTAATTCAGTTCCCTAAGTAAAATGTAGATGGCGCTATCCAAAGTTAGAACACGCTATGGTTTCGTTTACTACATAATCGCGGACATTTTTATTAATATTTCAAAAACTACTGAACCGATTTTGATGCCCAACGAACTTAAAAATTCTATTGATATTTCCTACATGTCTACCAAATTTCATCAAAATCGGACCATCGGTTGGGCAATTATCGCGGTACAAACATACATACATACATACATACAAACAATGTGTTTCGCCCCCAACTCGATTAGAGACCTTCGCTCGCTTCGCTCGCTCGGTCAATTATTATTTTTATTGGTACCTATCTATTTTCAACAAGCAAATTAATGAGTTGAAATACTACTTAATTAACTTCTGATTTAAAAAATTACTCAATTACTCAAACAACAAATAATAACAATAACACATAGAAGTAACAATTTCGTAAGTTAAACCACAATATAATATTCTATTTCTTTTATCAATGAAATATTTAATAAAATTCTGAAAAGTGACATTTTATTATTATTTAAATTTTTTCCCAAATATTTTTTTGCACACCGTATAATAAGTTAGTCCAGTGAAGTTAGTTACGAATGTCAAAGTTCTCAAAATTACATTTGGGTGCTTAGGGGTGCTAATTTTGGATCGTTGAGGTTCGAATTCCTATATTATATTACTAGTACTAGAGTATAGTATAGAGTGTACTACTATTACCTGTACTAGAGTATAGTACAGTACTATAGAGTATTATGTGCCAAATCCATGGAAGTAGTAAGTACTTTGTACAAAAGGTACTTATTACTTCCATGGCCAAATCCTTTTGCTTACTGCGTGAGCAGAAAATTCATAAACAACAAAGAAACAGATGACAAGCAAAGAGTATATAACATGGAAGTAGTAAGTACTTTGTACAACAACAGTACTTACTACTTCCATGGTATATATAATCACTAAAGTTTGTCTATTAAAGTCGTGAGCATGGAAGTAGTAAGTACTTGTTGTACAAAGTACTTACTACTTCCATGGTCGTGAGTGACATAAATGTTCGAAGAACTAACATTGATGATGTCTCTGGCAACACCAAACGTAAAGTCCATTTTATTCATAAAGTCCTATTATGTAAACAATCTTCACAGTACTTTTTGTTGAATTTTGTTGAAAATAAATCAAATATTAGTTCGAACCTAAACATTCCAAAGTAAAACATTTATTAACCACGAAAGTAATTTCCTAAAAAGTCTATTTTAATTTATATTGTCGTAAAAAGACATGGTAAGATTGTTTACATAATAGGACAATTATGAATAAATGGACTTTATGTACATCAGCTGTCAATGCTGTCATGGAAATTGAATTGTTTTACGTTTGTATTTTTATTGTTATGATTAAACTGCAACAAATTAAGGCTAAACTACGCAGAAAAGTTTGAAAAATAAGTAAAGCAAATCGAAGTCGCACCCGGGAAGTGATGTTTAAAGTTTCCCAGCGATGTTTAGCGGAGTGCAAGGCTGGACGAATTTTGTGAGATTTCGATTATGTTTATGGGCTAACATTATCTATTATGGGTATGTAATCGTGTTATTGTTTGTTTTTAATCTATCTGAAGTTACAAATATACTGAATTTACAATTTTTAAAAGAAAAAAGGTGTTGTTCACTTTTAGGTTACATTGAAATTGTACATAGGTCATATTATAGTATGATCATAAATTTTTGATACATTATGATGGTACATCTCAGTCTATTCGGGTTTTCTACCAAATGTGAATTTGAATTGTTTGTTTCTTGTGAATAAGTTATTGTTTCTATTATGTTACAATTTTCGTAACTTTTTTTAGGAATACCAAAGAGTACAGTTAGGCGGATAATCGACGAAGAAACTTGTTGGCCTACAAAAGCATCACATCTAAATATTGAAAAACTGCTGCCATTACGTTGAGATGCTCAAAATAGAGTACTACGAGCGAGGACGTTACCTGTATCTAGATATAGTCGAATTGATTGTTCGCTTAGGCGATCATAGCAGCAGTAACAGCAGCTGTAGTGATGACGGTGCCGCTGATGAAAAAGGCAACAAAACGTTTCTTGTTGTTGAATATTTGGAATCCGATGATGAGTGAAAGTGATCAATCTTGTAAACTATAAAAAAATTATTTTGGTTAAATTAAAAACGTTTAGTAAAACTTTTCATAAGCAGAGGTACCTACTGTAAATAAAACGGAAACAATATGACTGTATAGTGTGTCTTATTTAATAACTCACTTGACTTGAACGAACTGCTAGTATCAAAATAATTTTAGTCACACTATATAGGGTTGCTACATGCATACCAGTGGCGCCATCATTTAATTTCACGACTTTATAGATACACTGTTAATTGATCGATAGTATTGATTAGAAACCATCAATACTATCTATAGTATTGAAAAGCAATACTATCTAGTAGTTAGTTTTGGCAACACACACTGGTCAACTGGTCTGACCAGTGTGTGTTGCCAGTAATGACATACGGAACAGAGACATGGTCGCTTACTATGGGCCTCATAAGAAGGCTCAAGGTCACCCAAAGGGCGATGGAGCGCGCTATGCTCGGAGTTTCCCTGCGTGAACGAATCAGAAATGAGGAGATCCGTAGGAGAACTAAAGTAACCGACATAGCCCGCAGAATCGCCAAACTTAAGTGGCAGTGGGCGGGGCACATAGCTCGCAGAACAGATAGCCGTTGGGGCAGAAAAGTTCTCGAGTGGCGACCACGAACCGGAAAACGTAGTGTTGGCAGGCCTCCCACTCGGTGGACCGACGACCTGGTGAAGGTCGCGGGTTGCGCATGGATGCGGGCAGCGCAGGACCGGTCGTTGTGGAAATCCTTGGAGGAGGCCTTTGCCCAGCAGTGGACGTCTTTCGGCTGAGAGAGAGTTAGTTTTGGGTATCATCATAATCATAATCATTTATTCCTTTACCAAACATAGTGTCAAACATATTTTGCCAGCTGAAGCGTAGGAAATTTCAATATTGTCAATAATAAAAAAATAAAATAAAAAACTTCAAATGTCAAATTAAATTACAATATCAATTTATAACAATATTTAAAATTAAATGAATTTTGTAACATTATATTTTAGCCTCAAGGAATTCATTAACACTATAGTAACGTTCCTTTATCAATAAATCATACACTGCTTTCTTAAACCTTCGAAATGGTAGACATTTTATAGAATTAGGTATCTTATTATAAACTTGTATAAACATAGCGTAACAATTGTCCTTGGTACTTGAGCGTGCACCAGTCTATCTCCATTACTTGTGTTGCGGGGATACATTTCCCTTGCCTTCATAAATAGTATCAAATTAAGCTTTACAAATTTCACAATTTCTAATATGCATGGTAGAGGCAAAATATTAAATTTTTGGAAAAGGGGTTTACATGATATATCTGGAGCAACTCCTGCAATAGCCCTCACACATTTTTTTTGAGCGATAAAGGCTTTATTTATGTCAACACTGTTTCCCCAAATAACAACACCATATCTAAGGACTGACTCAATATACCCATAGTATGCAAAAAGGGTAGTTTCAAGAGTTGCAACTTTCCGTAATCTGAATAATACATAAACATACCTATTTAGTTTGCAGCATATATTGTCAATATGTGTCTTCCAATTAAAACTGTCGTCAATCGCAATGAGCGATTTTTCTGACAGCTAATTAAGAAAAAAAATTCAGTATAAAAAAATCTCAACAGATGGAGTTTTATTGAAAGCCGAGTCGTAATAATGGCTGTACCTATATTGTGCGCTTTTTATTGTCAGCCAGAGGCAGAAAAAAATCACATAACAGTTTGACAGTTGCACAAATCACTATATTGATACTTTTTAGATGTTTATTTATTAGGTTTAATTTTTTTTAAATGCCAATACCGTGCATTTTTGCTTTTTGAACGGTCTCGCCTTTTACTAAGCGCCACCTATGAATTCATCTGGAACTATTTTTTTTTTAATTTGGGTCTTGGAAAATCCCTCATACCCAAAAAAAGTTACCAGAAAGTTACAATATTAGCATGATTGTCCATTATAAATGACATCTATTTCTTTTTTTTCTTTTTAGACCTTTATTAAAATCACAGAAATAATTTTTTTTATTAAAATGCATATAGTTTGTCTTACTCAAATTTTCGGAAAGATTGTTCTTATTTAACCATTGTATCACAGCATTTACGGCCTTGTTTACTTCATAAATATGTTCTTCTACCGATGGTCTTTCGCTGTTTTTGATTATCAATGAAATGTCGTCAGCAAACAGAATAATTTTATGTTGTATGATATTTGGAAGGTCATTGATAAAAACGAGAAAGAGAAGTGGGCCTACCTAAGACACTCCCCTGTGGTACACCAAATTTATTAGTTCGATAAGACGATTTACATTGTTGACTTACTTTTTCATCATTAATATATTCAATCTCGACGCGTTGCCGTCTATTTGTCAAATAAGATTGTAACCAATTTAGAGTTGTTTAATGCCATATTTCTCTAATTTATGTAACAGTAAATCATGTGGTACCATATCGAAGGCCTTCGTCATATCGAAAAATAAAACAGTTGTACTCATTTGTTTATCAATACTACAAACAGTATCACTTACTAAGTCAAAAACAGCACCTATATTCGACTTGTCTTTTTGAAAACCATGCTGTTCAGCCTTGATTACGTTATATTTTTCAAAAAAACAAATAAGACGTTATATGCATACGTTTTTTCAAAAAATTTAGAAAAAAATGATGGCAGATCTATTGGTCCATAGTTTGTCAAAATATTCTTGTCACCTTAAATAATGGTCTTACTAAAGAAGTCTTAAGTGATTCTGGAAAACAACCCTCTTCAAAAGACATATTTATTAAAAATGTTAAAATAGAACTTATTTCCTCACAACAAGATTTAAGTTCTAATGTTGATATACAGTCGTATCCTACTACATTAGTGTTTTTAAGTGAAATTATTAAAGATTTTATTTCATGAGTCTCAAAGGGTTTTAAATAAATTGAATTGAATTAAATCGAATCAACAGTATTGCAAACTATTGGCTATCGATAGTTTGATTATTTTTCAAGGTCACAATACTATTGACAATACTATCGATAGTCAACACTATTGCTGAGTGATGTGCCCTTTCCGAAATTTTCGACAATATTTGGAAACAGGAAACGTTCTCGGAAATATTCCCTAAAACGGAAATTGTTGGAAAAGTACCTGAAATATTTAAAAAAAGGGAATTTTCTTTTTGCAGTTGTCTTTAAAATAAGAAGATAAAATCGGATGAAGGGAAATGCATATTTTCCATATTCCGGGGAAATTTTCCCAAGAAATTTCCGAGAAATTCCCAAGAAATTTCTTGAGAATTTCATTCCCAGGAAATTTTCCAAGAAATTTCAGAGAAATTTCTTGAGAATTTCATTCCTGAGAATTTTTCAGAGATAAATATTTTAGAGCTAGCTGTTGCCCGCGGTTCCATTCGCGGCAAAAAGTCTTATGTTTTTCATAAAAACATTGAAACACCGTGAAATAGTGACAGACAGACTTTCGCAAAAAATTGGGAGAAAACGTTCCCAAAAATTTCTGGAAAGTTTCGGAAATTTTCCATGAAAGAAATTTTCGGAAACCGAGAAATTCTCGGCGGCACATCGCTCATACCCCAGTTACACGTACCGAGTAAACGGGCGTCTGAACACTAAGCCGAGTGCTCCGCCGAGCGTTTCGCCGAGCAAATGGGCGAGACAGTAGCTCGGACCCTGTTCTACTTACTAGGCCGAGTGAACGGCGAGTGACCTCCTCCCGCTTCCCCGCACTGTCTCGCGCGCTCACTCGGCGCGTGTAAACGGACTGTCTCGCCACTCGCTACTCGGTCATGCCCGTCATAACACCACTGCCGCGCAGTATTTCACGTCCGCACTGTAGCCCCGCTCGATAAAACTGCACTGTCTCTCCTAAAACCCCAGTTACACGTACCGAGTAAACGGGCGAGACAGTAAGTCGCCGAGTGAATTCCTAGTACTCGGTGCGTCTGAACACTACGCCGAGTGCTCCGCCGAGCGTTTCGCCGAGCAAATGGGCGAGACAGTAGCTCGGACCCTGTTCTACTTACTAGGCCGAGTGAATGGCGAGTGACCTCCTCCTGCTTCCCCGCACTGTCTCGCGCACTCACTCGGCGCGTGTAAACGGACTGTCTCGCCACTCGCCACTCGGTCATGCCCGTCATAACGCCACTGCCGCGCAGTATTTCACGTCCGCACTGTAGCCTCGCTCGATAAAACTGCACTGTCTCTCCTAAATGCTAGATGCGTGTAAACAGCTACTCGCTTATCTCACTGTCTCGGCCGAGTAGCGTTCACTCGGCGATTTACTGTCTCGCCTGTTTACTCGGTACGTGTAACTGGGCCTTTAAGGTAAAGGCTCAGTTACACGTACCGAGTAAACGGGCGAGACAGTAAATCGCCGAGTGAATTCCTAGTACTCGGTGCGTCTGAACACTACGCCGAGTGCGCCGCCGAGCGTTTCGCCGAGCAAATGGGCGAGACAGTAGCGAGTGGCGAGACAGTCCGTTTACACGCGCCGAGTGAGCGCGCGAGACAGTGCGGGGAAGCGGGAGGAGGTCACTCGCCGTTCACTCGGCCTAGTAAGTAGAACAGGGTCCGAGCTACTGTCTCGCCCATTTGCTCGGCGAAACGCTCGGCGGAGCACTCGGCTTAGTGTTCAGACGCCCGTTTACTCGGTACGTGTAACTGGGGTATGAGCGATGTGCCGCCGAGAATTTCTCGGTTTCCGAAAATTTCTTTCATGGAAAATTTCCGAAACTTTCCAGAAATTTTTGGGAACGTTTTCTCCCAATTTTTTGCGAAAGTCTCTCTGTCACTATTTCACGGTGTTTCAATGTTTTTATGAAAAACATAAGACTTTTTGCCGCGAATGGAACCGCGGGCAACAGCTAGCTCTAAAATATTTGTCTCTGAAAAATTCTCAGGAATGAAATTTTCCTCTTCAAAAGACATATTAATTAAAAATGTTAAAATAGAACTTATTTCCTCACAACAAGATTTAAGTTCTAATGTTGATATACAGTCGTATCCTACTACATTAGTGTTTTTAAGTGAAATTATTAAAGATTTTATTTCATGAGTCTCAAAGAGTTTTAAATAAATTGAATTGAATTAAATCGAATCAACAGTATTGCAAACTATTGGCTATCGATAGTTTGATTATTTTTCAAGGTCACAATACTATTGACAATACTATCGATAGTCAACACTATTGCTGAGTGATGTGCCCTTTCCGAAATTTTCGACAATATTTGGAAACAGGAAACGTTCTCGGAAATATTCCCTAAAACGGAAATTGTTGGAAAAGTACCTGTAGCTCGTAGTAGCTCGGACCCTGTTCTACTTACTAGGCCGAGTGAACGGCGAGTGACCTCCTCCCGCTTCCCCGCACTGTCTCGCGCGCTCACTCGGCGCCTGTAAACGGACTGTCTCGCCACTCGCCACTCGGTCATGCTCGTCATAACGCCACTTGCGCGCAGTTTTTCACGTCCACACTGTAGCCTCGCTCGATAAAACTGCACTGTCTGTCCTAAATGCTAGGTGCGTGTAAACAGCTACTCGCTTATTTCACGCCGGGTCACTGTCTCGGCCGAGTAGCGTTCACTCGGCGATTTACTGTCTCGCCGATTTACTCGGTACGTGTAACTGAGCCTTAAGATTTCACTCGGCGACTTACTGTCTCGCCGGTTTACTCGGTACGTGTAACTGGGGTTTAACTGAGCCTTCATTGCTGCCTTGCTGCAACACTGTCCCTGAGCGTGAGCGGTCGCGTTCTCATTTATTTGACCGGCATTATTAAGGTAGAAACATACTTGGCCCACGTACGCAACGCACGCTACGCATTATGAAATCTGGACTCTTGATTTTGTATGGAAACAGTTGAATCAGACACACAGATCAACCTTAAGCATGAACCACACGGATGGAATCACGCCTTCCATCAAAGGTGACCTTGGAGGGAGCTTTGTTGCCATCCGCAAGTTGTGTTTCGGCTACACGGATGCCATCCGACGCGTCATCACGCTAGAGAATCAGTCGCGAGTCGTCTTCTAGTCTGGCGAGAAATCATTGTATTCACGTATCCCACCCAACTAATATTATAAATGCGAAAGTGAGTTTGTTTGTTTGTTACCTCTTCACGCTTTATCTACTGAACCAATCTTCCTGAAATTTCGCATACACAATAATACACATAGCTGGAAGTATGGAGAAGGACATAGGATACCATTCATCCCGGGAAAAAGCACTGTTCCCGTGGGAAATTCACGCGGGCGAAGCCGCGGGCAAAAGCTAGTAGTGTTATAAATATGGCTCCAAATTTGGTAATCTCTGTAGAGATTTATTAATTCTGATATAGTTGCGCATTCGTGGCTTTTATTTGCGGACGACATTTTGCATACGTGCGCACCTATTGCCTGTCATTGCGCAACTGTCTATGGTGGGATGTCCATCGGCCGGCTAGATGGATGCCATCCGCGCGCTCCATCATCGGATGGCATCACGCGCCCACAATCAAAGGTCGATGAAAGTCACATCAAAATTTGATGGACATCATTCGTCTAGACGGATGGCATCAAGCAAGGTCACATTGGATGGAAGGCGTGATTCCATCCGTCTGGTCCATGCTTTAATAGATTCCGCTTGTATGGGCGTCCGGGGTCACCGCACTTGCATGCTTTTGCACCGATGAATGAAATTGCTTAAAGGCCGTTCATTAGTAGCGACCAGAACCTAGACCTGTGAGGTGTGTGAGGTTATTTCGTAGAAATTTCCGAAAAAATCTATTAGGTTCGTTGAGTGTGTAAAAATGAGTACATGTTGCATAAAATGGCGTGGAAAATTAACAAGGACATCAAATCTCCAAAAGGATAGTATATCTTTTCACAGGTAAGTTTATTAATTAATTTAATATAAATACGTGCAGAGTTCACTTTATAATGGTCGAACTATGTGACAACATTGCGAACCAGAGTACCAAAATGGGGTAACGTTGATGTCTTTTGCAAGCATCTCTTTCTTTCCCAAGTGTCAAAGTATATGTTTGTCCTTTTTTCGCAAAGTCACGTTTTACCGTAGTGATGTTACCCCTTTTAATTTGAAAGAATTTAATTTTTATCGATTGTTTACCTTTGTGGCCGTCGAGCACGCTACCTCGCTCCCGCTACAATAATTTAAAACGAAACTAATAAATGATGATGTTTACGTGTTTTATTCAATTCACCTTATTATTCTAAGGAGTTAACCCAATTCCTTGTATATACATATATTTTTATAACTATGGGACCAATTTGTCAGTAATACCTTTCAAATAAAAATTGGTTGTCTGAAAAGTTTAGTACAAAATTTTACGTGATAACGTAATCATAAGAAAACATTGATGCAAAATAACATCGAGGATCATGCCTCTCTATGGCTTGTTCCGCTCTCTCATTTGCACGTGGAACGTGACACTTTTTCGTGCATGTATACGGCGTTCAACGATTTATAAGCCTTTAGGTATCATATCAAACAGAATTATCCAAATCGTTTCTTAATGATGGACATATGAGATAACAAACTTATAACTGAATTGAGAACATCTTCCTTTTTGGAAGTCGGTATTATCAAACGTGCAATAACATTGCACGTTTGATAATACTATAAAACTTGCGAGAAAAGTGCCTCAAAGATCGATAAGGTTTTTGTAGTTTCATTCAATGTCACATCACTAAACCTGCAACATTGTGACGTCAAACGGTCTACACACGGCCTGATATCAGAGGCGATATCGGGTCGGTGGAGGGGAGCGCCCTAGATCGCTCCCGATTTCGCGTCGTGTGTAGGCAAATCGGCAGCATAATTATTATTATTGCCCCTAACTCTGAAATCGGTTCGGGCGAGCTCACGATTTAGGGTCGAAAATCGTGCAGGGAGCGTTGTTGTGCCGTGTGTGGCGAAATCGGGCCGATTTCGCCGCAGTACGCGTGCGTGACGGGCGGCGAGAGGTCGTTTTTCCTTTCAACAATTTCAAGGGTGCCTGCGTGTGCGGCGCGGCAGCGAGTTTATTTCGAGAGTTAAAATTAAAATATCCAAAGAAAGGGAGGTTCTTTAAATCTGGTGGTTCTAAATGCATCATTATATTCATGTGGCTCAATTCCTCTCGTTTTAACAACCAAGTTTTTGCCCAGGTCCATCTTTTTCTTTTTTGTTTTGGTTGCACCGCAGTAGCAAGTGCCAAAGCGAGGCCTATTCTTTGGTATTTTGAAAGCGTTGGCGGCATATTGACGCGCGCTTCACTACACGGTCGGTTGCATACTAGCAGGCAGGGACGTGTGTAGAGTCGTGCCCGATTTTACCCCCACTATCGCTCTCCCAATATCGCCTCCGATTTTAGGGTCGTGTGTAGATACCTTCAGCTACCGCTCCCGACCCCCGCACTTCCTCTACGTTTGGTGACTCTCGATGCGAACAAGATTTGAATGAAACTCTATCTATATATAGGGTTGATCTGTGAATCAGACAGAAATATACTTATCATACGCGACGCTACACACGCAACGTAAGACGACGTAAGATCTGTCATCCAGAAAAGTACTAGAACTAATTTCTTATACTGGCAACTAATTTAAAAACCCATCTGTCATTTCTTCTGTCAAAGTTTGACTTTCAATCAAGGGCGGACCCAGTCCGTATTTTTTCCTGGGAAGGGCACTGTTTTCTATTCTCGAGAATTTTTTAAGAAAGTTTCCGCTTGTTTGAAAATTTCGAGAACGTCACATCAGTAATGGTAAAATTGGTAGCGGATTATTTTTTTGGAAATACTAAGAAACTATTACTACTAAATCCTGTTATTTTATCAACTCGAATTTTAATTATGAGATATGTTATGGAAGCTGCCTCCACAGTATGTACACAAAATAGCAGTCGGGGTAGGGAGGGCACGTGCCCCCGTGCTACCACTCTTTAAATCTGCTACTGCTTTCAATAATGTTGGAATATAAAACGCATAAGTGCTGCCTCTAATTCAGGGTTTTATATTCCTGGTCAGGCTTTACGGGCTTTACCTATAATTTTAGTTATTTTTTTGCTGAAAGTATTCGATATTAATTTCAACTTGATAACTTTAAGCGATCCTGATAAAAAAAAGTTTGATAGACAGACGGACAGACGGACGGACGGACAGACGGACAACAAAGTAATCTTATAAGGGTTCCGTTTTCGCCTTTTTAGGTACGGAACCCTGAAAATAATTATCCACCGTGCGAAGCCCGGAAATAATTTTCTACCAAATAAAGTGGCAGTTTTTTATACTGTTTAATATGGCAATTCCATTCAACCTTTGCGAATTTTTCTCTCAACTTATGCTGGGAGAAATTTTAATTCAAATTTATTTCTTCAAGTATTAAGCTTAAATTCTTTGTGGTACTACGTGATTTGATGATTTTATGCGTTGTGTGTGTTTATTTGACTCGGGCGTGGGTTAATCACTTTAGTTTTTCGTAGGTACGCGTCACATTATCTACCTACCTTGCGGGCGTACATGTTTTCGTGTAAAAAATGATTGATTTTACGATAAAAACGTTGGATTCCAACAATCACCACTTCTCTGTCGATGATGAGGTAAGTTTGAATATATTAGTGTAGACGATTATTAAATTTTATACCACTGCACTTGTCGCATCAATATCTCTACAAATATAGCCAATGTACCTATGTGAAGCGCCTGTGTAGATGCACTCCGGTCAGTGCAGCTGTATTGATTATTTTTATGGTAATGATGAGATGGTGATATATACTTATAAAGCATATTTTTGTGATATTTTTTTGTGTGATGAAATTGATACAATTCAATGCTGACTATCAATAAGACTTACCTATCTAATGTCAATAATTATTATTTCAATATTTTTTTCTACTTGTTTTTTTGTCTTTGTGTTGTTGTGAAGATAGCTGTGAAGAGTGTGAACTCAATCAGGTTAAGTTAAAAAAGATAACCTAATTGAGTTTACACTCTTCACTGCAATCTGTACAACAATACAAAGACAACAGAAAGCTCTAAGTTAAAAAAAAAGATAGAAATTTAGTTTTGTTTTATTCAAAACAAAAATCGGGGTTGCTTTACAATAGATTAAACTGGTTTTTAATATTTTTTTAATTACAACAGATTGAGTTCTATTTCCTTTTCACAAATTAACTAAAATTATAATTCTGAAATGCATTTTTATTTTGGGGCCAAGTCGATTCTGGCGCTTCGGCGGCCGCTGCCGCGCTCGCTCGCCGCATTTTGGTTTATGTATAACCTAACGCTCGTTGCTTCACTCCTCGCAACCTATACTACCTTTTTCAGCAAGGTCGCTTTTGAGTTTAATCCATTCTAAAGCCAACCCCAAAAATCTTTATTAGTAAAGGAATGAGTTGATTCTCATACTGATCTAATGATTTGGCTATATCTCATATTCACTTGAAAGATGACAGTCGGTCCCAAAGTACAGTTGGTCCCAAAAGCAATAACTATTGCTATTTATGGTACAAATAGGTATAGTATGATGCATTTGAATCACATAATTTTAAAGGGTTCAGGAACTTTGTGTTTGGGTTTAATTTTGTGAATGTGTTTAATAAATGCTTATTCATCTTTTGATATAGTTTATTGTATTGTCTATATTTTAAATAAACAATTATTTATCATATACCTATGCACATATTAAAATCATAAAAAAATATGTTTACTAATTGCGAACAACTATGCACAGCTATAAATGCTAAATACATGTAACATGAAAAATATTTTTTTTTTTACTTTTTTATTTTTACTATTTGCCCAAATAGTATATAACTGCCATTTTATCCAGTTCCCCATGTGTAGGGTGCATGTTGGTGGATAATATAATTTTTTTCGGTGGGCTTGCAGAATTTTAGGAGTCTACCCTGATGTTATATATCTTTAAGATCTTAGTATCTTATCTTATGATCTCTATTTTAGCCTCAGCATATTTTCTTGGCAACCAAGACAAATGGGGTTTTCCCTTTGACGTACCAATGTCAGATGTCTATACACTTATGTCTGTACCTTTTGTTTCTTATGTTATTCCTGCTCATTTTTATCAATTGTCTTGATTATTTTTGGTCTGTTGCTTGCTTTGATGAGATTAAACTCTCAATTTCTCGATTCTATTGGATTTTATTTTCATTCTATGTTTCATGACACCTTTCATTACCCCATGTGTGATAGGGAGTCTGGATACGGGTCATATGCAATATGTATCAGCACCTTTTCTTGCCAGTTTATCTGCCCTTTCATTATCAGTTACAGTCATGTCTTGATACCATTTTCTAATTGCTGTTCTGATACCAATCTTGTTGAGGGCTTTCTTGCATTCTTTAACTGATGTGGTTTCTTCCCTAACACTTGTAATGCTGCTTGACTGTAGACTTTTCCTTGAACTCCTGAAGATTTTGTTGTTAGCTAGGATCATTGGCAATTTTTCTATGTATTTGTTTTCTATACACATATGACCCTGTGTAAATAATAGCATAACCCTGTTGTCTGTGTGGATGCCATTCCACTGTTTGTGACTTTTCAGTTGAAACCACTTGACTGATCTGTAGCCTTTTAATTTCAATGTCAAGTGTATTGAGACAAGTGTCATCTCTAGGGATGCTGTTCTGTATTTTTATCCAAAATTTAATTAAAAATCACTGACACAATGCTGAACATGACAGCTGTATTAATTGGCCATGGATTGAAAAAATTGAAATCGAGTTGTTTGTATTACTACTTTTGCTGTAATTTGTGTTTGTTGTTAATTTGATTATATAGACAATAAGTTTAAAGTATAAATAATTATATATGGACAAATCACACATATTGAGTTAGCCCCAAAGTAAGTTCTAGACGAGAGAAGTTATGTCTTATGAAATACTAACTTAATGATACTATATTTTATAATAAATACATAAATAGTTAAACATCCTGAACCCAGGTCAATATGAAAAATTTCATTTCCATCTTGACCCAACTGTACGCAGAAGACCTTCTGTGTGGTGTGATGACTGTTAGGCCACGAAGGACTTCAATGTGTTATTTAAACTCCGATTTTTCCTACTTGTCCTATTATGTAGAAAATCTTACAATGTCTTTTTATGATTTTTCAACAATATAAATTAAAATAGACAAATTAGAAATTGCTTTCATGGTTAATAAATCTTTTACTTTAGAATGTTTAGGTTTGAACTAATATTTGATTTATTTTCAACAAAATTCAACAAAAAGTACTGTGAAGTGAAGATTGTTTACGTAATAGGACAAGTAAGATAAAAAAAAAACAGAGTTTACCTACCTGTATTGTGTTATAGTGTCTGGGTCTCTCATGTTATTTAAAAAATATGTCATAAATAAAATAGAAAGGAAAATACCTACGTAATTCAAGCTATTAAAACATGAAAAAGGCTCCTTTTTAGTTTGATATTCAGTGGAGCAAAACAATATTAACAAGCTAATTATTAAAAAAGAAAAAACACAACTGACAACTCTCATAGCCTATGTCACTCGCAGGAATGCAAGGAATCTAAAAATACTTTTCACACCAAAATCTGTTAAGCCGTTCAGGACTTATAGTGGAATAAAGAAACTTACATACATACATGAACCCTGAAAAAAGAACACTAATTTTTTGGTCAGTCGTGTAAAAAGCAAAATATGTAAATCAAGATATTTATTAAGACATGAAAAAAGCTCCTTTTAAAACAAATTTGAAATTTAGTGAAGCAAACACAGTTATATTGCAGAATACATCATTAGTTAGCTAAAAGCCTTGTTTATCAGATGTTTGTAATAACTTTATTGCTTTATATGTTATTAACAATTCTTGCCTGTTTTTGCTTGCTTAAAGCCAGCACATTTTCGATATTTCGTCTGCTGTCTGCGAAAGTTGTAGGTTTCGTATCAACGATAATTAAATACTGCTGGATTGTGATTTTAAATCACTGAATCGGGGTCGTTTTCATCACACCACCTGAGCCTGATACTTTCACAAACAATACTTGCACCTGAGTTTGTCAACCCAGCGGTCAGAGAGCGTTTTGAGCGTCGACCATTTTCGTAATCAAGCAATTAAGTCGCGGTTCGGGTGTTCGTGAATTCAATAAAAAATGCTTCATTCATCGGTCATCATAGGACTGCGTGTTTATAATATTAATGTATTAATTTGCTCTTGCTGTTGCTATATTTTGCAAATGCGACTTTATGAAACAAATTTTGCTGAGATTTCAATTATATGAGTACATTTTATCTACTGTGGCTATTGCGATGATTTTGCTATTGCATTGAATTCATATAATATTTGTGAAAATATATGTATATAACAATTTTAGATAGCATTGCGAGTGTTGAAATTTTTGTTCTGGTGTTTTTTTTGGAATGTTCGGTTTTTTACATAGGGTCCCAACACATCTGTCAATTAATAACCATAAAATAACAATAAATGGCGACCTAACAATGTTTCTCTAATAATAATAGATTAGGAAAAAATTATGGAATTTCGTACTTTTAACAACAAATATCTATAAACTGAGAGTGATGGGACATTTTAATTTTAGATACTTAAATGTTTTGTTTTCATAATTTACATGGTAATTCCATAATCCACATGGTAGACACAGGTGTACTTTTTGCTGCTGCAATAAATCTATAAAAAGTTATAAAATAAACAAAGAATCAAGATAAACAAGGACTCCCTAATTCGGCATGTCTGTTTGTACTAGAATATTGTTATTTGGTATAGTTATACATGTTTATCACACAGAGAGAACTGTAGAATAAAATCAGGAAAAAAAAATCATTGAATATGATTTTAACAACTGATTATTTCATTTGTACTGTGAGTGATAGAATCACAGTAGGTATACAAACTGTTCTACCTCTGGTTCTACTGGTTGGTCCGTCCTCTAAATCCGCTTCATACTGTTTGTTTCTGGATTTATACAGGGTACCAACCTTCGGAACCCACCTTGCGCGTGGCCCGACACGCACTTGGCCAATTTATTAGTAATTTATAAAGACAAACCATCTTGTTTCTTTAATTGAGATATTTTTGTTTTAGACTACAATCCAGGAACTCAAGGAGAAAGTCAGGGAGCAGCTTGGTATAGAAATTAATTTGCAACGACTTATCTTTTGTGGAAGAGTGTTACAAGATGATAAAAAGTTAAAAGAATATAGTAAGTTTTTTATTTTTATTTAGCGATGAATATTTTTGAATCATAAGAGTTCCTGAAGGTGGTTGACGTCAGAGAGGAAGGCAAAGTAAAAGATGGCCCAACGACCTCGACGCTTTGCCGTCGGCGCTTTGTCGTCCAGCCGGATTGGTCGAAAGTTGCTATGGACAGGGATAGGAAGCAAGTGGGGGAGACCTTTGCCCAGCAGTGGGACAACATAGGATAATTTAAAAAAATATATAAATAATATTTGATGAAAAGTTGTTACTACAAAAACATTAAGTGACTACAATTTACTTAATAAACAATTGTTAACTGGGAATTTCGGGATACAATCCCGTAGGAATTTCAGAATAAGAACCCCCTGTGACCCGGTATCTTTCTATCCATGTACCAAATTCCGTCAAAATGCGGCCAGTAAATTTTGTGTGACATACATACATCCTCACACACGTCCAAACTTGCATTTATGATATTAATGGGATGTATGGATTCTTCTATATATATTAGGTATACATACAGTGAGTTAGTAAAATAATAAAATAAATTACTTCTCTGTTGTATACAACAATCAGAGCTCTCTTTTAGGTGACTGTGACGGAGTCAAGCAGGGTGATTCATCATTTCCATGCTCATGTAGCTTTTCTCCTTAAATCTGCTAGGAAAGCTTATTTGGTAAATACCAGAATTTTTATATTGATTATATCATCTAAGCCATGTTCATCTTGACAGATGTCAACGGGAAAGTTATACACTTGGTGCAGCGCGCTCCACCTAGTCCGGAATTCCGCGGCAGTGGGCACACATCTACCACCAACACCAATGCCGGAACCAATTCGACCACCACCCCAAATGCCCAGACGACTGCCGCAATGCAACAACATATCAGGAGGCTGATGGTACAAACTCAATTTTGGTTTATTTCTACTAACAAACATCAAGTTAGTAATAGTATTTTCTAACTATTTCTGTACAATTTTCATGTTACAAGTAAATAGAAAAAAGATTACATTCTTGAAAATATTATGATGTGTTTGTTACTAGCCAAGTTTTCTACTAAGCTACTTAGGCTGTACTTTACAAGTTTAGCCGAAAATAACAGAAAATGGAATTCAATGGCTCTTCTAATAGTCGAAGTTATAAGTCAAAATTACTAATTTTTGTATAGTTAGTAGTAAAGTCATGCTCACTTTATTATAAAACTAGCTGTCGCCCGCGGCTTTGCCCGCGTGAGTTTCGCTTAGATGAAAAATCTCTCCTGGAGCTTTTCATCAGATGTTCCAGATCTTCAATTTTTATACGTCAGCAGAAAATGCTCATCAGGTTGAACGATTTTTGCTAAGGCGCCATTTCCATATATGTTATAGTGCGGCTGGTCTCTTGGAGCTTTTCATCAGATGTTCCAGATCTTCAATTTTTATACGTCGGCAGAAAATGCTCATCAGGTTGAACGATTTTTGTTAAGGCACCATTTCCATATTACTTATAGTTTAGCTGTTCCGTTATGGTTCTTCATCAGGTGTTCCAGTTTTCAAAATGAACTATAGCCTATATGTTGCCCAGGCTTAATAGCTATACAACAAAAAAAGTTTCATTCAAATCCGTCCAGTAGTTTTTGCGTGAAACGCGTACATACATACAGACAGACAGACAGACAGACAGACAAGAAATTCCAAAGAAAATTTTTTGCTTTCTATTGTTCTTTTTAGGTCTCCCACTATCCATTTCAGTCAAAAATATTAAATGTACAGACAAAATATTTTTACTGTTTTATTATATGTATAGATAAGACTAAAGTAGTGGACTTAGTGGTGAATTGAGGATAAATTTAGTGGTTTTTGTTTATGACTAAGAAAGTTTGTTTTATTGCCTACCTGTATAATATATACTTAACTGTTTCTTGTTCGAAGGTGATGGAAAATATTTTTTAATGTTTTATGAATACAGTGTATTTAAGATTTCCCATTTAAAATTTAGCATAGCTGCCCCTTATGTGGCTGTGGTTTGTCGCAATCTATTTGCAGGTGGAGCTGGGGTACGTATAGGCGCAAGACTAGATACTGTCATATTGTTACATACGTGCATACACAACTAATTTCTTAAAGGGACATACAACTGTTACACAAACCATCAAATACCGAAACAATCTTGGGAATTTCCAATTTCAACCCAACTGGACGATAATGCAATGTTATTATTACCATGCAGCTGATTATATGACGGAGGATGCAACCACATTTGAGTAGGTTTGATTAAGTTAGGTTTCGTTTGATCTTGGCGACATGAGTCTAATAGGTAGCTCCATTTTTTAAATTTTAGTAGTTTGATTTTTGATTAAAAACTATACAGTTATGTTACTACAACTGCTAAGTAATGTGGTTCGTGGGGTGTACCTTCATTTCACAAAAAACGTTTCAATTACAATTATTTTAAAACAACGTTTGTAAAACTAAACATTTTAGACCGAGAGGTCACGGGAATTTTCGTAACGATCAGGGAAACGGATAGACTTGCTTTTATGGGTTGTAGAGTAGTCCCCTAATGTGAATGATGTCGGTCTGCCGGCTCTCAGTGGTAGCTTCTTCGAGCTATAGGGCCTGGAAGGTGCTTCATTGTTGCGAAAAAAAAACGATCTGAGAAATGGTTAGTTTTAGTACATATTCAAAGTATGGCATCTCCGCATGTGAAACAAGTTGGTCTGCCGGCCGTCAGTGGTTGCATTTCAGAGCTATGAGGCGCGCAAGTCACTGCATAGTTACAAAAAAAAAACGATAAGAGAAATGGTTAGTTTTAGTACCAATTGGAAGAATGGTGTATCCACAGATGAAACGAGTTGGTCTGCCGGCTGTCAGTGGTTGTATTTCAGAGCCATCATCGTTCACGTAAGTCGCTTATTTGAGGAAAAAGTCTAAAAAAACATTGAAAAGCGGGAAAATAGGCGAATTTTTCTAGTTCATGCCAGCCGCTGTCGTATCTGCGTATGTTTGACCCAACCTCAAACTTGCGCCGCGCACCACCGCACTGTGGGGAAAAAAATCGCCTCTAGAGAAAAAAAGGTTTTCTTCAGAAAATCTACGTCGATTTTGGTAAAAACTATTTCATTTTTGATCTTAATAAGAAGACTTTTTATTAATACTATTTTTGCTAACATTGCATTATTTTAATAGGTACTAAAACTGACCATTTCTCTTACCGTTTTTTTTTCGTAACTAAGCAGTGACTTTCGCGCCTCATAGCTCTGAAATGCAACCACTGACAGCCGGCAGACCAACTTGTTTCACATGCGGAGATGCCATACTTTGAATATGTACTAAAACTAACCATTCCTCAGATCGTATTCTATTTTTTGCAACAATGAAGCTCATTCTAGCCTTTATAGCTCAAAGTGGCAACCACTGATAGCCGGCAGACCAACTTGTTTCACATGAGGAGATGCCATATTTTGAATATGTACTAAAACTAACCATTTCTGATATTTTTTTTTTTTCAACAATGAATCCCCTTCCAGGCCCTAGGTATAGCTTGAAGTGGCAACCACTGAAGGCCGGCAGACCAACTTGTTTCACCTGTGGAGACACCATTCTTTCAATAAGAACTAAAACTGACTATTTCTTTTACCGTTATATTTCGTAACTATGCAGTGACTTTCGCGCGTCATAGCTCTGAAATTCAACCACCGACAGCCGGCAGACCAACATGTTTCACATGCGGAGATACCATACTTTGAATATGTACTAAAACTTACCATTCCTCAGATCGTTTTCTATTTTTTGCAACAATGAAGCTTCTTCCAGGCCCTAGGTATAGCTCAAAGTGGCAACCACTGACAGCCGGCGGACCAACTTGTTTCACATACGGAGATGCCATACTTTGAATATATACTAAAACTAACGATTCTTCGGATCGTTTTCTATTTTTTGCAACAATGAAGCTCCTTCTAGCCTTTATAGCTTAAAGTGGCAACCACTGACAGCCGGCAGACCAACTTTTTTCACATACGGAGATGCCATACTTTGAATATATACTAAAACTAACCATTTCTCTGATCTTTTTTTTTTCGCTACAATGAAGAACCCCTTCCAGGCCCTAGGTATAGCTCGAAGTGGCAACCACTGAAGGCCAGCAGACCAACTTGTTTCACCTGTGGAGACACCATTCTTTCAATAAGTACTAAAACTGACCATTTCTTTTACCGTTTTTTTTCGTAACTATGCAGTGACTTTCGCGCCTCATAGCTCTGAAATGCATCCACTGACAGCCGGCAGACCAACTTGTTTTACATGCGGAGATACCATACTTTGAATATGTACTAAAACTAACCATTCCTCAGATCGTTTTCTATTTTTTGCAACAATGAAGCTTCTTCCAGGCCCTAGGTATAGCTCAAAGTGGCAACCACTGACAGCCGGCGGACCAACTTGTTTCACATGCGGAGATGCCATACTTTGAATATATACTAAAACTAACCATTTCTCTGATCATTTTTTTTTTTCGCTACAATGAAGCCCCTTTCAGCCCCTATAGCTCAAACTGGCAACCACTGATAGCCGGCAGACCAACTTGTTTCACATACGGAGATGCCATACTTTGAATATGTACTAAAACTAACCATTTCTCTAAGCATTTTTTTTCGCAACAATGATTCCAGGCTCTAGAGCTCGAAGTGGTAACCACTGAAAGCCGGCAGACAGACTCGTTAACCTGTGGAGACACCATTCTTCCAATAGGTACTAAAACTGACCATTTCTCTTACGGTTTTTTTTTCGTAACTATGCAGTAACTTTCGCGCCTCATAGTTTTGTAATGCAACCACTGATAGCCGGCAGACCAACTTGTTTCACATGCGGAGATGCCATACTTTGAATATGTACTAAAACTAACCATTTCTCAGATCGTTTTCTATTTTTTGCAACAATGAAGCTCCTTCCAGGCCCTAGGTATAGCTCAAAGTGGCAACCACTGACAGCCGGCGGACCAACTTGTTTCACATGCGGAGATGCCATATTTTGAATAGGTACTAAAACTGACCATTTCTCTTACCGTTTTTTTTTTCGTAACTATGCAGTGACTTTCTCGCCTCATAGCTCTGAAATGCAACCACTGACAGCCAGCAGACCAACTTGTTTCACATGCGGAGATGCCATACTTTGAATATATACTAAACCTAACCATTTCTCTATCGTTTTTTTTTTCGCAACAATGAAGCCCCTTCCAGCCCCTATAGCTCAAAGTGGCAACCACTAACAGCCGGCAGACCAACTTGTTTACTAAAACTGACCATTTCTTTTACCGTTTTTTTTTCGTAACTATGCAGTGACTTTCGCGCCTCATAGCTCTGAAATGCAACCACTGACAGCCGGCAAACCAACTTGTTTCACATGCGGAGATACCATATTTTGAATATATACTAAAACTAACCATTTATCTGATAATTTTTTTTCGCAACAATAAAGCCCCTTCTAGGCCCTAGGTATAGCTCGAAGTGGCAACCACTGAAGGCCGTCAGACCAACTTGTTTCACCTGTGGAGACACCATTCTTTCAATAGGTACTAAAACTGACCATTTCTCTTACCGTTTTTTTTTTCGTAACTATGCAGTGACTTTCTCGCCTCATAGCTCTGAAATGCAACCACTGACAGCCAGCAGACCAACTTGTTTCACATGCGGAGATGCCATACTTTGAATATATACTAAAACTAACCATTTCTCTATCGTCTTTTTTTCGCAACAATGAAGCCCCTTCCAGCCCCTATAGCTCAAAGTGGCAACCACTAACAGCCGGCAGACCAACTTGTTTACTAAAACTGACCATTTCTTTTACCGTTTTTTTTTCGTAACTATGCAGTGACTTTCGCGCCTCATAGCTCTGAAATGCAACCACTGACAGCCGGCAAACCAACTTGTTTCACATGCGGAGATACCATATTTTGAATATATACTAAAACTAACCATTTATCTGATAATTTTTTTTCGCAACAATAAAGCCCCTTCTAGGCCCTAGGTATAGCTCGAAGTGGCAACCACTGAAGGCCGTCAGACCAACTTGTTTCACCTGTGGAGACACCATTCTTTCAATAGGTACTAAAACTGACCATTTCTCTTACCGTTTTTTTTTCGTAACTATGCAGTGACTTTCTCGCCTCATAGCTCTGAAATGCAACCACTGACAGCCAGCAGACCAACTTGTTTCACATGCGGAGATGCCATACTTTGAATATATACTAAAACTAACCATTTCTCTATCGTTTTTTTTCGCAACAATGAAGCCCCTTCCAGCCCCTATAGCTCAAAGTGGCAACCACTAACAGCCGGCAGACCAACTCGTTTCACATGCGGAGATGCCATACTTTGAATAAGTAAAGGTGAAACGAGTTGGTCTGCCGGCTCTCAGTGGTTGCCACTTCGAGCTTGTTGCGAAAAAAAATGATCAGAGAAATTGTAAGATTTATTACATGTTCAAAGTATGGCATCTCCGCATGTGAAACAAGTTGGTCTGCCGGCTGTCAGTGGTCGCATTTCAGAGCGATGATGCGCGAAAGTCACTGCATAGTTACGAAATAAAACGGTAAAAGAAATGGTCAGTTTTAGTACCTATTGAAAGAATGGTGTCTCCACAAGTGAAACAAGTTGGTCTGCCGGCCTTCAGTGTTTGCCACTTCGAGCTATACCTAGGACCTAGAAAATTGCCTTGAGAAAATGGCCTTCATTGTTGCAAAAAAAAATATCAGAGAAATGGTTAGTCATATTCAAACTAAGGCATCTCTGCATGTGAAACAAGTTGGTCTGCCGGCTGTCAGTGGTTGCATTTCAGAGCGATGATGCGCGAAAGTCACTGCATATTTACGAAAAAAAACGGTTAGAGAAATGGTCAGTTTTAGCATCTATTGAAAGAATGGTGTCTCCACAGGTGAAACAAGTTGGTCTGCCGGCCTTCAGTGTTTGCCACTTCGAGCTATACCTAGGGCCTGGAAAATTGCCTTGAGAAAAATGGCCATCATTGTTGCAAAAAAATATTATCAGAGAAATGGTTAGGTTTAGTACATATATTCAAAATATGGGATCTCCGCATGTGAAACAAGTTGGTCTGCCGGCTGTCAGTGGTTGCCACTTTAAGCTATAAAGGCTAGAAGGAGCTTCATTGTTGCAAAAAATAGAAAACTATCTGAGGAATGGTTAGTTTTAGTATATATTCAAAGTATGGCATCTCCGTATGTGAAACAAGTTGGTCTGCCGGCTGTCAGCGGTTGCCACTTTGAGCTATAAAGGCTAGAAGAAGCTTCATTGTTGCAAAAAATAGAAAACGATCTGAGGAATGGTTAGTTTTAGTACATATTCAAAGTATGGTATCTCCGCATGTGAAACGAGTTGGTCTGCCGGCTGTCAGTGGTTGCATTTCAGAGCTATGAGGCGCGAAAGTCACTGCATAGTTACGAAATAAAACGGTAAAAGAAATGGTCAGTTTTAGTTCTTATTGAAAGAATGGTGTCTCCACAGGTGAAACAAGTTGGTCTGCCGGCCTTCAGTGGTTGCCACTTCGAGCTATACCTAGGGCCTGGAAGGGGCTTCATTGTTGAAAAAAAATTTATCAGAGAAATGGTTAGTTTTAGTACATATTCAAAATATGGCATCTCCTCATGTGAAACAAGTTGGTCTGCCGGCTATCAGTGGTTGCCACTTTGAGCTATTAAGGCTAGAATGAGCTTTATTGTTGCAAAAAATAGAAAACGATCTGAGAAATGGTTAGTTTTAGTACATATTCAAGTATGGCATCTCCGCATGTGAAACAAATTGGTCTGCCGGCTGTCAGTGGTTGCATTTCACTGCTTAGTTACGAAAAAAAAAACGGTATGAGAAATGGTCAGTTTTAGTACCTATTAAAAGAATGCAATGTTAGCAAAAATAGTATTAATAAAAAGTCTTCTTATTAAGATCAAAAATGAAATACATAATCAGTTTTTACCAAAATCGACGTAGATTTTCTGAAGAAAACCTTTTTTTCTCTAGAGGCGACTTTTTTTCCCACAGTGCGGTGGTGCGCGGCGCAAGTTTGAGGTTGGGTCAAACATACGCAGATATGACAGCGGCTGGCATGAACTAGAAAAATTCGCCTATTTTCCCACTTTTCAATGTTATTTTAGACTTTTTCCTTAAATAAGCGACTTACGTGAACGATGATAGCTCTGAAATACAACCACTGACAGCCGGCAGACCAACTCGTTTCATCTGTGGATACACCATTCTTCCAATTGGTACTAAAACTAACCATTTCTCTTATCGTTTTTTTTTTGTAACTATGCAGTGACTTGCGCGCCTCATAGCTCTGAAATGCAACCACTGACAGCCGGCAGACCAACTTGTTTCACATGCGGAGAAGCCATACTTTGAATATGTACTAAAACTAACCATTTCTCAGATCGTTTTTTTTTCGCAACAATTAAGCACCTTCCAGGCCCTATAGCTCGAAGAAGCTACCACTGAGAGCCGGCAGACCGACATCATTCACATTAGGAGACTACTCTACAACCCATAAAAGCAAGTCTATCCGTTTCCCTGATCGTTACCAAAATTCCCGTGACCGCTTAGACTATTTGAAAAACTTCCGATTTTGCGATTGAATGACAAATATCCACAAACACATCCTATGTTTTGACTAAGACATTATTTAATCATTTGTTTTAATTTATAGTGACACTAGCTTTATGTTTATGTTTCAACTTCCATTACAACTTTGCTGAGTTGTTGATTTTCATGGTTGATCAATTTAAAAATTTGCTTATAGTCGAGTTGTTCGGTATCTGTTGTTTGGTGGAATAAAACATTATACATTTGTTGACTGTGGCGACGTAAATGAACGATGCGTTTGGCATGTGGCGCTGGTGTGCGGCCTGCCTTATGCGGCGGCGGACAGCAGCGTAGCGCATTTCACAATTTGCTGAAGAATCGTACTTAAAACGTTTATATACAATAAAAGTTTGTAAATGATCATTTTTAATATAACGAGTGTGTAAAACAAAACTTTTTTAAAAGGTTTAGTTTCTTATACGTTAGTTTTAAAATGATGATTTAAAAAAGGTTTTTTGTGAAACATTAGTGAACCATTACTTACCTAATTTATAAGTACGTCACTACAAAAATGTTTCTTTTTATCTGCGGCAAATCTAAGGATTGTATTGTAGTTACAGGTACAATTTTCAATGAGTAGTTTATTGTCTTTTTTTTTATTTACCACAGCTTGTTATGGCATCACTGTTTATTTAGATTGCATTCAATTAAGGCGACTGTTCCAAATTAATTTTATTTTTATTAAGTTTATTTTGCATAAGTACTTTATTTTTTTAGCAGCAGCTTACATGTTATGTATGAAGCAAGCCTATTTTATGTTTAGTTATTATTTTTAAATCATCCCATTTAAGTCTTCTTTTAAATACAAACTGAAAAATTTATCAAACTGTGTCTAGGTTTCGCCCGTTATCGCTAGATGGCAGTCTGATAGTCAATCCGCAGTAGAAAACTAAAGAACTTGGATACACTATAATTAGTACTGACCCTCAACATTTACCATAAATTGTTGTTTGTTCTTTTAAATTAGTCGCGAAATCCTATTATTTTATGTAGTATTCCTCCGCCTTTTGGTATGTTAATGCTCTATGTATACCAACATGGTTTGTTCTCCAAACAGACATTGAACGGCCCTCCGGACTTCGTGTTGGAGCAACAGCAAGCTTTGACGCTGTCGCCAACCACCGGGCGGATGGAGTTTATCAGACGTATGATAGCCGAGATTAAGGCATCTTTAGCGGGTTTGCGCGCTCATATCGCCGGCGAGGTACGAGTACGTTTTGCACATTTTGCCTTTTAAGCACCGTAGCGACTAGAACATTTTCAAATAGTTCGGCTGCTGGGTTTTCTATAGACTTCGCTTATGACGTTGGCTATACGCCTTGTATACGAACTGTTTCGTTCAAGAATGTGTTCTTAGTCACTGCGCCATTATAAATTAGCTTATAAGGCAAATCGCATCTGGTGTGGGGCACAGGTAACTGAATTATTTTTGTTTTTAACAATAAATGATAATAACATTTTCATTTTTCTTAAAAATTGACAAGAGTTGTAGTAATTTCTAAATATTTTGAAATTATTTTTTTCTCCTTTTTTAGTTTGTATTTGTATTTTAGTTAATATATCGATCACATTTCGAGTTTTAATGCGATTAAAATATAAGGCTTTATTTATATTTGTGCAACAAATTCTGTTCGTATTTTTCTTTAAATCATAGTTTTACCCACCAACATAATTTCAGTATGAAGAATATTTCAAAATTTATTTATACTAACCTTTGCCTGCTTCTCCGTTTGCGTGATTTATATATCCAACTAAAACATTTAAGAACATGAATTAATTACTAAAACCAAATGCCGTTCGGTGGTTTTTGAGATTGCATTAGTTAGATGTTTAACTCGGTTTTTCGATTTAGTTTAGTATAAAATGTATGCATGTCTGCGGTTTATTAAAACTTTATAAACTTTTTAAGATTAAGCGAAATTTACTGCAACTGAACATCTGAGAAAGAGTGAAAATGATGCATGATTAATTGAATGCCTGCATAACATGGCTCATTAGTTGCATGCAAGTAATTTAGACGTGTCTGGTTTTATTTAGTTTGAAAGTGTCGCAATGTGTAGTACATTATCACGCTTAAATGTGTTAATTAGCACGACAATATGTGTTTAGTTAAATTACGAGTTGATAGTAGTTGTTTATGTTATTGATGTGCCTACTGTAGGAAAATTCTGGTGCACCGGCTAGCAGTGAGGGTGCAGAACAAATGGACAGTGAATCGACAACAACGACGCACGAAGAGGTAAAGTAGATTATATTTGGTAAATTTTTTTTGTAGTGCGGGTGAGAACTTTGTTTTTAATATTCATCAATTCAGTACACTATCGTTTGGTACCCAGTAGCTTGGTTACCGAAAGCTTAAGATCTTGCCTAAGCTTGTTTTTAGACAGGAGGGGTACGAATGAAGCCAGAAAGGGGTTAACTACCAATATTTGTTAAATAGCACTGCAAAATTTCGAAATTAAACTATTTTATCTGTCAAGTTGGACCAAATTGCAAAATTCCATCAAGATCAGTTCCGTAGTTTTGAAGTTTATCGTAGATAAACACCGTGATACATTGTTTAAAATTTACTTGTTGCGCCCCGGGGCTTCGCTCCCATGGGAATTTTGGAATAAATATACCTTACGTTATGTGCTATTTCCGGTATTTTTCTACCCTTATACCAAGTTTCACCAAAATCGGTCCGCAAACTCAGCCAACCTTTGGCATATATAGGTACTTGTGGGCCGGGCAGACACTGTCCTGCCTGTAATACAGCAGCGCCTCTACCAAGTCCAATTGTATTTTCAAACCATCAAGAAATCGATTTTAATATACACACAAAATTTCATCCAAATCGGTCGAGCCGTTTAGGAGGAATTAGGTGACAAACTAATATAAAGAAGAATTATATATACATATATATATATATATATTGAGATTAAGATAAGCATTCGATAGGTGAACGGAACTTATTGGATCATAGCCCTGCGGTCCATGTCATACTTACTAGATTTTAAAGGGTGTGTGGATCACTGTTTGGTTGCTCCTTCATGCAAAAACTATTGGCCGGATTTTGAAGAACACGGGTAGGGAAGTCCCTAGAATAGCAAATAGGGTACCCAGGGATGGACTCAGAGCGCTGACAGTTTAAAAAAAACTGTAAAGAGGTTATGATAAATATTTGACGGCGCTGTGAATTGAACTGTAGAGTAGACCTCTGGAGTAGGGGACAGACATTTAAACCATTAAGCCACGGGGTGGTCTAACCGAAACAGCATGCATGTTGTTGTAGCTAAGGCATTTATTATAAATGTGACACTGCATCATGTTAAATATTTCAACTACATTTATCTAACAAAATTAATCAAATTAATAATATGTATGCTTATTGCACTAAGTTATATTTATTCTATGTTACATATTTTATTCAAATTTTTGCATGTCTTAGTAGAGGATTCGGAAAATGACTGTCGTCCTTCATCGCATAAGCATGATCGGCTGATGTCCGTCACAGTTACTAACAATAAAAATTGTTACGAAGTAGATATCGTAGCTGTTACTCGTTCCAAATGACCAGTTACTGATCTGCCTTATCAACTTGCTAGATTTATTACATTGGCAAAAAAATATGCAAACTTTTTTGAAATCGTCAATTCCGCTGTGATAAAATCTGAACTGTTTGTCTGTTTATTACTGATACGGCGGAATTTGTCACCGATGTGGATTTATAAAGATTTTTTTTTTAAATTATAGCCCGAACCACAAGTAACCGAACGGGAACCCGAGGAGCTGAGTGAAGCGGCGTTTCGAGCTCAAAATGTTCGCAGAAGGTATGCAAGACATTAATTTAAATATAACTACATCCAAGCACAGTAGCTTATTTAGAGGGGGACGGGGACGTATCGGACTGCTATATTAGGTACCTACTTTGGAGGGAGATTCCACAGTACTTCCCCCCTAGCTTGCATAGTCTCATAGACTGCCCTTGTGCCCAGAAAAAAATCCACTATTAGGAATGATCTTATATGCTCTAACGGCTATTAAGCCGATAGGTACCATTAGTTAATATGCATCAAATTTTGAATAATGTAAAGCGAGGTTTAGACTAGCAATAAAACTTGCAGAAGTTGACTTCTGCAAGCTGTTACCACTGTGTAAATAGGTGTGGCAAGCTAACTTCTGCAAGTTTTACAGCTTGCGGATCTTGCTGCAAGTTACATGTGTAAACACCAAAATATTGCCGCGGTAAGCTACTTCTGCAATTTTTTCCAGCTTGTGAGGCTTGTGAGTTTAGATTAGCAATAAAATTTGCAGAAATCGACTTCCTCAAGCAATTACCATTGTGTAAACTGTTGCGGCAAGTAAACTTCGGCAAGTGTTGCAACTTGCACAGACTTGTCGGAAGACACATGTGTAAACCCTATTTTGATATTGCCGCGAGAACTTCTAGATTTATTTGTTTGCAAAATAAAGTTTTGTGTGTTGACCAAGATGTCAGTTAAAAAAGTATGGGCTCGAAATGAAATTGTGGCGCTAATAGAAAAGTATGAACAGCACAGAGAATTGTGGGATACTAAAAATAAGGAAAAAAAAAAAAAAAAAATGAAAAAAAAAAATTAAATAATAAATATCGATTTTTTTTTTATATTTTTACACTTGCACCCTATATCTGTGTACGTCACTTATAATTTATATTTTTTATTTTATATTTTGTGTCGATAAATGCACGGACGCTTCAAAATAATAAAGTGACACTCAGTTGGCAATAATTATTGCGTAGAAATGCTGGTAACAAGCAATTATTAAAAATAAAAAACACGACTGACAAGTTTTTACTAAAAAAGTACATACAAACATATAAGTTATATACATTTTTGAAATCGCCTTTTAAAGCCCTTCAATTTGATACCCCACTCGATAAGATTGATCAAATTTTATTTTTTTGGTCTGCTATTTATCACATATATAATCCGCCATTTTGTTTTTATGATGACGTCATATAGCCTATGTCACTCGGAGGAATGCAAGGAATCTAAAAATACCTCTCACATCAAAATCTGTTAAGCCGTTCAGGACTTATGGTGGAATAAAGAAACTTACATACATACATACATACATACATGAACCCTGAAAACATAACACTCCTTTTTTGGTCAGTCGTGTAAAAATGTAAACACACTTGCAAAATCTTCTAAAGCGAGGTTTAGACTAGCAATAAAACTTGCAGAAGTTGACTTCTGCAAGCTGTTACCACTGTGTAAATAGGTGTGGCAAGCTAACTTCTGCAAGTTTTACAGCTTGCGGATCTTGCTGCAAGTTACATGTGTAAACACCAAAATATTGCCGCGGTAAGCTACTTCTGCAATTTTTTCCAGCTTGTGAGGCTTGTGAGTTTAGATTAGCAATAAAATTTGCAGAAATCGACTTCCTCAAGCAATTACCATTGTGTAAACTGTTGCGGCAAGTAAACTTCGGCAAGTGTTGCAACTTGCACAGACTTGTCGGAAGACACATGTGTAAACCCTATTTTGATATTGCCGCGAGAACTTCTAGATTTATTTGTTTGCAAAATAAAGTTTTGTGTGTTGACCAAGATGTCAGTTAAAAAAGTATGGGCTCGAAATGAAATTGTGGCGCTAATAGAAAAGTATGAACAGCACAGAGAATTGTGGGATACTAAAAATAAGGAAAAAAAAAAAAAAAATGAAAAAAAAAAATTAAATAATAAATATCGATTTTTTTTTTATATTTTTACACTTGCACCCTATATCTGTGTACGTCACTTATAATTTATATTTTTTATTTTATATTTTGTGTCGATAAATGCACGGACGCTTCAAAATAATAAAGTGACACTCAGTTGGCAATAATTATTGCGTAGAAATGCTGGTAACAAGCAATTATTAAAAATAAAAAACACGACTGACAAGTTTTTACTAAAAAAGTACATACAAACATATAAGTTATATACATTTTTGAAATCGCCTTTTAAAGCCCTTCAATTTGATACCCCACTCGATAAGATTGATCAAATTTTATTTTTTTGGTCTGCTATTTATCACATATATAATCCGCCATTTTGTTTTTATGATGACGTCATATAGCCTATGTCACTCGGAGGAATGCAAGGAATCTAAAAATACCTCTCACATCAAAATCTGTTAAGCCGTTCAGGACTTATGGTGGAATAAAGAAACTTACATACATACATACATACATACATGAACCCTGAAAACATAACACTCCTTTTTTGGTCAGTCGTGTAAAAATGTAAACACACTTGCAAAATCTTCTAAGCTAGATTTTGCTGGTGACTTGCGAAAGCGACTTGTGGAAAAAAAATTGCAGACAATCTAAACGGACCTAAAAATGCTTGCCCAAAAAATCGTTGTAAGGCATTGCAAATCTAAACAATCGGGCAAGAACTTGCAAGGAAGATCTTGCGGGTCACTTGCGACCGTGAATTTCTGCTACAAAAATTGCACGTGATGTAAACAGATCAGCAAGAACTCGCTCAAGAAATTGCTGGAAGAACTTGCTAGTCTAAACCTCGCTTAAGCCTAATAGAAGTGGTACAGTAAAAAAAAAATGCGTAAGTAAGTTTGTTTGGCACAGCCTCGTTATTTTGTCGCCGTCTCACATAAGGCGCGTAGGCTCGAAACTCCTTAGCCTATCACACTCACTCTTGTTGCTGTATACATTTACATTCGTTTTTTACTGAGCGAAGCGACTGGAAGCGACAGATATTTTAATATAAAAGACATCGGATGCCACTTCTATTTGCCTTATTATTCAAAACTCCTTCGTAATATGCAACTAGTCTGTATAAAGGGCAATTTAGACGGTGCAAGTTTCTTGCCTGTTGTATGCAATTAAATTGAAGCAAGAAAATACTGGCATGGTCTAAACAACAGTTGTTTGCAATTATTCATAGTCAAATGTTGCATTGTAATTGCAACGTCTAAATGGGCCTTAAGTGTAATAAATTTGGTTCTAAGATGTTCTTTTTTACCCTCATGGAAGGAGCTACAGGGCCATAAGGGCATTGCGCGCGCGCCACTCGCGGCCTCGCGACTTGGGCCAGTTGATCGATGAATTGGAGGCGCTCCAGGAACAATTTGCGCCTCACAGGAACCATTACGTTAGACTTCTAAGGGCTGCTAACGATCCCGATGTTAGTAATTTATTTTTTGCTTTATCAACATTATATGCGTTCTTATTAGTAGAAAAACTTTATCTGTTTACGCAGCATGAGTCTTGTTATTATAAACTAGCTTTCGCCCGCGGCTTCGCCCGCGTGAATTTCCCACGGGAACAGTGCTTTTTCCCGAGATGAAAGGTACCCTATGTCCTTCTCCGTACTTCCAGCTATGTGTATGCGAAATTTCAGGAAGATTGGTTCAGTAGATAAAGCGTGAAGGTGAATTTCCCACGGGAACAGTGCTTTTTCCCGAGATGAAAGGTACCCTATGTCTTTCTCCGTACTTCCAGCTATGTGTATGCGAAATTTCAGGAAGATTGGTTCAGTAGATAAAGCGTGAAGGTGAATTCCCACGGGAACAGTGCTTTTTCCAGAGGTGAAAGGTACCTATGTCCTTCTCCGTACTTCCAGCTATGTGTATGCGAAATTTCAGGAAGATTGGTTCAGTAGATAAAGCGTGAAGAGGTAACAAACCAACAAACAAACAACCTCACTTTCGCATTTATAATATTAGTTAGGATTTGTATTTGTTCACAAATTGCCACTTATATTGCGCAACATTAGCTACAATAAACGTCTAAAGCGACACGACATTCAGAATCTAAATTGTAGACATTGAGAAAGGCAGCAACCACTGGGGAGCGCCTTTGACCGAACATATCCCTTACTTAATCCGCTAACAGTCTCAAGACTGATCGCTGATACAATGACAAAAAAAAAAATGCACAATTTTAAACATACTTCAGCAAGTGATGTGTTCGTAGGACTCAAACGCAACTAACAGACACAAAAAAGTTATGTGAGAACAATTATAAACTGCTGGTAACGAAACATATGACCTTTAGGTCGTACAGAAATACAATAGGTACATAATTACCAATATTCATTTTTTCGCTTGCGCTAAAATCAAATTATATACTTATTCAGTATGTTTTTATTTCAGCCGCCCCAATTAACAGACGCTGAGCGGAGTACTGCCCAGCGCACAGTGGACATGATTACGGACATTATGCACAGCTTCGCGCATGCGTATCACGCCATCAGCGACATCCACTTCCCTGTGGGCCAGAGGAACCCTCGCCTTACCGCTGAAACTCCTGTCGTGCGACACGCGATACCTATGCATGTAAATAACCCTATTTTAATTTCAAGAAATAGAGGCCTCTATGCACCGCCCTTAATCAGGGCCGATACCGAGAGCAGTGTTGCTAGATGAAATTTTTTAGACGCTTTACAGTCCGTAGATTCCGTAGATTGCCGTAGTACTACGGATTTATGTAGAGACAATCTACGGATTTCTGAGCAAAGCCTTACGAATTTTTTTGAATTGGATCTGGCAACACTGCTCCCGATTTTGGGTCCTAAATCGGGCCTTGCGTACAGGCCTAAATAAATGGCCGACTTAAACTTAGCTTACGTCCAATGGATGCATCAAACACAAATATTTTCCTATTTGAACTCATCCTTTAGACACTTATTTATTTTTTTCCTCATTATAAGATTATTGTCATGCAGACTATTATAATAACGTTAGATATAAGCACATAGTTAAGTACTAACCACAGACGATTTAGCCTTACAAGACATCGCTTTGATAAGATGTTGTACAGAAACGAAATCGCTAAAATTTGGTGGGGTAAGGGGAGAGGTAGCCGCGTCCTCATTGGAGCGTTCAAGGATACGTCAAAACTGGCAACGTCATAACAGCTTACTAGTGATGGGCAATACAATGATTTCAATCGAGAATCTAGATTCTTAATGCCCATTATACTCTTTGGTGAAGAGAAAAGAGTTTCACTTTCATTGTCTCTCAATAGTTTCAATCGGGAATAGAGTAAGGGTGGGACATATATATATGAGTATATAATAAATAATAATGATAGTAGATAGATAAGTTAGACATGTATTCATTATTTAGGTAAATTTAATTGTAAAAATAATACTATTCATTGATGATAAAAATAATTGACATTAGTGTTAAAATAAATTATGGGACTTTTGAGTATTGTGACGAATTCAATCGATCGATTACAAATTTTGATGTGTCCCGTCACTAGCTTACACGTGCCGAGACAGAGCGAGATAACTATATGTTTGTTGCTTTTAATTTTTACTGCGAAAGAAAGAGCTAGATATATTTTGTTCATTTAATATTGTTTCTTTAGTAACACAGTTTGGTAATTAACAAATTAAATTATATTATAAAAGTAATGACTTATCGGTGAAATGTTATTCCATCTTTCGATAAACTAGACGTTGTGCTAACACTTTCCACACGATTTCACTGCACAAGTAGGCATTATGTGTTCGAAAATGTTTTTATTCGGGAGCAAATTGACACGACTTTCGCTTTGCCAGTCGCCGGCGGAATAAACAAAGAAAAGGGGCGGGGCTGGCTGTTTAGCCGTGTCTGGCTTAACCTTAGTGAGTGGATATGCCGGTGATGCGGGGTCTAGTAAGGCTAAATCGTCTGTGGTACTAACATAATATAATTTGAACGCAAATTAAGTAAACTCCATTTATTCTTACTAGTCCTATCATGTAAATAATCTTACCATGTCTTTTTATGATTTTACAACAAAATACTACTTTTACTATTACTATTACTTTCGTAGTTAATAAATGTTTTACTTTAGAATGTTTAGGTTTGAACTAATATTTGATTTATTTTCAACAAAATTCAACAAAAAGTACTGTGAAGATTGTTTACATGATAGGACTGGTAAGAATAAATGAAATGGAGTTTATGTGTTATCCAAGACAAACCTACGTGGTTTTTAGGATGCATAATGTGTATGTTAAAAAAAAAATAAAAAAAAATCTCAAATACATTAAACATCTGTATTGTGTGCTGTTTTATTTCCAGGCACATATTAATGTGATTCAGTCTAACCGTCGTCCGGCCGGGCCTACAGCGACGGCCACGAGCGGCGAGGCCTCTGCCCCGCCTTCCCCTGCCACTACTACTGCCAATTCTGCCACTGCCACAGCCAATGCCAATCAAACTACAACTTCCACTGAAGGAAATACCGGCCAAACAGCACAACCTTCCGCGCAAGCCGGTAGGAACACCACCCAACCGACTGTCAATATAAACATTCAGCCAGATCTCACGTACCAAGTAGAGATAGAGACCAGGGTGCCCATCGCTTTCCCTATCGAGGCTGCGGTCCTCAACGGACTGGGAAGCGCGGCCCCGACCAGTCAAGACCAAAATCAGGCACAGCAGAACGCGGCCCCCACCCAGGGACAAGCACAGTCCCAGGCCAACAGGCGACAAGTGCTTTTTGGTAAGACTCTTTATATATAGGTTCGAATCTCGGTTGCAAGTTGGAGCGACAAAGGTGATATTTCTTGGTTCATTTTGATTTGATGATGTATATGTGTCGCTTAACTTCAAACTCGGATAAATCCAATTCTGATCATTATTGAGATTTTAGAATGAAAAAAAAGCTGGGAAAAAATGCTTTAAAACGGTTTTGTCAGTTGCTTATCCTAAATTTAAATCCGCATAGTTTATGAGAAATTAACTGTCAAAGTCATAATATTTTGCCAGAGCCAGATAGATTAATTGGACAGATTTTTTCAAATATGGGTTATATTAATTCTGTGATATGGGTAAGTCCATGAGAGCCAATCAGCGAATTGCGTTTTTTCAACATGGCCGACAGTCGACGTAAAATATAACTATAAATCCATACAAATCCCTACTAAGTTTTTTCAAAGATAGATAAATTTCATTCTATTATGTCAAATGGAGGTAAATCCAAACTAAATATCAGATTTTACAAAGAATGAATGGTTTTGCTACTGAATTTGCCAAACAGAATGGTTTTATTTAACAATGTTGCCATGATAAGATAAAAAATGCCTGCTTAATAGTGGAATTAAGATATCACTTTTTCTTAAATATCTCAGGTTTAGGTAAAGTGGATTTATCCGAGTTTGAAGTTAAGCGACACTGTAGAGATAGAGCTAATTGTAGATACATTTTAATACGAATTGTGTTGTAATATCGTGTGATCGTTATTTGTTGTAGATTTTGAGAATTTGTTTCGCGGATTGGGTCAAGCTGGTGGCCTCGGCGGCGTAGAGGTGGTCATGAGTATGGAGGAGATTCCTCAGGGCGTGCTGGGGAACCTGGCCGGGGCGGCGGTGGGGGGCGCGGCTGTGCACCACCATGACGCCGGAGGTAATCCCCGGCCTCAACTTGGAACCGACAGTTAGTTTATTTTCTAGCACTTTATTTTATGCGTTTAATTTTAGTCTTTAGTTGACACTTTTTATGTTTGATTTTATTTTATATACCTACTTTTGTTATTTATGGCACATTCCTTGCGATATTTTATAACATTATTTTTTTGGAATTATTTCATTTCAAAGTCATTTTACTTACATTTATTTTTTGCTGTCTTGTCGTTTTTAAAATGTAATGTAAACGTTTTATAAACTGTAACTGTAGGGTAAGTAAATGAATAAAAAAATAGAAATGTCAATATAAAAATATATTTATTCCAGTATATTTAGCCCCAATGGCTTGGGGCGGGCCGCCAAGCGCCGACTTGCTACAGAATATTGTCACGTCGGTGATTCGTCAGGGAATAGTCCCCGGGATGGAAGTGGCCGTACACGCTCCTATTGCACACCAGCTCGCCGCGGCTTTGCAGGGTAACCTGCCCCAAAGCCAGACCCAAAGTCAAAGCCCGACCCAGGGCCAAACTGAGCAGGGTCAGGGTCAAGCAGAAGGCCAGGCTACTGGTCAAACACCGTCTCAAACTCAAGGGAATCAAGAGGGAGGGACTCAGCCGAGCCAGCCGAGGCAATGTAAGTTTTGTTTTTAGGGATATTGTAATCGGTTCAAAGAATTATGGTGGAAAATTTGCTTAGAGTTAATTGAGGCAATAATGTTATATGTATTATAGATAGATTAGGCCTAGGAGCGACGACTTTAGATATTTTGAGGAGAAATGGATAGAATTCGCAACTGATAGACAGGTTTGGAAGGAAATGGGGGAGACCTTTGACCAGCAGTGCGTCGAAATAGGTTAAAAAAAAAAATCCTATTTATTGGTCAAGCGTTTTTGACCGCTCATATTTGTATCGCAGCGACTTAATACGAGAATAAAGCCAAGCCACAGCACAAACAGAATCTGTAAAAAAAAACGCTTGACCAACTGTCATTTGACCAATTCGTACCTAAACTTGACTGTTATCACATAGTATAGTTTTATTATTCATTTTTCTATAAGTTTGCAATGAGAACCCGTTTGTGTACAGCGAACATACACCTGCGTCGCGCGACTACGACCACTACTACGTCGCGTGCGCACGCCGTGACTCTGGCCAACCTCGTGTACGACAGATATTTACATTGCGACAACACGCATTCCCGCCGCCGCATGGCCAGGCGCCGGTAACTTGCATTTTTCATTTATTTTTTATTTATTTAGGTCTTTATACCACAGGGCGGGCGCTTCATGGAAACGGCGCGTCAAATATACCTACTACTACAACAAATGAAACTGTATATCTGTGAACACGTCAATGTGTGCGTTTTTATAGTCGTAACGTACACAAAAGAACGGTTGAGAAGTGTGGGGAGTGCGGGGTGTGCCATATTGCGGGAGGGGCAGGGAGTTTCCTTTCTGTACGTAGTACTTTTTAATAATTCTTATACACAACAGGTAACAATCTACAAAAATTCACACAACACATATTTTACATAGGTTCTGAGCCAGATCGTGACCCTAAAACATGACAGTATAGTTCAATACAATTAAGACGGCAAATAAATAATAATTTGATACGAAATTGACTCGATAAATTTTTGAATTTGATATAAATTGTATTGGATTCTAGACTGTCGACACTGGCTACTCCAAATATAACATATTTGCTACAATAATGTTTATTAATATATATAATGTTTACTTATTTCTTTCAGAGACCAGTACCATCAACAGTTGATAGCGCACGAACGCATCCGTAACGATCGCATCAATTCTCAAAATATTGGTGCCTTGCTCTATCGCAACATTAACGGTCTCACAGAGGTAATTACTTATGTTTGTTTCATACTTTTAACCTAACAAATTGGTATTATTTATTTATATCAAACGAAATGTTGTCATCAACATTAGAAATAATCACTGATTACATTATTTCTTAGGGCATTTGCAGCAGAAGATACGTAATCCTACTAATAGTATAAAAGCGAAAGTTTGGATGTGAGTTTGTGAGGACGTCTGTTACTCAATTACGCAAAATCTACTGGACGGGTTTTGATGAAATTTGGTATACGGGTTGAAAAATACCGGAAATAGCACATAGTATAGTTTTATCCCCAAATTTCCACGGCAGCGAAGCCCCGGGGTGCGGCTAGTATGTATAGTTTCCACAATAAAATACACATGTAGGAATATTCACAAAGTAACATGATTTCAGCAACACCTGGAGAATTGTCTCGACATGATCAGTGCCCGGCCCACGCGTGAGGGTTGGTTGAGCGCTCTTATATTGACAATTGTAAGTAATTTTGTCGTTAATAATATCTATGTTTAGATTTCCTTCAACAGAGATAACATGGTAGAGGCATCAGGCAGGTATATTAGAATAGAATAGACATATTTTTTTTATTATTATTAAATATGGGTTTGCTCTTGACCACAATCTTGCCCGAGGACAGAGATGAGGTCTACGATGTAGCGAGCTTACCTAGAAGCAGCCTATTCACTCTGGTTTTGAAGAGAGTCAGGTTGTACGTGCTCGGGAACACAAGACGCAGGCAGGGAGTTCCACTGCTTCGCTGTGCGCATTAGGAATGATGATGAAAACCGCTTAGCACACTTATTCTACTATTCTAGGTATACTGTCGTCAATACAATATTATTGCTTACCATCAGGTAACCCGCATGCTCGTTTGCCTACTATTCTATATAAAAAATACAACAGGATGGGAGGGTGTTGTTCTTGTTACGTAACGTTACCTCGTGTGTTCATAAGTTTTGAGACGAATTTCTAAACACAATTTAAAAATAAAATAAAACTGGCAGCCTACTTTTAACTTTTTAAATATTAAATTTGGAATGTTACGAATCCATAAATTGCAGTTTTGAATTAGTTTTTCATTCTTCTTGAAAATGGCGCCAACTAAAAATTTGCGTGCGACCGTAATTTCCCTGTTTATAGCGGGAAAAAAACCGATGGAAATCTTTAATGAAATCCAAAGTTTAGGATGTAGCCGAAACTTTGTGTATTACTCCATAAAGAGGTATAAGGAGACCAGTTCTTTAGAAGACCGTGCTAGATGTGGGCGACCGCGGTCTGTAAGGACACCTGCCAATATCAAAGTTATTAGAGAGCGAATTCGTCGAAACCCTTGTCGAACTCAAAAGAAATTGGCTCTTCAGACCAAAATTTCGCGAATATCAGTGAACAGGATACTTAAATATGATCTTAAACTAAAGGCCTATAGTCGAAGAAAAGTGCATTATTTAAATGAGCGACTTCGTAAATTGCGACTGGTTCGATGTCGCAACCTTTTGAAGAGACACGAGCCAAAAAATATCCTGTTCACTGATGAGAAGATCTTCACGGTGGAAGAAAAGTTTAACTGGCAGAACAATAAAATTTACGCCAGAAGTTCGAAGGAGGTCCAGCCTTATGCTCGTAATGTTCAACGCGCTCATCATCCAGCAAGTGTGATGGTTTGGTGGGGTGTTTCTTACAATGGGGCCACTTCGCTTCATTTTTGCCAACAAGGTGTAAAAGTCAAAGCACAAAATTATGAGAATGACATTTTGAAAGCGGTGGTAAAACCGTTAAGTGATACGCTGTTCGCCGGGAAACACTGGATTTTCCAACAGGATTCTGCTCCGTCCCACAAGGCTAAGTCTACTCAGCGCTGGTTGGAGACCAATTTACCAGGGTTCATTCGCAGCGAAGATTGGCCGTCGTCGAGTCCTGACTTGAATCCCTTGGATTATTCTTTGTGGACTGAATTGGAGCTAAGGGCATGCAGAAAGACTCATCCAAATCTGGCATCCCTCAAGCGAGCCCTTGTCAAGGAATCCAAACGGATTCCCATTGCAAAGATTCGTGCCGCCATAGACGAATGGCCCACACGTTTAAAGGCCTGTATAAAAAATAAGGGGGGTCATTTCGAATAAGTATTTTTTATTTTTGTTCTTAGTTATCACTATGTCTAATATAAATATAAACAATAAAAGATTATTTTATATTTAACCAAAAAAATTGAAGTTTTATTTCGTCTCAAAACTTATGACCACACGAGGTACATATAAACGACAACGCATATTAAAAAATTGATCAATTTTTTCATTGTCAATTTGAGTTGTCAATTTTTTTCACAAAGTTAAATATTCTAAAACATAGAATGTGCCAGCTGCTTCTCTTCCCACGCAGATTGTAAAAGTCAATCGAGGGAAAGGGCTTTAAACTGGGGATTCCTCCACTCATAGGCGATGGGCTGGCAACCTGTCACTATACCTGAATCTCCATTCCATCAGAGAGCCCATTATTCAGCTAAGCTTGGCCTTCGAGTCTCACGACTCTTGGCTCTGTCTACCCCGTAAGGGATAAAGACGTGATTCTGTGTGTAAATATTCTAATTTTTTTCGCCATGAAGCTGACGGCACCACGTCCAAATACTATATAAACCATATAAACTCTCGCTAGAGTTTATATAGTATTTATTTAAATTAATTTTGTAATTTAATAATGATTACATGATGACATATTTATTTTAATTCAATTTTGTAATTTAAACTTGATTATTTTCCGGGCGACTTAATTTATTTTCGTTTTCAACTGTATATGGGTTATGTTACCTGAAACAAATTCTTTTTTTTTCTACTTTTTTAATTATTTGCCACGTCTGACACAAAAATGTCAATATGTTTGCAGTCTCGCCACATATTCTTGTCCGAGATGACTCAGCCGATACCTGGCGAGCCGCCGTTCGTCCCGCTGGAATTCCAGCCTATTCGCATGATGCTTCGCGATTACATGCAGAATCTGATGGCCCGGGCCGGACCCGGCGACGGAGACCGCTCCTTTGAAGCCATGGCCGACTACCTTACCGATGAGTACTCTGAATTCATTGAGGGTATGGTAAGTGATACTATATTTTTATTTATTTTATTTTTATCTAGCTTTTGCCTGCGGCTTCGCCCGCGTTTATTTCACACGGGAACAGTGCTTTTTCTCGTGATGATAGGTACGCTATGTACTCAGTACTTCTAGCTATTTGTATGCGAAATTTCAGGATTGGTTCAGTAGATATAGCCTGTGGAGGTAACAAACAAACAAATAAACAAACTTATTTTCGCATTTATAATATTAGTTAGGATTAAGATAGGATTTAATAGCATATAAAACAGATTACAAACAAGGTTAATAATAACGAAGTCATAGTATTAAATAGTGTCGAACTAGGTTACAATACAAAACGTGTGCCTAGAAAGGCCCAAGGCCCCTAATGAGCGAGTTTCTGACAGCTTATTAAGAAAAAAAAATCAGTTTAAAAAAATCTCAACAGATAGCGTTTTATGAAAGCCGAGTAGTAATAATGGCTGAACCTATATGGTGCGCTTTTTCTTGTCAACCAGAGGCAGAAAAAAATCACATGACAGTTTGACAGTTGCACAAATAACAACATTGATACTTTTTAGTTGTTTTTTTTTACCAAGTTTTATTTTTTTTAAATGCCAATCCCGTGAATTTTCTGCTTTTTGTATGGAACTTTTTCTCTCTCCTTTTACTAAACGCCATCTATGAAGTCATCTGGAACTATTTTTTTTTTAATTTTTGTCACGGAAAATCCCTCGGAGCAGTGTTGCCAGATCAAATTATAAAAATCTGTTAAGCTTTGCTTAAAAATCGTAGATTGTCAAAAATGTGTGAAAAAATCTTCGCCTCCTTTGGCTGGCGATAATAGTTACATAGCCTTTTTTATTTACAAACTATAAAAAAAATATGACAAGTCTTGAAATGATAGATTTCAAAAGTGATTGTTGATCAACGTCAGTGGAACGTAAACAATAAAGTTACATGTTACCGCTGTTACAATACCATGTATATTTTATTTCCAGTTTCGTTGGGCGCCCTTGCGCCCCGAGGTGGACCCTGTCAGGTCCGTCCGCGCCCTGATCCGTTTCCGGCTTCCGGCCGCCATCGCTTCCGTTATGTCGGATTCTTCTACAGAAACTTTTGCTGCTCGCTTCTATAGCATCTTTGCTAGACTCTTCACTGACTTATGTGCCATGTTATTATACATCTGCGAAAATGGCGTGGAAGGTTTGAGGGACATCTACAGGCATTTCTTGGTAAGTTAACATTGATGAGTTAAAAAAATATACAACAATAACAATAATGACATGGTACAGATACATAAAGTAATGGCCGGTATACACTTTGATTAGTGATTAGTGTGAGTGGCTTGTTTAGTGTTGAGTGTTTAGCAAAAAACACGTAACGACAGTTTCTATTTAGTGTTAAGTGATTAGCGAAGTACACGGCTAAACACGCGTTCTATTTTTTCTGCGAGTAACTCCTCCCGCGCGTCCCGCCTTCACCCCTCACTTACACACCCCTACTAAACACGAACTAAACACGTCTGGACGTGTCAGTTAAGTGTTTAGTTTATATCAACAAAGTCTCGTGACTGTAAAGTGTTTAGTTTATTTCAACAAAGTCAAAGTTTTTTAATGTAGGTACTAAATACCGCCTACTAAACAGTATAGGACATCACTAATTACTTAACACTAATCACTCTACACGCTTAGCACTAAACACATCGCACTTGACTAATCAAAGTGTATACCAGCTATTATTTAAAGCTAAAAAAAAAGAGGAAGATGCGCAAAAGGCGGCCTTATCGCTGTAAGCAATTTCTTCCAGGCAACCATTTGAAAAATTAATGTAAGCACAGTCTTGATATTTGTGCTGTATAATTATATCAGTTTGAGACGCTATTATTATTTTATATTTATTTAACCTATCTCGTCCCACTGGGCAAAGGTCTCCCTCATTTCCTACCAAAAGCTAATATTAGCTATTATTTTATCGTACAAAATTAAATTGTGATATTTCCATCTCAGGAAGAAATCTTGAGTCCTTTCGACGACAACACACGTGAAACACTGTCGGTTCTTGCCAATGGGAACATGGACGCCGTCGTGGAGTCGATCAACTCCAGCGTCGATAACGTTCGCCTGTTCATTCGCCTGCGGGGCACTGCTGTACCGACAGTAAGTATTGATTTTTTAATATATAAAAAAAATCATTAGGACTATTTCTCACGTTAGTTTTAATCAAATTAGTAAGTATTGAGTCCGCAATAACTTGTTGAGACAAACAAGGCTGCCGATAGTCTATGTTACTGGAGATAATCCGACCGACGAGTTATAAACGAGACGAGTTTAGTCGGCTTTTACCAATTTTCCCTAACTTGAGACCTGCCTATAGTATTCTCGCATTTCATCGAAGTCGTAGAGCCCTTTTCGAGATTGAAATTACAAACACATTATTCATAAAAAAATATTCTTCGATTAAACATTATACTCCTTTTTTTGAGCAAACATGAGTTTCTCTTTTATTTCGTATGCATGACTTTTTGTGTTTGAAAGTGTGTCGATATTGGTCCCATATAATTTACATTACGAATGTCTGTGTAGTAAATGTAATGTATGTCTATGTTTTAATAAAATATAGTTGGCTTGGATTCCTTGCATTTCATTGTTAGCAAACTAGGTTATAATTTCTACAAGGTTTCTGTATCTAAAGTGTGGTCCTATCTCTATTCATCTCTTTCTCATCGTTCAAAGTTGGTAAACCGCGTCCAGACGGCCTCTAATATGGTTTATTTGACGACTTTAAAAAATGCTTGCACTTAATGCTTAAACGGGTTTCCTCTACACAATCAAGTCAATTAGATATGCAATGTCCTAGCCAAGTAAGCTTAAAGCCTCGTCCACTAGGCAACTTATTATGCTATCTCATTCGCTTCTACTGGCTAAAGTGAAATAGCACATAGTTTTTCTTGCTCATGTAAACTGTACTGAGCGAAAGAAAGCGAAAATGTTTCACTTCAATGTTGTCTATTGGATACGAGGCTTTAGGCGAGATTTGAACTCACGAATTAGGTACAGGTCGCGTCATATAAAAAGGACGCTGAAAGAGAGGAGGGAGTGAAACTTGCGTATGGGTATGACTGACGAACCAATCGCGTTTGCCGGACGAGACACGCCCGACACCCGCTCACCGCATAGACCGATAAATCGCGTGCAGCTTTACCGCCATCGTACAGTTTACATGACGCGACCGATACTTTCTTTATAATGCCGACGCCATCGGAGCACGGAGGCAGTAAACGAAAAATGTGTTAAAGGACGATTTCTTCTAGCCACCTCCAGATTGCGATGAGCCATCGCCGATGGAGGTGTCGCCGGCGGCCGGCGATGAACAGACGCCGGCGGATAACTCGCCGCCGCCGCCGCTCATCGCCGAGGCCTCGTTGCCGAGCGACCCGGTCACAGACACACCGACAACCTTCGCCGATGTGGCCGCCACTTCCGCGGCCCCGATAGAGTGCAACCTCTGCGAAGTGTGCCACATGCCCACTGACGAGATACCCGAAGTATTTGAAACTGCGATCGTACCGGCAAGGTAACGAAAGGACATCTTTTCAGCTCGCATCGATATTAATTACATACATTTTATCACGCCTTTGGGATTAGCGATTTCCACTTGCTGCAATCCTTACAGATGCCTCTCTTGCTTCATCTTCTTCATATTAATTAATCTTCTTAAATAATACTTTTTATACAATGCAAGCGTACATATAATAGCGAAAGTTAGCGTTTTATCACTTTTCACCGGTAAAGTACATTTTAGAAAGCAACATATTTTTATAAGACGCTCTTTTGTAAATACAATGTTAAATGTAAAACATGGTTTTCGCTGCGATCTAAGTACTCAAATGTGATGTCATAATTTATAAAATCTAGTAAGGGGCGTATCTTCTCTTAAAAACTTAGTCGACATCACAGTACTTTGCTGTCATCGTTGCGCCATGATGGCAATGCGGGAATACAGTCGTATTCCCGCATAAATTTTAGATTTTATTTACTACAAATTTTAACCGCTGCATTGTTCGCGGTAAATAAAATATATTATACTGTCGTTAACCCTTTCTATTGAGTTTTTCTAACCCTGAAATAAAACCAAATGGACTAATTTGCTTCAGAATTTACAATATATCAAGTCTTGCGGCCCCAGCCGTTTGTCACATTTATAACAATAAACATAAGTAACAACATATTTAGTAATGTTAGCAGGGATATGGAAACTGAGGGCCAATCAGAGAACCGCACGGGCGCTGAAGGTTCATCGAGGTCGTCCGAACCGAAGATAGAAGATACGACATCGGATTTTGACACGCCACCTACCACCGAAGCACCCAGACCTTCGACTAATTCTTCTAATGCTAATAACATTCGATTCGTAAGTCCGCTGTCTATATCTTTTCGTTCGAAATATCTCGGCGTTACCTTACATCATCATAATTGTTTTCCTTACATTTTCGCATTTATGGGATGTCGACCAAGGTAGAGGCATTAAATGGTTATACAGCCTTATCAAACAAAGGTGTACATCGATGTATCACAAAACTCTCTCATCTCTCTGATTGTGAAGTATAACGACATTTTCGCTAAATGTCACTTTCGCAGAATGACATTCACACATTTATATCTACCTAATTATTCCTTTATTCAATATTAAATTCATTCATATGACTAATTGTGAACGATCAAGGGAAACTTGTAAATGGTTCTGTAAAAAATATAAATAAAATTACCTATTGTAGCTTCGATCAACAATGAGGCACTTAAAACGGCCCGAGAAATAAGATCACGCAAGCGTGTGCGTTTCTGACAGAGTACGGTCCAAAGCATTTCGATATTTATTGCTTAGACTCAAGTTATGCTTCGTTTTACTTAATTTTATTTTTTGGCTTCATTCTCCTCAATCTTCAATGAGCGATTTTTCTGACAGCTAATTAAGAAAAAAAAATCAGTATAAAAAAGACTCAGCAGATGGAGTTTTATTGAAAGCCGAGTTGTAATAATGGCTGTACCAATATTGTGCGCTTTTTATTGGCAGCCAAAGGCAGAAAAAATCACCCAACAGTTTGACAGTTGCACAAATCACAATATTGATACTTTTTAGATGTTTTTTTACTAAGTTTTTTTTTTTTTTAATGCTAATCCCGTGAATTTTTGCTTTTTGTATGGAACTTTTTCTCTCGCCTTTGCTTAAGCGCCATCTATAAAGTCATCTGGAACTAATTTTTGATCTTAATTTGGGTCTCGGAAAATCCCTCATTAACACGGACTGTTTTTTGCTTTGATTTTGTATGATACCTTTAATCTAGACGTATTGTTGATCGAAGTATCGTAATACCAGTACGGACCATTTCCGTATAGGGTGGTTCTGTCCATCAACTAGCCATGCAATGACAAATGACAGGTGCCACCAATGGTAATTGTCCAGCACTGGGGCTCGGAGTGGGTGCCGGTGCTGACCCGGGACCAGGAGTCGCAGAGTGCGCAGCCGCCGGAACCCTACAGCGACGCCTATCTCTCCGGGATGCCCTCGAGGAAGCGCCGCTGTGTTCGACAAAATAGACCCTCCACTACTCTCGATGGATTCATCAATGGTGAGACATTTTTAAACTGTAATTTTAACGGGACTTGGCGCCAAACTTTTTACACGACTGACCAATAAAGGAGTGTTATGTTTTCAGGGTTGTATGTATGTAAGTTTCTTTATTGGAATAAAGAAACTTACATACATACATGCAATAAGATAAGTTTCATAATTAATTTGACTCTGTTTTTTACACGACTGACCAAAAAAGGAGTGTTATGTTTTCAGGGTTCATGTATGTATGTAAGTATGTATGTATGCAAGTTTCTTTATTCCACCATAAGTCCTGAGTCCTGAACGGCTTAACAGATTTTGATGTGAGAGGTATTGTTAGATTCCTTGCATTCCCCCGAGTGACATAGGCTATGTAAGTTGTCAGTCATGTTTTTTATTTTTGAATAATAAGCTTGTTCTAAACTTTTGCTTTATGCACCTATAAATGTAACAAGGTAACAAGGTGAGCATGAATAAACAAAAGCCAAAGCTGTCATCGTAATCCTTTTTTACACGATTGACCAAAAAAGGAGTGTTATGTTTTCAGGGTTCATGTATGTAAGTATGTATGTAAGTTTCTTTATTCCACCATCAGTCCTGAACGGCTGAACAAATTTTGATGTGAGAGGTATTTTTAGATTCCTTGCATTCCTCCGAGTGACATAGGCTATGTGAGTTGTCAGTCGTGTTTTCTATTTTTTAATAATTAGCTTTTTTATATATTTGTTGTATAGGCCCTGACCACCGTAGAATATAAGTATAGTCATTAGTCATAAGTGCAGTCATACCTAGAAGACCTTATTGCCTAGGCTTATGACGTCAACTATCTAAAAAACAAGAATTTGACGATTTATAAGTGCTATTTTTACACGGCTGACCCAAAAAGGAGTGTTATGTTTTTAGGATTTATGTATGTATGTAAGTTTCTTTATTCAATCATTTAGTCCTGAATAGCATAACCGATTTTGATGTGAGAGGTATTTTTAGATTCCTTGCATTCCTTCGAGTGACATAGGCTATATGACATCACCATAAAAACAAAATGGCGGATTATATATGCGATAAATAGCAGACCAACAAGCTTATTATTAAAAATAAAAAACACGACTGCCGAGTTTTTACTCAAAAAGTACATACAAATATAAGAAATCGCCTTCTAAAGCCCTTCCATTTGATACCCCACTGGATAAGATTGATCAAATTTTATTTTTTTGGTCTGCTATTTATCGCATATATTATCCGCCATTTTGTTTTTATGGTGACGTCATATAGCTTATGTCACTCGGAGGAATGCAAGGAATCTAAAATTACCTCTCACATCAAAATCGGTTAAGCCGTTCAGGACTAATTATTTAATAAAGAAACTTACATACATACATGAACCCTAAAAACATAACACTCCTTTTTTGGTCAGTCGTGTAAAAAAATAAAATTTTATTAATCTTATCGAGTGGGGTATCAAATGGAAGGGCTTTAGGAGGCGATTTCAAAAATGTATATAACTTAACGATATGTTACTTTTTGAGTAAAAACTCGTCAGTCGTGTTTTTTATTTCTAATAATTAGCTTGTTAAGCCTATATGAATAAAAACAATTGACTTTGTCTATAGAGAGCGTGCGCGAAGCGGCTTCGGAGCGCACGTCGACAGTGGACAACAGCTCGTTCCGACTCGCATTCCGCGAACACATGCGCAGCCTCGCCCGCCAGCGCGCGCTCTCCTCCGACGACTACGACCCGGTGCGCTACACCTCCGCCGCGAGGTTCCTCGACACCAGGTTAGACCGTGATTGCTCTAAATAATAAACCTCAGGGTCGTCGTATTAGTTTATTGGTAAAAACATAAGACCTAAAACAAAAATAAATAATGATTAGAAAAGATAACACACTTTACTATAAAGGGCATGTTGTATAGCAGGCTATATCATGAGCAGTTCCCCAAAAATCAGAAATAATATCAAAAACCGATTAAGACCATCCTATATTTGTTTTTTCGTGATCTTGTTATGGTACAAAAATACATTTAATATCGCTTAATATCGTATAATGGCGATACTGACATGGCGTCCGTACGTATGTTCAGAAATTATGATGCAGAAAATCAGATACAATGCTCGATATTTTCATTATATTTTAGAAAATTAATTAAAGTAAATGTTCCAAACACATGTTACATGCAATATCACAAAAACATATGTGTATTTCACATAAATAGATGAATAATAAATAAAATAAACAATTCTTTCCCGCGGGCACGTATGTAATAAAAGTACATTTTTGAACGTACCGGAAATGGGAACTGTCAAATGAAGCGCGTCAACGTCAAATCATAATGGGTGTCGGCTATTTTAGCGGAACTCGCCTAACCTTCATTACGATTTTGCTGACTAAATGTACCATAGAAAAGCTACGAATTTATCGAATTTACTTATAAGGCATCGATACTGACCCAAAAATGAAAAGTTCAGATAGGTGCTTATGATATAGCCGGCTCTCCATACATTTTGTGCAACAACCCCTTTAGAATTACTTCCGAAACAACTCTCTCTCTCTCTCTCAGTCGAAAGACGTCCACTGCTGGACAAAGGTCTCCCCCAAGGATTTCCATAACGACCGGTCCTGCGCTGCCCGCATCCATGCGCATCCCGCGACCTTCACCAGGTCGTCGGTCCACCGAAACAACTAATAAAACAATAATACATACCCGATAAGGGTCTATAGTTTAATAATATTTTAAAACAGTATTATTTTAGCTTCACAGTGAAAGTAACTTATAATAATAGATATCGGTAGATACTAGGCCAAGAATGACAACCAAAATGCAGAATCGAATGTGAATGAATACAGTTTAAAATTTATGACAGGTGAAATAAGTATGTATGTGCCAGCGCACGCATAAATAGATCCAAAGAGGATTAACGCGTTGTCGCGTTACAAGGTCACTAGATAGATCATCCTGCCCGTGTTATAGTTGCCGTCACGTAAAAAGGTCACTGGCGGTTAAGCTGCGCAGTAGACGAGCAGGTTTCACCCCCTCCTCACCCTACCAGCGGCCTTTTCACTTGATGGATGTATACCAAACTGACTCATGTATCTTATGATAGTTTTCATCGACCACCACTTGCTTCTGGTGAAGGAAAACATCGTGAGGAAACTGCACTCTGGTTGATGATTATCAACTAGTGTGTGAAATGGAGAAGGCAATGGCAAACCACTCCATTAAAATTGCCAAGATAGTTGTGTGTGTTTCATTCCATATAATGACCATGACCTTCAGTCATGAGGAATACGACTAAAGGAGGAGGATAATTGAAGCAAGTGGGGGAGACCTTTGCCCAGCAGTGGGACAATATAGGTTAATGCGAAAGTTTGGATGTGAGTTTGTGAGGATGTTTGTAACTCAATCACGTAAAATCTACTTGACAGATTCCGATGAAATTTGGTATACGGGTAGAAAAATACCGGGAGTAGCACATAAGGTACTTTTTATCCCGAAATTCCCACGGGAGGGAAGCCCCGGAGCGCGGCTAGTAATAACATATGAACATATTATAATATACATATTATAAATTTCTGTTGTAAGTACATATTATGTATTGTTATAAACCGGTATCAACGAAATCACTCATACAAAGTTTATAAGTATTATAAATGTCCCCACATATTTTACATCTGATGCAAAAAGCTACCATTTTGTACACTTGTAGAATCACGCGAAAAATGTACGGACAAATCAAACATTAAAGTTAGCCCCAAAGTAAGTTTGAGACTTGTGTTGTGGGATACTAACTCAACGATACTTTATTTTATAACAAATAATATATAAATAAAGACCCAATATTATTAAGTACTAGTGCTCCGCCCCGGTTTCGCTCGGGAGTTACATACAGAAATTGTCGCCTATGTCACTCAGGTATACTCGTAATGTAGCTTTCTATTGGTGAAAGAATTTTTGAAATCGGTTTAGTAGTTCCGACGATTACTAACAAACAAACTTACAAACACATCCTCTTTCTAATATTGTTATGATTAGTATTGAATGATAGAAATAAATTCAGCTTTTTTATTTCAGAACAAACAGAAAAGACAGTCCTGAGAGTGAGAGAAAAGACAAAAGCAAGTGAAATGGCGGTTTCAAAATGGGGCGTAATCACAGTCCTTAGCATTAGATCATAACTTGCGAATTACAATGATTTTATGGCTTGGCTTCCATATTTCCAGGCTGTAATGGGTTTTAGTAATCAATTAATGAATTCATGTCGAACTGTGTAGTATTCACTAAAATCTATGATTGTACCATAGCATCGTTTTATTGCCTTTTAATGATGATTTTCATTATATGTATTTTGTGTTTTTTTTTACTAACGACTTAACTTACCGATGAAAATAAGAAAATATAATATTTATTTCCATAATTTTTTTTTTGTCAATATATGGCCTATTGGAACTATTATGTAGGTAAATTTATCTGTTGATGTATTTTATTGTTAGGATTTCGTTAGTTGATATTTACATTGTATTTTGTGCAATTGCACATAACATTTAATGTGCATTATACTCTCATTTAATGTCATATTATATAAACGAGTCATTAGGACAGCATAATATCATTACATTATCATATCCCCATGTATTGATTGTTCAAGAAATATTTATTCAGTAATCGATATCGTTTACTCCCTCAATTAGATGTTAGCTTAGAGGATTTTCAGCTGCACTAATACACTCGTACAACTGAAATTGAATTATATCAATGCAATATTTAAATATTATTTTCGCCAATGCCTTTATTTATTATTTTTTGAATAGATGGCAATTTAACTTAATTAAATAAACGTTATCATTTTAAGATATTGTTAATTATGTGTAGATTCAGTTAATAATAAATAATCGACATTCATGGGTTATGCTTTTAATTACGTTCAGGCTGAAATTTTTGGCATCTTATTTTTTCCTTTATAGCGAGCGCTAAATTAATTCATTATTAAATACATATTTAAATTCGGCATTGACTATTTCAATTTTATAATTATTTATATATGTGGCATTTTATTAAACGTTATAGATAGAATTTCATACATTGGTCACGTACTGTAGTTAAATATAACACAACTTGATGTTCTTATATGTAGGTGTTTCGGTACATTTTTGACATTTGTTTATGTTTAGCATATAAGCAACATATAATAATTGTAGACTGACAAGTATGGGAAGTCTGCTCATACTGAAGGTTATCTTAATAAATATAAACAACAAAACTTTCTTTTTGTAAAACACCTTTATGATTCCTGTTCGCCCTTCACTGCGTCACCTATACTGTTTTCTCCTAGTAGATAATAGGGTAGATATCGTGCAAAGTATGAAATAAAGTACTAGTGCATAAGAAAGCTTCTAATTCAGCAGTAACACCTCATAATTATGTGGATGTGTTCTATAAATTTCCGCTATGAAAGATTTCGCTTTGAATTTATTTATCTACAAAGAATAAATGTTGCAAATATGCGTAATTAAAGTGCGTTTCATCTCTGACATGTTGGCACTCAGTGTTATTTTTTCTTTGACTCAGTGTTGGCAAATACTATTTATTTGTAGTACCTATTTGGTGTTGGTTTTTGATGTTGGCATAGTAAACTTATTACACAGAATAAGTAACCGAGATAAGTATTAATACCAATGTTTATAAAAAATATTATTGGACCTGCACTTTCACTTTTTGACGATGAAGATCTGTATGGTGACTTGACTGCCATCTGTTGGTGACAGCTGGAACAAAAAGTATTCGCTTAATTCGGACGGACACACTTAATGGTTGCTCTACACCATCGCCGATTGCGGCAGATGACGATTGTGTAGGCAGCTACATTATGATCGCGGTTTGCGGTGCTCACACAATCAGGGGCGGATCTACTTAAAGGCTTTTCAGGTTTCAGCCTAGGGTTCTGTGGACACAGCAGTTTCAAATCAATAGATGTATATAGGATTAAAAAAGAGAAATAATAAATCTAGCCACAGAATTTTTATTTGGCCCTGTGATCAATCTTCTCTTTTTATAACTAAGCAACGGGATAATGATTTAGCCTCTAATATACTAATTCGTCTTTTTTACAACGCCTACTAAATATTTTAAAGTAAGCGTCAATTAAAGATCACCAATTATTTTTACTTGTGTTTTTAATTTATAAATTGCCATCTAATTTAATAACTCAGCCACAGATTTTACAACTTATCACCATTTTATGTTTTACAGCTTCAAAACTAGCTCCTCAAAATAATATAATTGAAACTTCAATTTTCAAAATCATATATTATATCTCAGCATGTGAAATAATAGATCATAATTCTTTTATCATGAAAATGGCCACCGCACGATTTGGTGCGACTTCGCCAAATGACTGCGACCGGCCATTTACACTAATTACAGAGGATTGAGAGAGGGTCATTTATTTATTTTATTTTTTTTTAACTTTAATACAAAAAAAGTAAAAGGCGGACTTGAAGCCTAGGGCTTTTTCTACCAGTCAACCAACTAGGTGATAAAGAATCAGTAACGTGTAGCACCATTCGATTCATGTATATGAGTTATAAAATTAGAAGCCAAAAGAATTACTATTAGTTGCCGTATATCAATATTTTAGAAGTTTATTGCTTGAATGCATATCAAAAATTTAGATGCTAAAAAATAATCATCGTGCTGAGTTATATTTAGAGTGGCTTACTATAAGATAAATAGTAGCTAAGATAGTTTTATTCAGATGCGCGTCGATTGTGGCTGACTTAGTAATTTAGAAAGCAATTTATTTATTAAGAGGTGAATAATGCTAATTAAAAGAAGTCAGTTTAATTAGTACCCATTAAAAAATACCAGAAGAATTTGCCCGCAGCTTCGCCCGCGTAAACCTCCTACGGGAACTGTGCTTTTTCCCAGGGTGAAAGGTATCCTTTGTCCTTTTCAGTACTTCTAGCTATGTGTATTTCAGGACTTTCGCATATAATATTAGTTAGCATTGGATAATCACGAATCACGAACTTTTATTTACCGTATGCCTACATAACAAATAAAAAAGTTTCTTGACAAAAATATTAAGAGATCTGAGTCCTCAGTCCTCAAATTCACTATCCGCCTTCGAGCAACAAGGACTTTCGCGGACGGATCTTTGTAAGACTCGTATCGACCGACGACGGCGCAGACCTCAGACAAGGAGGGTGCCATCTTCAAAATGAAGTTTGGAGGTCAGCATGCGGTATCTCCCGGTATGCCATGGAAAAAATAGATGCTTGCCATATGCTTGAACAATGTTCGTGACTATTGGCAATAATGTAGAGGAGCCATCAGCAGTGAAAAGAAAGTATCGAAAAGAGCGTCATGTATCACAACACCTAGCTAGTTAAACCTGCGCTCGTATGATGGCGCGACTTCCTGCTTTCTGTATTTTTTATCGTTCAGCGTTCTGTTCTAATTATCCACACACAGATGGCAGTCAAAAACTAAAATTTAGTAGGTAAGTATTTTAGCACGGGCCGACATTTGAAATTACTGACGATGGGACCTTTTGGAATATGTTCGGACCGCTTCCGGGATGACGCTCAAAAAAGTCCGAAAAAATCCCCAATGGGAGAACATGGAATTTACTTTTAATATTGTGCGGTTTTAAAAATATCTCGAAAAAGACCCACAATTTCAAAAACATAGTCGTAGTTTTAGAGCATTAAATTCTGCATTTTATGGGACTGTAAATACATATTTTTGGACTACCCGGTCCCATACAAGTGCTCATCGAAGGCACAGAATAATATAAGTACTATCGAAGTTTAAAACAAATCCTACAGTGATTTTAAATTCGAGATTTAAGACATGTGCGAGGATGTATGTTTGATACTCAACTACGCAAAATCCACTTGACAGATTTCGATGAAATTTGATACACTGCTAAAAACATACCAGGGTACTATTTTCCCGAAATTCTTACGGGAGTAGGGCCCAGGGGCTCAACCAGAGATGGGCGGTGGAAAAATTCCCGCGGACAGATTGGATTTAATCCCGGGTAAAAACTAGGGTTGTTGAGGAAGTGATTATGAGGAAAAGGAGGAGGAAGAGGAAGTGTCAAGCACAAATTTGGAGGATGCGGATGAGGATGAGGATATTTTTTTGAGGAAGAGGATGCGGATGAGGAAGCGGAAGAGGAAGCGGATGATATGAAATACTAGCTCTTGCCCGCGGCTTTGCCCGCGTGAATTTCCCACGGAAACAATCATCTCGGGAAAAAGCACTGTTGTGTGCAAGTGTTCTTGTTACCCTATGTCTTTCTCAGTACTTCTTACTATGTGTATGCGAAATTTCAGGAAGATTGGTTCAGTAGATAAAGCGTCAAGTACATATTTTCAGTTTTCAGATTTATTAAGAAGCACGGTCTTACAGTATTTGTACAGTAACAAATACTGTAAGACCGTGCTTCTTGCCAAATTTCATGATTATAACTCAACGGGAAGTACCCATAGATTTTGATTCTTTTCTGAGAAGACGAAATTGTGAAAATTTGTGTTTACAGTCATTTTGACCGCGTGATGTCGTAAAAGTTTGATTACTTATTTTACTGATTGACTAGCTGTTGCCCGCGGCATTGTTGATTTTTGAAAAAAAAACCTCCCAAGGTCGAGTTGAACTCGCGTGGAGAGGATTCCGTACTATGCTTAAAGGAAGATTCCCATAGTTATCAACTATTTCTTTACCAAATTTTATTAAAATCGGTTCAGCGGTTTAGCTGTGAAAGCGTAACAAAATTGCATACACCCCTCTCCATCAGACTTTTTAGTGCTTACTTACGTCGTCACTTTAGAGGTATTTGTGCAAAATTTAATACAAAACTTTCAACCCCATTTTTAGCCCTTTGGGGGTATTTTTTTTAAATTCGATAATGGCGTTATTACTTTTTATTAACCAAGAACGTAAATATATAATTTCATGGGACTTGCTTCAAAAATGTCGATGTTTCATACAAACTTTCAACCCCCTTTTTACTCCTTTAGGGGCCGAATTTCCAAATAACCTGTTTAGTGCTCACTTGGAATTCGCAAGGGATAGACAAGTTTAGAAGGAAATGAGGGAGACCTTTGCCCAGCAGTGGGACGAGATTACGGCACTTAAGGAATATTTTTGCAAACTTTCATTAGCGGCTATGACTGTGCATTGTCTGTCAGTCACTCAGTCAGTAACGACATAATTTTATATACAGGGTTACTGGTAAGTCGACCTACATCCGTTGATAGGTGTTAGTATTGGTCAAAACAAACTATTTGCACCCCCTATTGCTTATCCAAAAGTTAATCGTTTCAGAGATATTTAACATTTGTGAATTTTCAGAAAAAAGCCACTTTTACGTAGATTTTGACTTCTATTTTTTTTTAGAAAAGCAACCTAGTTTTTTAAAACCTTTTTACACTTAAGAATGATTAATCTAAGCTATTTTGTAAAGAAAACTAAAATCTTTAACAAGGAAATGGATAATTTAGCCTCATATCCCGTATTTTGTTAATAATTTTTTCTATGACTTTCAAATTTAGACACAGTTTTATCATAAAAACTAGTATAAAATATTCGTGCAGATGTTACAGAAAACATCCTTGCTTTATTAGCTTTTTTTTTATTAAATATGGGTTTGCTCTTGACCACAATCTTGCCCGAGGACAGAGATGAGGTCTACGATGAAGCGAGCTTACCCAGAAGCAGCCTATTCACTCTGGTTTTGAAGAGAGTCAGGTTGTATGTGCTCGGAAACACAGACGCAGGTAGGGAGTTCCAGTGCTTTGCTGTGCGCATCAAGAACGATGACGAAAAGCGCTTGGTGCGTGCGGGGGGAATATTAACCAAGAAGGGATGATAGCCCGCAGTGCGTCTGGTTGTCCGGTTGAAGAAAGGGGCGGGCGGTATGAGCTCATGAAGCTCATGAGCACACTCTCCGAAGTACAAAAAAAGGTATAATAATCAGGTAAAATATTTGATATTCTTAAAAAAAACTTTGATAAAGTAAGGGAGGGCTCTCGAAGGATAAGGTGCAATGATAAAAAGGTAAAAAAATGAATAAAAGGGAAAAAAGTAAGTTAAACAATTAACAAAAATCGTTTTCAATATGAATAATACTTCTTCATACAAAAAAAACTCATTCGACTTCTTAATTCACTTTTCACCACGTCGCTTCTTAGCTGCCTTCTAATTTCTTTAGCCGCTTAAATAATACTTACTCTGTATAAGGGTTTCTTTGATAGGGGATAGTCATCTGTATAAACGTCTCAATAAGTATTATTCCAATGGAGTCCAAACTGGACTCCTGATAGGCCATGGCAGAGGACCGCCTCTTCCGATCCATCTGTGTACTAAGTAGGTAATTCTCATTCAGCTAATCTCGAACGCATCTTATGTAGTGCGCAGGACCACAGATTATACAATACCAGCCATCCATGGAACTAATAAGTACTTTGTACAACAAAGTACTTATTACTTCCATGAAGCCATCGTGTTGGAACCACATATTTCTTAATCCAATTAATTAATTCACTACTAAATGAAAAATATTTTTATGTTCATTTTGTACCTATGCCAAATGGCGCAGCATAGAGAACTTATTCTAATATCCCATACACCTTGTACTACCAATGTCTGACGAAATAAATAAATGATTGATTGATTGATTGAAACCCTTAAATAAAGAGTTATTATTAAAGCAAACGGCTCAAGAAATTAGAAGACAGCTGAAGAATGACGTGGTAGAAAGCGAATAGGTCAAAATTAATTATTTATTCATTTTTTCACTTTTTTCTCAAAGGACCTTATCCTTTGAGAGGGAGGGGTGCCTTGCCTACTTTGTCAAGGTTTTTTTTTAAATATTTTGTGTTCCAAACTGTAGTAACTCCAGTACTCAAAATTTCAGCCATTTAGTTATCCCGCGTCCCGCGGGAATATATTAGGTAGTCGTTGTACAGTCGCGGTGTTAAAATGAATCAAAAGTGATATTTCATTCAATAAACGATCTTCGTCTGCTCGTTATCTACAAATTTCCCGTGTACGTACCACCACTCCCACCCCGAGTCCCTCTTTGTTCTATTCCGTGTCCTGTCTATTTATACGTCAGCAGAAAATGCTCATCAGGTTGAATGACTTTTGCTAAGGCGCCATTTCCATATTTCTTATAGTTTATCTGTTCTGTTAAGGTTCTTCATCAGGTGTTCCAGTTTTCAAAATAAATTTAAGTGTCCCTCTATCCATTTCAGTCAAAAATACTAAATGTACAGACAAAATATTTTTACTGTTTTATTATATGTATAGATTATTTGAATTAGATGTCCCTTACGGGTTTACGCAAATGACATGTCTATGGGCTTCTTTCTTTAAGCATTGTACGGAACCCTCTCCACGCGAGTTCAACTCGACCTTGGTAAGTTTATTTCAAAAATCAAAACAGCTAGCCAATCACTAAAATAATCAAACTTTCACGTCAACGCGATCAAAATAAATGACCGTAAACCCAAATTTTCATAAATTTTTTGTTCTCACCAAAGAATCACATGTATGGGGTACATCCCGTTGACCTAGAATCATGAAAATGGCAAGAAGCACGGTTTTACAGTACTTGTACAGGAATAAATCTGAAAACTGAAAATATGTACTTGAAAACTAAAAAAAATCGTTTCTTCCCAGGATTTTGGGATGAAATGGAAATATTCCGGGAAGAAATAGAAAGTTTCAATCCTCCCGGAAATATTCCGGAAAAAACCATCTCTGGGCTCAACTTATTTAGTATTTTTCATAGGTATGAACAACTTACTACGTCCCGGGCCTCCGCTCCCTTAGGAATTTCGGGACAAAAATTACCTTGTGATTTTTCAAGACTTAACTCTATTAGTAGTGTACCAAACTTCACCGAGATCCGTCCAGTAGACTTCGTATGATTGAGTTACAAAAAAATCGGCCAAGTGCGAGTCAAACTCGCGCACAGAGGGTTCCGTACACGCAAAGCATCTCACATTATAGCTCTAACTAAAAGACCAACTAGTTTAAAAAACAAACTTAACTTTGCAGTTCGATCCCTAAGATTCATACTGAATCCAGCGCAAAATTAAGTTTGTAACACTTTTTTTAGACTTCCAATAACATATTTTCAATTTTGAGATTTATTCCTGTATAAGTACCTACTGTTGATACGGCGGCAGTGGCCGAGTGGAAGGGCCTGTGGCTGCAAAGGTCCCAGGTTCAAATCCTGCCCGTGCTACATGAGTTTGTATACCAATCTGATTAATGTATGGTAGTTTTCATCGACCACCGCTTGCTTCCGGTGAAGGAAAACATCGTGAGGAAACCTGTACTCTGGTTGTTGATTATCAGCTGTGTGTGAAATGGAGAAGGCAATGGCAAACCACTCCATTAACATTGCCAAGATAGTCGTTGTGTGTTTTTCATTCCATATAACGACCACGATCCTCATTCATGAGGAATACGAAGTAGGAAGAAGTAGGTACTGTTAGACCTTGGTAGAAGTAGGTACATTTTGCAAAATTTTATAATTTTAGGTCAATGGGAAGAACCTCATAGGTTTTAATTGCTGCCTGAAATCGCAAAATATACAAAAATTCGCATCATATTCGGTAATATCTCTTGATCGCGTTGACGTATAATTTTGAATATTTTTTTGCTGAACGGTACCATGGATCCGCGTATTCAATATTAATTTCAACTTGATACCTTTAAGGGTTCTTAAGAAAAAAAAGTTTGACAGACAGACGGGCAGCAAAGTGATCTAAGGTTTTGCCTTTTTGAGGTACGCAACCTTAAAATCGAATAAAAACCACAGAAAGATTTTTTAAAGAGTATTTACATAATAAAAACGTGCTCATTGTGCCAGAGAAAACGATGAAACAGATTTTACATGTTCAATATTTTTCTAGAGCTTGATATGTTCTTCATATAGGTAAAAGAACATCAAAGTGCGAAAATTATTATAATTTTCCCAGACAACTGTAAACAAATTAGTATTTTACGCATCGATTTTACGTGTTGGTTATTGTGATGCTTTTTATGTCAGTAAGAAGCAACGAACTAATAAGTACCTATCTATATAGAAGCATTGTTAATATATTTAACAATTTTATTTTTACCCACCGACCGTGTAAAGTTCGGGAGACTTGCTCGCTTTTGTATTGGTCACAAAAAACCTAGCCTAAAAGTCCATTTATTCATAATTGTCCTATCATGGAAACAATCTGACCATGTCTTTTTATGATTTTACAACAATATAAATTAAAATAGACTTTTTAGGAAATTACTTTCGCGGTTAATAAATGTTTTAATTTAGAATGTTTAGGTTTGAACTAATATTTGATTTATTTTCAACAAAATTCAACAAAAAGTACTGTAAAGATTGTTTACATAATTGACAATTATGAATAAATGGACCATAGATACTTACATGATAATGCAGCGCTGCGAGCGTTGCTCATTGCTCAGCTGCTTGTGGCGGCGGCGTATCGAAGATGTTATTAGAATTACATTCAGTAGGTAGTACAATTAGACTTAGATAGACTTACTATGACTAAGACTTTTATGTCGCCAGTCCCTATGATATAGGGACTGGCGACTTATTATATAAGTCCTAATAGTACAAATTGGACAGCATCAAATTAAATTTCATCTAGTAGTTTTTTTTAGCGTGATGCGCTAAAGCATCCAGACAACAAAAACCGGCCAAGTGCGTGTCGGACCACGCATAAATTAGGGTTCCGTAGTAATTTTTGGCACCGCGCTGTTTTGCATTTCTTGCAAGAAAAAAAATACCTATATATATATTTTTATTTTATTTATAATTTCAAAAGTATTCATCACAGATACCCGAAACAATTTTAAATAAGGGTTTCCGCGCCTGTTTCTTTATGTGAGTGATTTGAAGTTAGTAAGAAAATATAGGTCCAAGACTGTAGAAATTACCTTTACTCGCTGCATACCTATATCGCAGTGAGCCCAAGTCGCGTTATGCCTAGACCAAACGAGATGTAGGCGTATTGCGACTTAGGTCAATTCCGTTTTAGTTCATCAGCGAGATAGGCTTAGTGAGACTGAGGTTTATTGAGTTTTAGGTTAACAGCGAGTTAGGCTTAGTGCGACAAAGGTTTATTGAGTATTAGTTCAACAGCGAGATAGGCCTAGTGAGACTTAGTTTTATTGAGTCTTAGTTTAACAGCGAGATAGGCTTGCTTAGTGAGACTATGAAGATTCATAGAGATCTAGTTCAACAGCGAGATAGATCAAATAAAGGAAAAGGAATCATAGAGAATAAACTAGTTTTTGGTGGCTGTGCAGTGCAATTTTACTTTTGCTTTAAAGAGTTGATTGAAAAAATATAAGTTTATTAATTGCTTAAAGTCATCTACAGGTATTGGTTGTCGGTTGGGTTAAGGTGAAGAGCCGAAAGAGTACTGAAATTCGCATACACATAGCAAGAAGTTCTGAGAAGGACATAGTATTTCATCCCGGGAAAAAGCACTGTTCCCGTAGGGAATCCACACGGGCGAAGCCGCGGGTAAAAGCTAATAGGTATTAATATAATAAATGAGTTTATATTAAACTTGCTTTTGCCTGCGACATTGTCTGCGAAAAAATATTTTTTCTATATTATCTCAGATTCGAAGCCGCGGCGTATCAAACTCAGAATCTCACGTTCCCGTAGGAATTTTTGGGAAGTACTTTTGGAGTGCTTGGTTATACTCCTAATTATAATATTAAAATATATAATATTATAAATGCGAAAGTTTGGATGTGAATTTGTGAGTTTGTGAGGATGTTTGTTACCACGTAAAATCTACTGGATGGATTTCGATGAAATTTGGTATACGAGTAGAAAAATACCGGGAATAGCACATAGAGTACTTTTTATCCCGAAATTCCCACGGGTGCGTAGCCCCGGGGCGCAGGTAGTGTGAGATATAGTCCAATAGCGATATAGTCGTATCGCGAAATGGACAATGTGAGATATAGTCCAATAACGACATAGTCGTATCGCGAAATGGACAACGTGAGATATAGTTCAAACGCTTATTTGAAATGAAGTTTAGGCATAACTAGAGATGGGCATTTACCCGATAAATTTCCGAGACTCGGAAATTTATCCATTTATACCCATATTTTCCCAGGAATTTTTAATTTATACCGGGTAAAAATTAAAATCAATTAAAATGTTTGTAATTACGATATTTTACAATATATCGTTAAGATTTATTATGAAATAAGCACATATTTAGTTTTTAAATTAAGTACTGTGTATAAAAGTACTTATAAAGTGTACAATTTACGTTTGGTTACAAAAAGACCTGACAAGATATAGGTATTTTTATTCTGACTCATTCGCAGCCAACTGGTTTTAGACGATAAATGTTATGCCGGGGCGACGAACAAGTTTGCCAAATGCCGGAATTCTATTGAACGGCTAGGCGATCATCGAATCGTAAGGCCCGCCTTACACGAATGTCAGCCAACTTAATTACACTCTCTCTCTCTCTGTCAGAGGAAAGACGTCCACTGCTGGACAAAGGCCTCCCCCAAGGATTTCCATAACGACCGGATGCGGGCAGCGCAGGACCGGTCGTTATGGAACTTAATTACTAACTCTCTCAAAAACACGCTTGCATAAAATTTTCTCGATAGAAAAATATTGCGAAGTTACCTCCAAATCCTAACTAATATTATAAATGTGAAAGTGAGTTTGTTTGTTACCTCTTCACGCTTTATCTACTCAACCAATCTTTCTATTTCACATACACATAGTTAGAAGTACTGAGAAGGCCATAGGATACTTTTCATCCCGGGAAAAAGCACTGTTCCCGAAGGAAATTCACGCGGGCGAAGCTGCGGGCAAAAGTTAGTCTATAATACAACTGAAGATGTTTTGATTTTTTTGTTAATTCTACTTTAAACAGCCATATACTAAAAATGCATTATTATTTTCAAAATATTATTTGAATATATGATTTTAAATCTGTTGTTTATGTTTTTTTAATATTTGAACCGAAAACAACTAGTTATTTATCTTCCTTATAATTAAAACACACCTAATATTTATACTTTAATTATTATTTTATCAGTATTAAAGAAAATAAGGATAATTTACTTTCATTTTAATTTCTTCCCGGTATAAATAAAAAATATCGGGTATAAATGGGTATAAATTAATTTTTACCAATTCTACCCATTCTTTCCCATTTTTACCTTCCGGAAATTTATCCAAGCGCCCATCTCTAGGCATAACGCGACTTGGGCTCACTGCGATATAGGTATGCAGCGAGTAAAGGAGAAATCCTTTACTCGCTGCATACCTATATCGCAGTGAGCCCAAGTCGCGTTATGCCTAGACCAAACGAGATGTAGGCGTATTGCGACTTAGGTCAATTCCGTTTTAGTTCATCAGCGAGATAGGCTTAGTGAGACTGAGGTTTATTGAGTTTTTAGGTTAACAGCGAGTTAGGCTTAGTGCGACAAAGGTTTATTGAGTATTAGTTCAACAGCGAGATAGGCCTAGTGAGACTTAGTTTTATTGAGTCTTAGTTTAACAGCGAGATAGGCTTGCTTAGTGAGACTATGAAGATTCATAGAGATCTAGTTCAACAGCGAGATAGATCAAATAAAGGAAAAGGAATCATAGAGAATAAACTGTTCAAATAAGCACTGTTCCCGTAGGGAATCCACACAGGCGAAGCCGCGGGTAAAAGCTAATAGGTATTAATATAATAAATGAGTTTATATTAAACTTGCTTTTGCCTGCGACATTGTCTGCGAAAAAATATTTTTTCTATATTATCTCAGATTCGAAGCCGCGGCGTATCAAACTCAGAATCTCACGTTCCCGTAGGAATTTTTGGGAAGTACTTTTGGAGTGCTTGGTTATACTCCTAATTATAATATTAAAATATATAATATTATAAATGCGAAAGTTTGGATGTGAATTTGTGAGTTTGTGAGGATGTTTGTTACCACGTAAAATCTACTGGACGGATTTCGATGACATTTGGTATACGGGTAGAAAAATACCGGGAATAGCATATATAGTACTTTTTATCCCGAAATTCCCACGGGTGCGTAGCCCCGGGGCGCAGCTTGTGTGAGATATAGTCCAATAGCGATATAGTCGTATCGCGAAATGGACAATGTGAGATATAGTCCAATAACGACATAGTCGTATCGCGAAATGGACAACGTGAGATATAGTTCAAACGCTTATTTGAAATGAAGTTTAGGCATAACGCGACTTGGGCTCACTGCGATATAGGTATGCAGCGAGTAAAGGAGAAATTACAGGGGGGGGGGACACCGTGTAAACGACTTTGGCGGGCTATATCTCGCAAATGGTAAAGCTGATAAAAAAAGTGTTGTATGGAAACCCTACCTTATTTTCATAGTCCTTTTCAACGATACCCCACACAAGGGGGTTGCACTCAAAAAATAATTCACCCCCCCTTTACATGTATGGGGAGGTACCCTTAAAAAGGGGTAATTTTAATTTTTTGTATTTTTAAAAATGAGATCTGTAATAATATGTGAAGTATCCTCGAACCAAGTTACATGCAAATCAGTCCATAAACGTAGAAGATATTCTGCTGTGACAGACTAGGACGCGGACTAAACCATCTTATAAGGGTTGGGTGCGGGACTACGGAACCCTAAAAAAAAATATTTTTGGTTTTTATTGACCCCATAAAGACCCCTCATAATTTTTTCTTAAGTATCTCCTACGTCAGACATGGACTGTAACTGGTCTACCTACAAACCGGTGACCAAGCTTCAGATTAGATAGATTAAAGAGATATGTAGAGACATACCGAATGTCCATTTATTTATAATTGTCATATAATGTAAACAATCTTCACAGTACTTTTTTATGAATTTTGTTGAAAATAAATTAAATATTAGTTCAAACCTAAACATTCTAAAGAAAAACTTTTATTAACCACGAAAGTATTTTCTTAAAAAGGCTACTTTAATTTATATTATTGTAAAATCATAAAATACATGGTAAGATTGTTTACATAATAGGACAATTATGAATAAATGGACTTTATATATAATATTTAATATAAACGTATACAAATAAATTATATTCTTTTAGTAATTTATTTTTATTTCACTATCATAAATAATTCAGGGTTGTGACTTTCCAAAAGCACCACTGGAGCAGATATCTATTTCGGATAGGATCGCTCTAGACAGCAGCTAGGCAGGCAGAGTGGAACATAATAATCAATAAAATGTAACAATTTTATTTATATTTAGTATTTATTTTTCCATATGAGCCACGTATACATGAATAGAACGACAAAGGATAACATAAATTTGTGTAAGCCAATCGGTACATTTTGATAAATGTTTACAACTCTGATATTTTTCGTATAGATATTGATATTTAGTTTTTACTTACTTGGTAATTATACAATTGTTTCACATGAACCGCAAATAACATTTATTCTTATTTATAACACTCAATCTACAGATTATTTTTTATTACCTATTAGGTAAAGATTTGATCATGTAGGGGTACCTAATATTGGAATTGGAAACGACGACTCAGAATACATCCTAAAATTTGTTATTTAATAACATCTTATTTGTCTATTTAATAAGTGGAATTTAAACATTCAGATAAGAGGACGATACATATATATATATATGTATGAATATATGGTGTTTTCTATATAATTGCAATATTATGTCTCTATTTACGGATAGCGTCCTACTTTACGAAGTTACATCAAAAGAGAAGTGCCCCCAGGTCACTAGAGGGAAACTAGGTGATATATATAGTAACATTGGATCGTTAAATCGTTTGGGTACTTACTGCACAGAATAGCAGTTTTGGGCGACTCAGTCTAATTGTAATTTCTACTAAAATAAGAACAGAAAAAAAAACCTAATTTAAGGCAACAATTTTCATCTAGATATATAATCATAATATACTTAACAGGAAATAGAGTGAGTAAAAATCGTAACTATTTTAATTCTATATTAACCTGAGTAAGCTCAAACACGATAAATATTTAGATCACCTAAAATTTTGAGAAGAATTTAATTTCGCATCTAGCTGCGAGGAAAGAACTTACAAAAGTATTGTCGAATTTTATCTCTTTTGTCTTAGAAAAGTTAGCAGTCGAGGTTATAAAGAAGTCTATTCATAGAACAAGATCACAAGATAGCACAATATTCAATAAGAATGCTAACTACGAGTATATTTTATAGGTATACCTACATACAGATTGGTATTATAGATACCTAAGAATCACATCAAGTATTTAAAAAAGTCATAGTGATATCATGGATAGGTATAGTACACGTAAAACTTATTAATAAAGTCTAACACTGAGCAAACACCACAACCCTTCGAAGAATATATTTAAAACGTTTTAAAAATATGGGCTAGATGTTTTAAACTCGTGTAAAATAACCTATATAGGTATATCGGCGTTGATAAAAACTTAAAATAATAGTTATTATAACACACATTATGTTAATTTAACGTATATGTTTACGTCGTGAAGAAAATTAATATACATCTCGTGTTCTGGATGGTAACATTCCGACCGTCGTTATTGCGACGTTCGCTACGCTCATACTATCCTTTTAATACATATGCTAAATCACATTTACTTAAACGTATTTGATATTTAGTGCAATTTTTTATGAGTATCTATCGAAATTATAATAATAGTATCTATGAATCTAAATCGACATACAGTTAACCCACGGTAATTCGGTTCCGCGTCATATAGCCAATAACATATCTTAGGTGTAATTTATATATCGTCAAATCTTTGTTATTTATTTGTTCTCAATGTAGTTATAAATACAGTTAAATATATATTAAATACTTTTTCATTATAAAATCGTACTTAAAACGTCCGACACGCTCTAATGTTAATCGAATTACTGTGGGTCTACTACTTTATGAGTTCATCGTTGAGTATATCCAACGTTTTATAAATGTTGTGTACGATATAATTTACATAGGTAATAATAAAGGCAAAGATTCCTCAGGACAGGTTCACAACATCAATATATTAAGACTCATTTTACATTACGATAATGTAGACATACCTATACTACAATATTTTTATCTTAATCCAAGCTATTTCCTATCCCTATTTCTCACTTTCTGGACAATCTTACGAGGTAAAACTTTAATAAAAATTATAATTCCATCGTAGGATACGTAAACCGGTGATCCACCCGGTTTTACATAAGTTTAAAAAATAAGGTACCTATTTATATACTTACACATTTTTAGAAGAAAATCTTTGATAAAGTGAAAAACCACATTACAAATCACCAATACAAATTAATGATAGTGGCTTTGTTTTATATCACTTATAAATTATAATTTTATAGAAATTCATCAGGATAGTTTTACTATAGCTCAATATCATGGTACATTAAATGCTTTATACGTCATAAAAACCTACCTATCGGGATATTAAGTATCAAAATATAATTAAGATCACATATATTTCTGATACAAGAGCATAAAAAGCTACAGAGTTACTTTATTTTCTCAAAAATATTTTAAATTCATTGCCTAAAGTATAAATCATAAATTGGATTTTATAAAAATACCGAATACATATGGAATACATATTGGATTTCCGAAATTTCAGATAGATCGATGTTTTAACAAATATACGGGTCCTTCTTTGAAATGTGATTCCAAGCCCTTACCTTGTGAGGATACTGTGAACTAGGTACGTGGGTTCGTACATGTCGTACATACCTATCACCTGAGATTACGGAAACATCTGATATAAAAAAATATCATCTCAAAAAATTACTTCTTGTACGAGTAGATATGTTATCAATTTCAGCAAGAAATAGTGTGACAAAATTTCACAAATTTGTCACAAAGGAGTTGACTGTTGAAATATCGGTCAGTCAAGATTCCTCTTTATGATATAATATAGATCTATAGTACATACCGAAGGAGACCGTGATATGAGTAGGTACAAAAAAGAAGTACTCTTGAGTAAAAATGTCGCATAAGAAACGAAAGCAAATAGAATTAAGTAGGTAGATATCTAAATTGAAATTAAATAGGCACTTTTTTTAAAAACCGAAGGATTACGTTTATCTACGTACATTTTTTGGGAATTTTTAATTAGTAGTCGTTTCGTTTTATTGATGCGACTTATATTTATATTCCCTGACGTAAATATAGTGTTTGGCACCCTTCTCACTTCGGATCATTGCAATTACGCGCATCGAGATCCTATCACAATTCATTATTAATAAGTATTAAAAATAAATGCGAATTCTACAAAGCCTGTACGTACGATTACAAAGTACAATAATCTGCCATTCTTCAGCATCCGTTTATAAAATTAAACGAAAAGAAGGTTTCCGGTGCCAAATGAATAAACACATAAATTTTATATAATGTTGTCAACGATTCCCTCAAGATTATAGAAATATATGTTACTAAATAGAAGCTATTCATTCAGAAGTCTAGTATTTAATTAAAACCATATTCCATCGTTCAAATGTAAACTGATATTCAAATATTTTAATGTAGACGTGAAAGTGCGCACAGAAAGCATAATTACATAAGTATTGAACAAGTGCATCATAGAGTGCGAGCCAGGGTGCAATGCAATACGCAACGAAACACGACTCGCCATAGCAGTTCCGTGAGGCGCTCAGCAACAACTGCAGGCTATGATCAATGTTGGAGCTCTTGTACTGGGGCAGCAGTGTCACTATCGAAGCTCAACGTCAAGTGTTTTGTCACGTGATGCATTACATGCTGATAACACCTTTCTAGTCGAATTAAACGAAACTCGCATATACCTAAGTAGTTATTAAAATTGTGAAAGTAGACGGCAGCATGCAATGCATTCCTTTGTCCTCCGAAAAAGAATTGTTATATGTTGATTCTTTTGGATTCACAAGACAATTTTCCGATTAATGTTAGGCCGTCGCATAACACTTAGGTTTACATGACAGTTGCAAAAATTTGTTGTTTTTAAATATGGCAGATAAGTATTACAATAAGAAGCTCATTTTGAGTGCGGTAGTGCGCGTGAGGCGGAGTCGCGCAGTGAGCGCGGGCGGCTGCGGCCGGCTGGAGGCGGCGCGGGCGTCTCACTTGGCCCTCAACCGGCCCGCGAGGGCTCGCTACGGGGGCGGCCGCGCTCTAACGTTAATGAAATGTTTACGTACGCCCGGAAAACAGCTGGTACTGCAAGCAACCACAATAAAAGGTGATTAAAACAAAGCGCGTGCGAGGCCGGAGGTAGCGGCCGCCAGATGCCGCCGCAGCCAGCCCGGCACCGCCCGCCCGCTCCACTACGCTACTAAGCTCTACTCTACTGCTACGCTGCTCTCTCGACCCAGCCTGAGATACTTCTCTTTGGCTGCCTAATGTCGAGAAGCTGTTCAATACTACCAACACCAACACAAGCTCAAGAGAGCGCTAAGCAAACAAGCAATAATTAACTAGGCTTTAATTAACTCGTTATATTATGTAGACTTTTTCGTTGCCTACACAATCTAAGGTAAAAAGCTAAGTAAATAAATAAGAGTTTTTACTTCAATTTATTCAATATATATTATAATACAGCCAACATTCACGACAAGAAAAAAATCTTTTCTAGGGATTTTGTAGCTATTAAATAAATAAATGCGCGCTGCGCTGCGAGTAATTCTCGGATTTATAAAATAATAATAACTTGTAAGAATTTGTAGGTACTTATTAAGGTAAATATTAGTCAAATAAGTTTAGTACATATTAATTTAGGTACTCACATCTAATCAATTGAAGAAATTATAGTTTCTTGCTTTTAGTAATAAATAGTCACGGTAAGTCACATATAGCAGAGTAAAAAATAACATGTGGAATCTTGAAGGAACCTTAACATATATTATAAGCTTATTAATTTAAAGCTACTTACTTCATAATGTGTAAATATTTGAGTACAACGGAAAAGGACATCGGTGCCATCACTAACTACTCTTCTATAACTCCGTCATACAGTGTACAGTGCAATATTACAGTAAATAACACGACACAGGAGGGAGAGGAATCTATCGTACTAACGCAGAGAGGGCGTAGGGTCTTTGCGGGTCACTGATCCTCCCACCTCACTGTCTACATTTTACCTGATAAAATGCCATCATGCTCAACGCTTGTTGTGATGTTTATTACCTTATCTTTAAAAATAGAATATACACTTTTGGCACATTTTTAAGTTTTATAGCCAAGAATATTCTATGGCTCGATAAGATGAATAAATATAAGTTCGTTATAATAACAGAAAATTCAATCTCTACTTTATAGTAGTATCTACTAAATATAACAATACCATATCACAGCACCATAATACAACATCTTTGCTGTACACTATCAGTTTGGTAACATCTCTTTAGTGTTTTATATTATTTATTTTAATATCTTAATTAAACAGAATTGGACATTTTATATATTTTTCTTTGGCCGACGAAAAAGTGATATGTCCACATTATAATTATTAAAGCTTTACAGTTTTCCATTCCATTCTTTTGCTGGCATACTTTAGAAGCAAACCGATAATGAAATAAGTACGATAATAACGATAATATAAGTCGTATCTAACACATATAGTTTGTAAAGAGAGCATAAAAAATAATCGATGGATCATTTTTAGAAAACTATTGCAAATAAATGTAACATTACAACATCGACATGATAATCTACTAAACATGGAGGATCGGACGGGGAGTGCCGTTGCCGGCTGCGATTACGAAAGCGGTATACTGGTAGCGGAGCTGTCTTGAGTTACGAGCGGCGAGCGGGGCGTTCAACGGGTGAGAGTAATATTGAGAGAGGGGCACTTCCTCACTGCCATGGCGGTGTTGTGCAGCGCGTTGTAGCCGGCAGCAGTGGCGCCCTGCAGTATGGGCCACTGCCCGCCGGGCACCTGCACGCTGCCGTGAGAGCCCATGGGCAGATGCCTTACCATGCCGCTGCTCAGCTGCTGCAGGATGCCGGAGCCCTGCGAGTTGCAGGCCGAAGGCCGCCGCGACCGGATCGACTGCATCGACGACGTCAGCAAAAACGGAACACTCGACGAGGTGTTTGGCATTGAACCGCCCTGTACATCAAACGCATCATGTTTAATTACATTCAAGACATTCAGTACAATTTAGTGAAAACAATAAATGACATTGAATCAAAGGAAAGATTTGAAATTTCCAAGAAATGTTTCATGTTGAGAGATGTTAGGCAATTAATTTGTTTTGAAAACTTTTGATACTTAGGTACTTTTGATGTTGTAAGATACATAGGTGTAAAGTGCAAATTATATTAAAAACTAAATGTAATGTAAAAAGGCGTTTGAGTACTAACCTGTATTTATTAAAACTGAAAGTAATTTCCGTGTAATTCGTTCCGAAAAGGCAATATGTACCTATCGCACCATAGGCTTAACTACTGCATGCCTTATGATATAGGTACTTAGTTTCAGCATTAAAAGCGTGTTGGGTTGATGAAATTTCTTGTGATTAAGAAATACTCATCTACTGTACATAAAAGGCACGGAGATGTTGCCCTAATTAAAGTTTCTGTTTGGTGATAACAAGGCACTTCATCAAGTGGTTTGTGTGAAAGAGGCAACATCTTAGTGTGGTCATATCTAGTCTGGCTATTAAGTACAGAAAGAAGATTATTATAGAAGTGAGTTGAGTTTGCGCTGTCGCAATGTACTGAGAGAGGAACCATACTCACGATCATGCTCCGTGCAAGCTGCGTAGAAGAACAAATAGCAACAGTGAATGAGACAGCGTTATATGTTCGGCTCTGAGCCTCGATATGAATGAAAGGATGACTTAATACTTGCGTTTTTCTCTCACATTGAACATCTAACATAATTAATGTTTACCTCGAGAAAGCTCTTATAATATTGACAACACCTAACGTGCGTTTTCAAGGTAACTAATATACTTATTTAAAGTGGACTTGCAATGTTAAAATTTTGAATAATAAATTTGGTAGAAATAATCTAGTTAGTTTTTTTGATATCAATACTTAACAAATTATATATGTATAGTATAAGTATTACCAATCATGATCCGATGGTGTCTTCCAAATTAATTTGGAAGACAACTCGGAAACAGGTTCCATCGCAGGTGCGCACTCGTTGAACGACACAACAGTAGGTATAACATTTACCAGGGAACGGGAGAGGCAACTCTCCCGGGTCAGCGCTTACGAACATTCGACGCGGTGAGGCGCACATGCAACGCGGTATTCACAAGACAATACCTTTAACGATCATGCACCACTTCATTTTTCTTGAAGGTTATGCCCGTGTTGGACGTCTCGCAGGGATGGAAATAATAGCGTTGATAATGTTATGCGATGGAAAGTCTAATGATGATCGGATAGAGACAGTTCATAATGTGATAGACGCCAACCAGGATCGTGCAGATGTAACGTGTACAGTGATGATGTGAATATGAGACACTATCTTTCCCAGTCGGTGTGGGAAGAAGACGCAATCGCGGAAGAGAACAGACCACATCAATGAAACAAGCCGTTCCAAGTCGACATTCAATAGTAGGGTTCGAGGATTGCACGCGTGCGTGCAGGCGTGCGCGGTGCACATCACTTACGACGCATTGCGAGGCTGACGGCACGGACAGGCTCGAGCCCGAGCCGCCGCGTCCCCTGTACTGGTAGCCCTGCCAAAACAACCACCGTCACTTCACCATTGTCAATGTGTCCATGTTCAGCTTCCACCTCCGTCGATACTGAACTAAATGTCTTCATTTTTCGCACATCAATAGTGTATTTGTTTTGCAAATAGCGTACTTTTTGTGTAAGTTATCAGAAAATGTGCAAAGTAACTAAGGAGATGATACTACTTACAGTCGGTGGTGACAAATTAACGGCAGAGCCACGACGCTCTTGCGGTCCGATGCTGGAGTGGCGTCGTGTTGGTAATCCAGAGTTACCTCCGGGGGTCCCGCCAGGGGATGAGGCGCAAGATGGAGCAATACGAATCTTTGGGGTCATTAAAGTGTTATCTGAAAGCCGACGATTAGGGAATGCGTTCGCGACGCGTAAGAAGTTGTTATCGTTGTTTGTCGAGTTGCTCGAACCGAAGAACCATTGCCCGATGCCCGTACCTGAGTGAAAAATATATAAGTAGTTATGTCTTTATTGTACTATGTAAAAGGAGAAACGTCGAAAGAAATTACAATAGAAGAAATTCAAAGAGTTTGTAAAGAATGACACAGTAGGAGATTACGGTTAGGACTTACTCTTGAAGCCGCCGCCAACGCTGCCGGTGCCGCTGGGGCCGCTCATGGAGTTCTTGCGCGCCATGTCCTCTGCGCTGGAGGTCTTGCGTTGCTCGACGCGCAAGTTGGGGATGTTGAATGGCGGCACGGTCATGTTGTCCGTGCTCATCTGGTGTCGCAGCGGCCGGTGCCGCTCGGGGCTCGGCAGCGTCAGGCTGTCCAGCTTCAGCTTGTAGCGCTGGTTCTTGTCGATGTTGTCCAGCATGTCGTATAGGATCTGTTAGCCGGACGTGATGGTTCTTATTTAAATATTTCATATTTTACTAGAATCAGGGGAATAATCTGATGGACTTATTCACTTTTTACTTGTTCGATCGTCCTTTATGTTTAAATTGCTACAGATTCGAAAATCGATGCACAGATTTAGAAAATGCTTTCAGTCAGACAGGTTACACATACCTCCATAAGATTAGTGAATTGATCGACATTCAGAGCTGGATTGACGGTTTGAGGAGCTAGCGACGGTATCATCTTCGTGGCCATCACGTTGGTCGTCAACCCGAATTTTCTTTCCAAAAGCATCGACTTGTAGAGTTCTGTAACGAGGAGCGTGAGCAACTGGTGTTTCATATAAGCTACATAAATAATTTAAAACAGTTCAGAGTATATTCGCCAACGCGTAGTCATAAAACAAGTTATAAAGTTCGCCGAGCTTGAATCTTAGAGCTAAATAAAGCGAAACAATGCTGCCGCGGAGCCTCGCTGAGCCACGGGGAAATAGAGTTGCCGGCAACTTGTTGAACCTTCATTTCGGAATTTCACGTATACGTTTTCATAAATTATTATATTTATTAGTCCGTTAATAAATTAAAACCAATTTTAGGAGTTTATACCAAAAACAGACAAATAAAACAGTATATAAACGTGAATATCCGAAATGGTCAAGATATAATGTACATATACAATAACTTACTGACAACCCGGTTAATGATATCCGGGTCGCTAAGCCTCATACTGAGGAGGGTCGGGATCACTTGCTCCAGGAGGTGAGTCCTCTCCAGGCGCAGCAGGATCTTCTCATAGAATCCCAGGATGAGGCTGATCACTTTCACGTCACTTTGGTTTTTCTCAAGGAGAACCTTGACCTTAGCGAGCACAATGCCGTGCAGCGCTTTGTCATCGATGTAATCCGACACGTTTTGAATAGCAATTAGCGACGCTGTCTGCAACGTGAAATATTATAGGAAATTACTCCAGTAATAAACAGAACATGGCGTGCAAGATAAAATCTGTTGTCGTTTTTGTACTACCTACCACTGTCATTATAAAAAAAAATTAAACGAAATAGTCTACAGTAATAACAACCTAAAGCTTATATGCCTATAATTAACTTAGGGTCTGTCTTTGTATATATTTTAATGTTATTATAATGTTGTTTAATGCTACATATCTACTAAATTAAAAAAAAAAAACAATGTAATTTGCAGTTACTAGTTGACATTTGTGAAAATATATGCATGTAAAGGAAGAAATATACATATACAAAAAGACGAAAAGAAATTTTCTTAAGAAATCGTGGATAGTCTCTCTCATAGGGTATTTTGTTTTGTTCTCAGTGGGTATTGCGGGTATTGCAATGATAATAGCGTCCGTTTCCTGGAAATTAATTCCATAGAGGTAGTCCGGCGCAAACTTGGATCTTATTGTAACAAAGTTTCCCACGAGTAAGATAGTAGAAGGTAATATAATTAACCATCAAGTTGAGGTTTAGAACTTATCTTGTAAAACTATGAGCAAAATTAAAGAAGATTTACTTAGACGGTACGTCATTTTATTTTTTACCTACTTATATTTTATTTCAATATGAGCTGCGAGATGGGACTTCGTTCCCGTCGGAATTTAGGGATAAAAAGAAAAAAAACCCTATGTGCTATTGCCCAAGTAGATTTTGCGTGATTGAGTAACATATACAAACTTTCGCATTTATAATATTAGAAAGAACTAGGATAGTAGAATTTGCTTTCCACGCCAACACTACGGGAATGGTCGTAGTTTAGCTTATGTACAAAAAATCATGACACGGAATGTTGTTTCATAAATAAATATTTAGCATAGGCAGAAGCGTAACTACACTCTTGGGGCCCGTGGCAAATTCCTGCCGACAAAAAAAAGTTCAGCAATCTGCTTCATTTGATGTGGTTTCTAATTGGGCCCCTGTTCCAACTGGCCCACTGGAACCTTCCTCCTAGTGCCAACAAAAAAAGATCATCAGCCTATGCGGGGTGATTGAAGGCCCCTTCCAGGTGGGGGCCTGTGGCATTCTTATGTCAACTTGCCACCCTATCGTTACGCCACTGTGTAGTTACTGTTCATCTTAATAAAATAATCTATCTGACGTTTGGACATCCTATTAAAGTCTATTAGTAATTCTTTCTACAAAAAATAAAAGGTGAACAGCGTCTTTTTTATTTTCTGTAATTAACGCCTCTAATCTCTACTGTGTTCATTGTGATTTTATTCTTGTTTAATGTTTCGCGCTTTACAACGCCCGTTTATAAGAGAAGTAAGAAAAACGCTGTATTGTTTTTGTCGCCCGTATGAAAAGATATCACTACTGTTGTGATCTCAGTGATCATACAATGTCAAAAGTGTAATAAAAAAAAAGTATTTTTCTTCATGGTGAAATATTTGTACTAAATTCAGTTAAATAATATAGAATTTCTTAAAAGCCTACCCCTCGTAAGAAATTCTATATAATTTAACTTAATTTAGTACGAATAGGTATAGGTACGGTAGTGAATATTTTAATTTGTCATGCATTAAATAAGGCAATATTTGTTGAAATTGCAGTGTAGCGTAAGATATATATAAGAGGTATAAGATATATATAAGAAGTGAGATTTTTGTTTTTACGTAACTGGTTACTATCACTAAGTTAGCTCTACTAGTTTAGATTTATATATTCGGTAGCCCTTTATATTTAGATAAATAAGTTACCATTTTTCAAGTGTGAAACTGGGTTAAAAATTCTTTTAGTTTTAATATTGTCATTTTAAACTTTTTGTTACTGTACATTTTTTTATATTTTCCATAATTGAATCTGTGAAACATATTGATAAACTAAAGACGGAGATGCTTAAATTAAGCGCAGATGGTCACTTTGAAATTCATTAGAATGAAAAATAAAGGTAAATAAGGCGAAGATGGTCACTCTGAAATTCATTAGAATGAAAAATATATTTTTTTTATGTTTTCTGTTTTACCTGTATTTGATTGGTGTTGTTGTCGAGAGCGGTGAACAGTAGCGGCATGATCTCAGTGTTGACCTCGTCCTTTTGACACTTCTTCAGGATCACGTGTAGATTCTCCAAAATGGTCACTGACGCTTGAACGCTCTTAGGTGAATTCATTAAATTCCTAAAACATATCCTTATTATAGCCAATATTGTTATTCTTTGTGTAAAAATAAATAAAATAATACAAATCACATAAGCTTTTAACAATTTTAATTATGTATAATTTATTATAATTCTTGTAAGAACGGTACAGTATCAACAAACTATGAAAACTCTAGCGAGTTCATTGAGTTGTATTTCGGTGAGCAAGTTATGTATTTGGTATGCGTGTCAACCAAAATTGACACGATGTTTTAAGCACTGAAAAGTGTAGTTAAAAAGCCATAATTAAATCGAAGCGAACGAAATAGATATTTACTTGAGTGTCGGCAAGACGTAAAGAGAGAACTCGTCTTGCGTGGCTTCGTTGGTAAGCCAGATGATAGGCTGCAGTACGGCGGCCAGCACCTCCGCCGTACGAACTTCCAGCTGCAGCGCCGGCCATACGTGCTGCCATCGCAATTTCTGCAACAAATTCCGTTATTTCAAAACTATCAACCACCATCTTAAAGTCAAAGTCAATTTTTTTTATTGAAACTTGGCCTTCGAAGAAGGCTCTTTTTCACGTCGAAAACTAATTATTTATCATAATATATTATGTCTCAAAGCTACAAACTACTAGCATTTCGGAACGACCACTGCTGAGAAGAAATGCCGAAAGAAACTCATGAAACAGTCTTGTTCTTAGTGACGTATAGTGATGGGACACAACCCCACGTGTGTGTTGTATGTATTACGATACGTGTATGTTTGTGTGTTAGTGTTTGGTGGACAGACGTGTGTCTGAATATATATGGATTATCCCGGTTAGTACGGTAGTACATGAGGATATCTGGTTGTGATGTACAGTTACGTGCGGCGGAAGGGCATGCAACCTTGCTGTAGACGTCACATTAACCCTTTTCCCGCGTTCCCTGGCATACCAGGGAACGCGGCGCGTCGTCGTATGGGACAACTACGTCGTGTCAAATATAAACAACATATCTATGTATAAAATATGAATAAAATATCAATTAAAATTCATATTATATATATGTATAAAATATGTATAAAATATCAATCAAAATCTTTATATTTTACGCATCGCGTCACATTACGTTGCCTTTGACCTTCACCTTTATTCAACGGGCTACAATCAGCGCTAGCACATACAATAATATTCGCCAATTATTTATTGTTTTCAGTACAATTGATTGTCATAATTGACCGAATTACACATGCATGCTCGCACAGCCTTTATCAACGTACGAGAATGAAAACATGCATCAGTTTATTTTCCCCTACAGCGAAAACGGCAACAACGTCGGAACGTAGTCAACGGCGAAACGTAGCGTAAAATCAGATTAATTTTATTTTGTCACGTGTCCAACACAACGTTATAGAATTACTTACTAAAATTTTTAAAATAGGTTTATCTGAAAATGTTTCACATGTTTGTTCTCATTAACGATATTTATTTATTTACTCCAAGTTACTGTTGATGAGACAAATGTGTAGGTACTCGTAACTAAATTCATAGAATCATCGTGTAGGTTAGGTACTTCTAAATTTTTAAACCAAGTTCTGACTTTACGATCTGTAAGAACAGCAATCGTTCAAGTTGATCATTATAATAGGGTTCATTGAATGTCGACTATGTTAGTTACATTTGTGAATAATTTATGTATAAATATTTTAATTTCTCAAATATTACAAAGCTTTGTTTGAAATGTAATATAAGCAATCTATGAAAATTGGAGGAACGTTAATTCCGAACGTGAACACATTAATATTTAATTTGGCCACGGGCGACATTTCGCTGTCTGTTGTGACACTGATACGATTTATTTTCTCTGTCTGTTACGATTTTGAAGGTCTTAAAAAAAGATTCGAGCTGGAGGAAGACAATCATCATTAAAATATTTCTGTGCTTCAGCCCTTCACCGATTCATAAATCAGTAAAATAATAAATTAAGTGAAAAAAAAGATGCAAAATACCAGGTAAGACATTCTACCTACGTCATGCCCTCATGAATTTCTTTTCGGCGACGTTTCTTCTCAGCACTCTTTTCGAAATGCTAGTAGTTTGTAGCTTTAAGGTTTATAATATTGTACAATTTAAAATTTGAAGTAGAAAAGTACCTGTAAAGGTCTATTTTCGGAATAAACGTTTGATTTTGATCAGGTACAGAGCGTTTTTCATGGATCCTTTTGTGTCACTCTCGTAATAAGTGTTTTTAATGTAGTTCAAAGGAAAGTATTTGTCCGGATATTCTCTGGACTGAAATGTTGAAAATCTGATTTATGATTTACGTCTCTTTTCTACAAACTACTAAATTCCAGTGTGCTTCTTAACTGATATTTTTTTTGTTTGTTTAGTAAATCACACAAATTTCCTTTTCGACATATATATTTTTTTCAATAACATCATTTTTCTTCTCAGCATTTTAAGAAATCTATTAACCATCAAATACAAATTTATTTATAAACTGAGAGACAGGCTCTGCTAGTACGAGGCTTTCATAGAATGTTAAATTAAACATTAATTTTATAAAACTTGCACTTAGTTTAAGACTAAGCAATGGATACATCGCAGAGCTGAATAGGCAAATTTATAATTTAAACATAGTCAAGTTATGTCGCTTGTCTAGCTTTTGCTACAAATAATTTTAAAAGAAAAAGTCATATGAATGAAAGTTATATAATAAATAAGTTTAGGCCATTTCGCTTTTGCCGTTCACTCGCTTTTGCCGTTCACTTGTGATTAATGTACAGAACTAATTGATGGTGGATGTTTTTATATAAAGTTATCGAACACTTAGGGTATTACCTAATAGTAGAGCTCGTTTTAATTGGTCGTTATGCTAGCATAGAAATCCTACCATTTATTCCGATTTCAATAGTCGTAAGGATCGCATGCGATGAGTACTACATTCATACGCTCACATCAGAGTTTGTAGAGCAATTTGCTGAACTATAAGAGCATTTCAATAGAAATTACAAAACGCTTTTTTTTAAATTGCGATTTATTTAATAAAGTACTCAGTCATGTGGACGAAGTAATAAATCTTGCCTTGAATGTAATAAAATTAAATACAAAGAGCTTCAAAAGAGCAGTTGCGAAAAAGACGGGAGAATTTACGATTTAACATTTTTTTACTTCATAAACACACTATTTGCGTGGCACAATTGGTTTGGGGTTTAAATCTGCATAAAGTTAGAATTAAATATTCCATTTTAGTTTGCTGTGTCTATGAGAGTTGATTTTCCAGTTTGTGTTTGTACGGAATTTGTTAAATGCAACCGACCGAATACTAGCGACCTGCTTTTGCTTTGCACGGTTATGTATATATATATATATATATATATATCTACCTACAAATGATTTTGAAGAAATTACATAAAAGATGATAGTGAAATCAGTTGGGGTTGCGTCGTTCAAACGATCCAAGCGTACACACGCGGTAAGCAATTTTATTTTATACTAGGTCTTGATTCTCAACAAACTGCTTTGTCTGTTTATTTAAAGAAATAGAAAGTAACTAAAGGAAAAATGTGTAATACGTTCAATTAAGTAAAACAAAAATTTGCCAATTAAAATTCTGTCGGCTGAAATAAATTTAGAATTTCCCGAAGAAAATGAAAGGCGAAAGTTTGTTTAAGAAAAATAGAACGGACGTTTGCTGATTTTCTTAGCTAACTTTCAGGAGATCTAATGATAGCGTAATTAAAAAGTTATAATGTAACTCGAACCGCCCCGCAAAGGTGAATTGACGTCGGAAAATTTAAAAGGTACAATGTACACTGTTATGTGCGAATAAAACTCTGACGCCGGGGTACGGGTTGATTGATCTTGCATACATCATTATGCATATTCAATTTTTGTTTAAAAAAGTAACCGTGGATATATTTTTTTTTTATTTGACGGTGATTGATGAGTAGTCCGCGTATGATCAAGCTTTTGATGGTCCCGCGGGATGGTTGGCGGAATCGACGCAGTGACGAAACTACAAAACGTAAAAACTTAAATTTTACAGAGAGAAAAGAAATTTTGGAACTTCCTCCCCTAAGGGGGTGAAATGGACCACGCGGGCGAAGCTGAACGCAAAAGCTAGTTACAATATATTTTCGGATTGTAGTGGAAGAAGCGTGAAGGTAAAAGAAATGTGCATCTAAATATTTGACATTATGATACCTATAGGTAACATATACAGATACAGATACACATGACCTACATGACTACAGATGACCTATATAGGTAATATATTATGTAATAATAAATAAAATAAGTCTTAGAATTTTTTATTTACTAAAATACTTCAAATTTACTAAAGACAATATTCAAAGAAGTAGATAAATTAAAATCCTCCAGTCTCGCCGCGTTGTCCGTCCCTCGTGTGTGCATGGCGACTTTGGCCTAGCACGCTACTGCCGCCCCACTGGGTGTACTGTACTTGTTTAATTAATTTTCTTTTCCTCAACTCTATATTGGGTAATGAGTTATATCAAAAACTTCGCAGCCTGTGTACATTTTTAGAAAATATTAAACCACGATTAATACGACGGTTTTTTATTTAGTTAGTTATACGTTATAAGTGTAAATAATAGAGGTAGATTAAAGTCCTTCGTAATTCATAGCGCGTGATAATTTAAATATTATATTGTTTTCCTCGTTAAAGCTGATTAAATACGAAATAATGAATTGCAACCCCGACACCTCCTACCTACTAGTAAATAATCGGACCATTTATTAGAATGTATAATTAACGCGTTCATGTACCTATTAATTTAAACGTAAACCATCTGTATTGACCCGTACCGAAATCTATACAATAGCATAAATTTCCTTTTTGGTATTTGGGACTCCAGTGTCCCAAATACCAAAATGTGTGTGCCACTGTCCTTAAATAGTCCTAAATATGCTATCCCAATCACATAGCCCATAGTGACCAGTTAGCGACCAATGAAAACGACTCTATCGTCTATCTGCAAGCGTTCATAAAACTGGGATACGTAAGTGGTATACTTTAAGCTAGTTAGTTTACTTAATTTTATGATAACTTATAACTTTATAGTTATGAATGAGAGATGAAAAAAGAGATTTTGTGCATATTCAAAGGAGAAGTAAATAATGATACTTGTCGCGTTTTGTTAAAACAACATAATGAAATACATAATAAATAAATATATGTCGCACGCCGAAGCGAAGCGCCGCCCCGCCTCCGGCCATATTATGTATTATACTCGTAAAAAAATCGCGCCAGTTTCGGAACATAAATTGTATCTATTTTGTCTTCCAATAGCGAGGTTCTGTGGGGCATACCTTCGGGATGTACGGCAGCGCGTCGATGAGGGTTCCGCGGTAGAAGTTGCTCTTCTGGTTGGGGTCCTTCATGGTGATCACGTCCAGGAACTGCATTGCCTGGATGGCCGGCTCGCTTTGGCATCTAGGGTTACAAAAACAATGGTCTATGAGTTGAACGCATTAGTTAGGACATATTACTATATTCTTGTGATTTTTATTTCTAATAATTAATGATAATATAACTAAATATTTTTGGATACAATAACATACATACATATTTGGACTCATTGAATTGCTATATTTAGTTGCTTTGTTTATCCCAAGTGAACATTGTTTAAGTAGGTTCAAGATTCATCAAACTAAGTAATATGACCAAAGTTTCGTAATCTAGAATTTGACTTTAAGTTTACTCCACAATTTACAGCGTTAAATACTTATTCAATGAATTGAAGACGAACTGAAATAAACTTTACAAATGTGCACTAATTAAACTAGAATCCCGCTTTTATTTGGACGAGTAAACGTACTTTTTCCATTGTGATTTTGTTCGCAACTTGCATTACCAACTTTAGGTGAATTAATCAGCATTAGTTTAGTACCTAATTATATTTATTATGTTGAAATTGATGTAGACAGATTTGTGTGACCAAATCTAGTATATACGTATTTAAGATTTAATTACTCTAAATAAGTACTACCCAAATGGGACAGACGAAACCACAAGTCACCTACAGAAGAGTTCTTGGGAAACCCAGGGACCATGAGTGCGCCTGCCATAAACCATTAGCAGTAGGTTGGCTTGAGTGAAGCAGGCGACCAGTGAAGTAAGAACGTTTAACGACCAAAAGTATATCCCTTAAATATTACCAGTATATTATATTATGTCAATATAAAGAAAATATAATTATCAGTTTTGATCTGACCACAGAAATGTCACAGCTCGACTTATAATATAAGTAATATCTCTCTCAGCCGAAAGACGTCCACTGCTGGACAAAGGCCTTCCCCAAGGATTTCCACAATGTCCGGTCCTGCGCTGCCCGCATCCATGCGCAACCCGCGACCTTCACCAGGTCGTCGGTCCACCGAGTGGGAGGCCTGCCAACACTACGTTTTCCGGTTCGTGGTCGCCACTCGAGAACTTTTCTGCCCCAACGGCTATCTGTTCTACGAGCTGTGTAATAATACAAGATAAAAGCACAGAATTAATATAAGTACTACGTAATAAAAGTATAAATTAATACGCGTTGATGTAACTGAGATAAACAATTAATTACACAAGCTTCAGGTTCAAGTATAAAGTAACATGCGTTGGTGTAACTAAAAGAAACAATCAAGTAAGCAATCTACGTAGATAGTGTCAATATTTCCACTCGTGTCGTAGCTGTTAGACCTTGTGTTAGACCTTGCATACCTTCAATCAATTGGATTCTGATGCACAGAATAAATACAAGCTTGACTTGACGCCGCCGCCGCAGTATTCGAAACAGCAAATTGAATTGCTGAAAGCAATATGCGATGGGTCTTTACGTCGAATGCAGGAGCAAATTCACTACAGTTACATGGTGCACATGTATTAATCTTTTATTCCAGCTTTAACTGTTTCAATTTGTGATAGCATAGATAATATTAAATATACTATCTATTCATTCATACAATAAGAGAGTATACATATTTTGTCTTATAAAGAAAAATAGAAAGCAAAAAAAAAATTTTTTGTCTGTATGTATGATCACGCTAATTTCCGAAAGTACTGAACCAATTTGAATGAAACTTTTTTGTTGTGTAGCTATTAAGCCTAGGCAACATTTAAGCTATAATTGATTTTGAAAATTGGAACACCTGATGAAGAACCAAAACAGAACAGTTAAACTATAAGAAATATAGAAATGGTGCCTTAACAAAAGTCGTTCAACCTGATGAGCATTTTCTGCTAACGTATAAAAATTGAAGATATGGAACATCTAATGAAAAGCTCCCAGCCACACTATAACATATATGGAAATGCCGCCTTTTCAAAACTTGATTAATCTTATGAGCATGTTCTGTAGACATATAAAAATCGAAGATACGAAAAAGTTTGAAACACAAAAAGATTTTTCATCTAAGCGAAACTCACGCCGGCGAAGCCGCGGACAAAAGCTAGTATGATATAAATAATAATGTAACTTATCTAAGTTAATATAGTTAGAATAATAAGTTAGAATATCTATTCATGAAATAAAAGCTTTTATATTTGTATGAAAGCTATGATTGGGACATACATGAATGATCAATTCTAAGATAAAGCTACAGTGACCATGACATGTATTACATGACCTGGAAAGTTTACGAGCAGGTAGACAGACTTTCACCGTACTGCAATATTGGCTCGTGCATCACTAATCTCTCAATTTTAACTTAAGTAATATTTTCCAATTTTTGGCTTGGGAATGTAGAAAAATATCACTGAATGTGGAAATTTTGATGGATGTATAGATGAAAAGTTGTGACTGTGAGATAAATTTACAACAAACTTTTAAATCTGCACAAAAAGTAGTTGAATTCCATGGTGTAACTAAACAAAAATTTAGTTATACTTTGTTTGCATAGTGTAACTAAATATATGTAGAGTATAGAGGTTTTGAAGAAGACTAACCAGTGTCGTTTAAAAACAAGAGCAAATAAAGAGTAAGACATATTAGATTATGACTAGAGAGACGCTACTGAAACGAACCTTAGGTAATATTGATAGTTTATGTATAGTAACTGCTCATGGGCGCTCTGACTTCTAATCTATCTACGTGTTCTGTAATCGGATGAGTATTAGCGAAGTGACAAACTTGAAACAGACGCAATTAATATAATAACCAGTGACGTTTAAAGACAAGAGCAAATAAAGTGACAAGAGGCTGAGAAAATAAATAGGATAGACTGATGCATCTATTATTGCGGTTGTTGTTCATAGGCGTTCTAACTATCCTATCTACGTGTTCTGTAAGCAGTAAACTAGTTAAGCGCTCTATCGGATGAGTATTAGCAAAGTAATGAACTGAAACAGATAGACAAGAGTAAATAAAGTGACAAGAGGCTGAGAAAAGAAATAGGATAGACTGATGCATCTATTGGTGGTTGTTGCTCATAGGCGCTCTAACATCTAACATATCTACGTGTTCTGTAAACAGTAAACTAGTTAAGCGCTCCATCGGATAAGTATTAGCAAAGTAACGAACTGAAACAGACAGACAAGAGTAAATAAAGTGACAAGAGGCTGAGAAAAGAAATAGGATAGACTGATGCATCTATTGGTGGTTGTTGCTCATAGGCGCTCTAACATCTAACATATCTACGTGTTCTGTAAACAGTAAACTAGTTAAGCGCTCCATCGGATAAGTATTAGCAAAGTAACGAACTGAAACAGACAGACAAGAGTAAATAAAGTGACAAGAGGCTGAGAAAAAGAAATAGGATAGACTGATGCATCTATTGGTGGTTGTTGCTCATAGGCGCTCTAACATCTAACATATCTACGTGTTCTGTAAACAGTAAACTAGTTAAGCGCTCCATCGGATAAGTATTAGCAAAGTAACGAACTGAAACAGACAGACAAGAGTAAATAAAGTGACAAGAGGCTGAGAAAAGAAATAGGATAGACTGATGCATCTATTGGTAGTTGTTGCTCATAGGCGCTCTAACTTCTAACGTATCTACGTGTTCTATAAGCAGTAAACTAGTTAAGCGCTCCATCGGATGAGTATTAGCAAAGTGACGAACTGAAACAGACAGACAAGAGTAAATAAAGTGACAAGAGGCTGAGAAAAGAAATAGGATAGACTGATGCATCTATTGGTGGTTGTTGCTCATAGGCGCTCTAACTTCTAACGTATCTACATGTTCTGTAAGCAGTAAACTAGTTAAGCGCTCCATCAAATGAGTATTAGCAAAGTGACGAACTGAAACAGATAGACAAGAGTAAATAAAGTGACAAGAGGCTGAGAAAAGAAATAGGAAAGACTGATGCATCTATTGGTAGTTGTTGCTCATAGGCGCTCTAACATCTAACATATCTACGTGTTATGTAAGCAGTAAACTAGTTATATAAGCGCTCCATCGGATAAGTATTAGCAAAGTAACGAACTGAAACAGACAGACAAGAGTAAATAAAGTGACAAGAGGCTGAGAAAAGAAATAGGATAGACTGATGCATCTATTGGTGGTTGTTGCTCATAGGCGCTCTAACATCTAACATATCTACGTGTTCTGTAAACAGTAAACTAGTTAAGCGCTCCATCGGATAAGTATTAGCAAAGTAACGAACTGAAACAGACAGACAAGAGTAAATAAAGTGACAAGAGGCTGAGAAAAGAAATAGGATAGACTGATGCATCTATTGGTAGTTGTTGCTCATAGGCGCTCTAACTTCTAACGTATCTACGTGTTCTATAAGCAGTAAACTAGTTAAGCGCTCCATCGGATGAGTATTAGCAAAGTGACGAACTTGAAATACTTGATGAGAGGCAGCAGCTGGGTGGTGGGTCGAGGGTGGGGGTCCCGCGTGAGCAGACGCTGCACCGCCTCCTGCAGCCCCGCCGGCACGCGGGGAAGCACCGCGTTCACTTGTTGCTCGAGCTACGCAACATTTATGAATTATTAAGATCACATTATATGTCTATATTTATGGAGTGTAGTACGACAGTGTTCCGTACCTGAGCTAAGTTATTGTCCATAAGAACATATATATTTTTAACTGATTGTTTACATGTAATAGAAGTACTATAAATGGTCTATGTTCTATATCTGCATATAGGAGATAATTTAGAAATTAATGTATGAGGGGTCTTTATAGACCCAATAGAAGCTTAAATGTTTTTTTTATATAATTTTTTCTGTATGTTTCTACGTGCATCACTCAAAAATTACAATTACAAATTTTATCGTGCTTTACTTAGAGCCTGAAAAAAAAACAAAGTAAATGAAGTAGACGACGAGACGTAACGTGGTGCATAACATTGAAAACTGAAATCAAAGTTCATATCAATAAAGTTTTTATTTTCTGTAAAATAATTAAGCATTCTACTATGTGGAAAGGTTAATGAAATTTCCCCGAGAATAGGCCAAAGAAAAAATAAATTTAACTTACATTTGAAATGTAATTAGTTCAAGGATAATACAAAGACTACCTACCGATGTAATTTATTTATGTAAATAAAGTGCTACCAAATAAATTGTAACATCGTGTTTAAATTAATTTAATGTTATTTCAATTCTAGGTATTTTCTTTTTGGCCAAACAGAATATTTCCACGTGCCATGGCTCTTCTAAATTTCCTGTGTCTGCCGCTCAAACAACTCTTTTGATCTGACAATATAGGAAGGACCTGGATGGGACCGAGCTTAGCTTGGTATTTACTTTTCTCAGCAGTGACATACCTACTAGATTTTTATCAAAGTCTCCTTATGGTGTATGTAGTGTTGGTGTTGTAGCAAGTAGTAGCTTTAGTTTTATTTCCTATTCACTAGAATAAATAACAAATAACACATAAAATTCCATATTTTAAAAATCCGCCGTGGTTAGTGTAACATGAATAAGCAAACAAAAAGTAATATGCACGTCTTCGATGCAATTTATCGCACGACTTAATTGGACTGACATCGAAACCACTAAATTTCGATGTCGTTCGATAAATTGCATCGAAGACGTGCATATTACTTTTTGTTTGCTTATTCATATTACACTACCACGGCGGATTTTTAAAATATGGAATTTTTATTAACGTATAAATTATTATACGTTAAAATTTTTTTATTAAAGAAAGTTATGAAAAATCCTAACAATTTAGACGGACTTATTGTCAAGAGCGTGATAATTAATTTAAAATAAAAAACCGGCCAAGTTCGAGATTTATTCCAACCTAATACCACAAACGAATACCACTGGTTTTGCTTTTAGTTTTTAAATATTTTCTGTTCCGAACCATTACCATTTTTTAAATTATTTAATTTTATGTCTGATGAATACCAAAACTTAAATTTAATACAGTCAGCTCAGTCAAATTGCTTATTTTAATCTAACAGATTTTTTTTGAAAATAAAAATGTTGTAATCACATACAAAGCCTTTTTACTAACTGTACCTTTAGTGGTATCCGTTTGGTATAGAAAATAATCAAAAATTAAAAGTTGAGTGAATCTTTTTAATATTTTAATTGACAATTTTTTATACCATTATTTAAATTTTTTATTTTATTTGACATGCGGATGGATGCGGGCAGCGCAGGTCCAGTCGTTATGGAAATCCTTGGGGGAGGCCTTTGTCCAGCAGTGGACGTCTTTCGGCTGAGAGAGAGAGAGAGAGAGGGAGAGAATTTGACATGCATGATTTATTTGTAATTTACCTTTTAATTTAATTTATCTTACGATTTTAATTGACAATTTTTTTATATTTTAATTGACATGTATGATCTATTAGTAATTTACTTCCTTATTTAATTTATCTTTGATTTTTGTATGCCAAATGGCGCAGCATGCAGAACTGTATTTCATAATTTTAAAACCCTTATGTACTCATGTCTGACAAAAAATAAATGAATTATGAAAGTAATACCAGTGGTATTCGTTCGTGGTATTGGATCGGAATAAATCAAGTTGGGGTAGCACTCATTATCACCCTGTCCCACAAGATCGGATCCATAATTTAACCAATTTCAAAGTTAGTTGACTAAAGATATTAAAAAACGAAGTCAGTTCTTTATTCGCAACATTGGTTAAAATTCTATTTCACAGACAGACATCAGACGCGTGAGTGAGTAAGAATACTCGTACATGGCTTTCGTTTCAGATTCATAAAAACTAAAGTTATAACGAAACGCTAACTGATGACACGTTGTCACAGAATTGGATGAGCAAGATTGAGTGCTGAATATTTCAACGCTCGCTCTGCAGCCGGAGTACTATATATTTAGGCGTATAAGTTTAAGGGATGCGAATACAATTTTACTTTATTTATAATCAAATAATTAAAATATTTACAAATATAAAGCTGAAATTGAGCGGAAAATAGAGCCGAAATTTAAAATAAAATAAGTTGTTTTTGTCAGAGGATGGCATATTAAAATCTATCTAAAACTACTTATGAATTTGAGCATATAAGACCGTAGTTTAAACCAAAAACTGCTTAAGTAACTTCAGTGACAGGTTGTCAGAAACCTAAAAAAATAAACACCTGTAGAAACATAAACATCGATATTTTCGATTACTCTTTGCGATTGACAGAACAACTGTGTTTTGACTGTTACATTTTGTAACAATTCTATTTTCACAATTTGTTTTAGTATCGAAGAACAGACAGGGATTCATTGTTTTAGTTTGCTTGGAATACTTTTACACCTACGCCTGCAGGTTTTCACGATTCTTTACAAGAAACTAGACACCTGGGGGAATTTAGTACGTTATATATAGCCTGTCATTTGGCTGTCAGTATTTAATACCAGCATTATTTTTTGTCAAGAGTTAATAGGCAGTCATCGTGATAGAAGATGGACACGAATTCGAACTTGGGACCTTTTGACCTCAAGCGTATCACCCTTTAACTACTTTACTACCTAGTTGCTGTTAGAAAGATGGCTAAAAATAACAACGAAACAGTGTTTTTGAATATTCATCTTTTTCGATTAAGTAAACTCTTTGGATTGTACGAAGCGTATGAAAATTTCACAGCCTAATAAATAATTCCGTTAGATATGCGAAGTGGTTTTGTACTATTCTTAGGCTTACGTAAGGATTTATGTCAAACCAGCATAGCTTTTCTTTTGTTTTATGTATACATACAGTTACGGGAAACATGTGCATATTTCTTTATGTTTTCTTATTATATTTTATAAATATTGCTATATTATACATTTGCTTGTTGTAGTGGGTCATATTACCTCGTTTTTAGGCTAATAATTCCCATATATTACGCACGCGAGCATTTTACTCCACCTTATCGCGCAATGCTATAATTTTATAACTCAAAGAAGGTTAATTCGAACAAGATTGCAAATTATAGGTGTATCCACAGAGCAAGCATTCCTAATTTTATCACATAGTACAATTTTGAATCAAATAGGGAAAAATTACATTCAAATTAAACCGAGTTATATAGGGAAAATATCTACTCAGATTAAGGAAATTGCTCTCGGGTCTAATTAGAAGCTCGATGGGAAAATACCAATTCATTCATTTCATTCTACATTAGGCTACTTCACTTATTATACCGTCTATTATGTGTTCGTCCGGTAGATTCAACAGCAAATTGTTGCGACATAATAACAGGAGCGGGAGAGATGTCAGTTATTCATTTGAGATACGAAATTTATAGTCTAGTATTTTTAACAAATATGCCAGCATTACGAAAATACTGTTATAGGTTAATACACGCAGGCTTTTAATCCCTGGAGGCTCGCTAACGCACATTTATATTATAACCTTGGTAAGTAGAAATATACCCTTGTAATAGGCACATGCTGGTGTATAATATTTCCCTTGCTAAAATTCGCATCATATTTTCCATGGAGTTTAGGTATTACGTTAGTTTTTGCTTATGGCTCTAATCCCGTGAGAATATAAGGGTACAATTCATGAATTATGGGTATGTATGTAAATCTATATTTGTATCTTGTTTATAAAATGCTCAAAATTTCAGATTATTTTGCAGAAGTAAAAGTTAATACTTTTACTACCTACTGCAAAGTTTTTATTGGCTCAATTATTTGAAAGATCTAATGATTAAGCACGATTTTTTTTATTAAGGTAGTCTTTTACTATTAAAATTCGTGTAGATCACCCAACCGAAGCTCGGCAAGCCCAGCTTTTTTTTAAAGTACTCTAGCAGGTTATAAATAATTGGAGATATTAAATATACTAATTAATTATCCACTAACCATCGATACTCAAGACAACGTATTAGCTTACACATAAAAAACAACATTTAGGATAAATTGCTAAATAAAAAATCGTAAGGCGATTCGGTCGCAGTGACATACAGTTCTCAGAATATATTGATTCCCGTATTAAAGAACTGACAAAATAAAGTTAAACATATGACTTCTATATGGCTTTGTACTAGAGAGGCATTATTATAACATACATATATTACATCATTATACCATGTTCTACACGAGATCAAAGGAGTCCACAACATACGTAATGGGATTATCTTTGTTCTGTATTATACCAAAGTTTAACAATACCTTGTTCCTTACCTCTCATCTGTGTGATTTGTCCGTATATATTTATGTATTTATTTACCTCACCCGTACCCGTGAAATGGTTACGACCATTTCATAGAATTGTATTTACAATATAGGATACATAGTATCGCATTTGATGTCAATACTTTGGCATATAAATATGTTAGTCGTTATAGACGCGACAGTATAATTTTTCTCCTATGCCCGTAAATGACAAAAAATTAACGTGCTAACGATGGGAGTGGTCTGTATGAAATTAAACCGTTTTTTTACAAATACTTACCTACTAAGTTCAAACTGAAAAGTCATTCATGGACACTTTAAATATTAGGTGGTGAAATAAATTGATTGTTATCGAGGCAAGCATCATAAAGTTTAGTGGCCCGCCCTAAAGTGGTCCTTTTACGTAATGGACATTTTATAGCCATGAATAAACGGATACTTACGAATTCGATCTGTTTCATGTAGAGCATAGGGTTGTTATTGGCTTGCAGCAGCGACTTGCCGTTGTTGAACACAGCGCAGATGACGAGGCCCAGCGAGAACATGTCGGACAGTATGTTGCACTGTCCGTTCATCTGCACCTCAGGCGCTGTCAAAAGGAGAACGTTTTAGTTTGTCTTGGAGGAAATTACCTAGTGAACTAGGAAAAATAAAGCAACTTTTTAATAAACAAGAGGTAAAATAAATATAATCAATAAGTGACGGTATTTTATTAACATTTTATTTCCCATACACTAAGATTGCATAATTTAATCTACAATCGGGTTTTATGCTGCAAACATATAGTATTATTTTTGTTAAGAAAGAGTTATTGTTTGCAATACCCTGGTGAGTGCCACAGAAAATCAAGGAGTTACTCAGACCAATATTTTATTTTCAGCAAAAAATGTTATTCGTTAGGTACATTCTAACTAATAAAAAATTTTGCTGAATAAAATTCACTCTTGGTATGATTTCATCTTGATTCCTGGAATTTTCATTGAGAATGTTTCAATCAAAGAAAAATCCGGAAATTAAAATGGTTTTAAATTTCAATATTTATATTTTATTCAAATAATTCTAAAAGCCATCAGTTATATATTCATATTTACGCAAATTACTAATGTTTAATTTGCAGTCGTGAAAATAGGCTTACATTTTTTTATTTAGCCAATAGTTGCCCACTGCTGGGTAAAAGCCTCCCCCTTATCTGGCCAACTACCTCTATCGCTCGCTAGCTGCCGCCACCGCCTATGAAAGGCCGACAATTCATCAGAGCAACTCTTTTGCTACTTACATTTACAGGCTTACTTATATATATATACTTATATTTTATTTGAAAATAAACTGATAACTGACTGGTGAATTATTCAATAAAATAGTTCAGAAATTGCTCAACTGGTATCTTTAGTGTAGTCCACTGAGGCTCAATATTGGTTCAAGCAATGGCGGGAAATACCCGCAAATGCCACTAATGAGCCGAATCGTCGAAGTTTCTCTAAACAACTGTTTGAGTTCAGAGAGCCGACTTTGTACTGCTCCATTATGTTTGACTACCCGTATCCAGTAGAACTTCGATCAAATAAGTGAGCACTTCAAGGTCAGAGCGTTGGTTAAATATGTGGTTTATACTGATACCTACGGGCAACACATGCCCAACTCGATGGTACTTTTATCATCGATTATGTTCATTCATACGATTTTAAAGTAATAATTAAAACAGATACAATTTAACTTACGCCTACTTAACTTACTTTTTTGATGTTGTTAAATTACCGGTAAAAAAGTCATGTCAATACCATTAGGGGACTTGAATAAAATCTGACATCATAAATAACTCTATGGTAATAACACACTCGATAAGAAAGAAAGACCGATGAAATGTGTAAAAATTATTAAGTTATTAAAAAACAATAAACACGACTGACAACTCACATAGCCTATGTCACTCGGAGGTATGCTAGGAATCTAAAAATACCTCTCATATCAAAATCTGTTCAGCTGTTCAGGACTTATCGTAAAGAAATTTACATACATACATAAGTACTTACCTACATACATGAACCCTGAAAACATAACACTCCTTTTTTGGTCAGTCGTGTAAAAACAAATAGGTACACAGAATTTTTTCGATGTGTACTGGCATAATGCGCTACAATAAATCGGCGAGTTCGTAGCACGTAGGCGTAGCATCTACTACGATCCTCCTATAATAGATTGCGGTTCGTAGAACTCTCGTAGCTATTCCGCATGTGGAGTTTTTGTGTTGTGGTCTCTATATATAGAAATCAGTGGGTGTCTCACTCAATTAACTGAACCTACTGATGTAAATTTTTTAGACCGTCTAGTTTAGTTTAAAATTATCTAATTAGATATTACGAGTATTAATAAATCTAACATTTATTCATCTCTAGGTCGACCAGTTCTAGTTTAACTTGTTTTGGAATTTACTTTTATACTTAAAAAAAGACTTTTTTTTACTTTACAGTATACATTGATAGATTGTGCATAATTTTTTTGATCAATTAGGTTGTATCTAAGTTATATAAGTTGAATTCTGCCAGGCTGAAATGGAAGATTGCTACAAATTTACAAAGCAAAGTTAATATTTACCTAAAAAATCCAAGTTGGGTTGCGCTATTTTTGCAACTTTGATGGACCATGGAGGAACGTTCATCATCTCGGTGGGATCGGGACCGATGATATTTTCTGTAAAATATTTCTTGATTAACATATTATGTTATTATCATAAAGTTGGAAGAAAAAGAAAGAATGAACTCTTTTTCTATGTCTATGGTAATTATTATATACTAGCTTTTGCCCGCGGCTTCGCCCGCGTGAATTTCCCACGGAACAGTGCTTTTTCCCGGGATAAAAAGTAGCCTATGTGCTATTCCAGGTCATTATCTACCTCTGTACCAAATTTCATCGAAATCCGTCCAGTAGCTTTTGCGTGATTGAGTAACAAACATCCTCACAAACTCACAAATTCACAAATTCACAAACTCACAAACATCCAAACTTTCGCATTTATAATATTAGTATGGATTATTTAAGCCTTAATACTAATTGCTAATACCTAATAACTTTCTATTACTAATACATGTATTTATCTTAGGCAAAAATATCTAAAATACTTATATTAAGTTATTATCTTGTTGTCTAAGGCCGCGTTCTCGCGTTTACGCAGCGACGAGCTACACATCACGTAGGACACAAAATTATATGAAAACCGTTGAGAATGGTCTCTTGTAACGTCGATATCAGCGTAACGTTGAGGGGAAAGAGCGGCGAGTGCGGAGTGGCTTTGCGGCGTCTCGGATTCTCGACAGATTTTAAGTCAAACTGTTAACAAATTGGTTGCACTCTTTCGTCTTAAAAGAGCTAAAAAGAGATAGACATATTGTCACAACAACTCCACAAAAAATAAATTCACAAAAAAGTTATTACGAGAGAAGCGGCTTTCTACAAAGGAACGCAAACTGTCGCAAACTTAAGGGGCCGCGTTTTGGATTATTTCTGATTTATTTTGAAGCCTTTTTTTAAATCATCTGGAATGCGTGCAAAGTTAAAAATATCGAAAGAAATTAGGTGATATTTGATTTAAACAATAATTACTGGTGGTAATCGCATCAGGCTAATAGTATTCTATTTTTTAATACTTATGGTAATGGCTGAAACGGTGGTGGCCGACTGTAGAGGCGCCCGCCTGTGGATGCAAAATCCCAGGTTCGAATCCTGCCCGGGCTACATGGCTTTGTATACCAATCTGACTCATGTTAGTTTTCATCGACCACCACTTGCTTCCGGTGAAGGAAAACATCGTGAGGAAACCTGCACTCTGGTTGATGATAATCAGCTAGTGTGTAAAATGGAGAAGGCAATGGCAAACCACTCCATTAAAATTGCAAAGAGAGTCGTTGTGTGTGTTTCATTCCATATAATGACCACAACCCTCAGTCATGAGGAAATACGACTAAAGAGAGAGATGGTAATGGCTAAGAATCCATAATAATGACGATTAGTGTGTTGCAAAAGGCAATACCAGTTTTAAAAACAAATTAATGTGTTATTTTGTAATCAGTGATATAAACTTCACCTAAATAAAATAATAAACCAAACAATACGATGAAATAAAATATTAGGTAACCATGGATTACATCCCCTTAAGCTAGCAGCAGACGGCGTTAGCCGCTGCGACCTGCGGCCTCCGTTAACTATACCGAGACTTAGGGGTGTAGTAAAACATCGATGTTTATTATTAGTTATATAGAAGCTTTTATTTTATTTTTTGGTAGGTAAAATTTGTTTTTGTAGTAGTTTCAAGGAGTGTATTTCCATCAATCTAGAAACCTTAGAAAATCTATAAAATATACTTTAAATACTTTACTATACAAAGATAAACGTATACACAACATCTTATAAAAAACCAAAAACATGATTAAAAATGCTACTTTTAACCGACTTCAAAAAAAGGAGGTTCTCAGTTTGACCTGGATTTTTGTATGTATGTTTGTCTGCGATTATCTGGCGTTTGGCTGTACCGATTTTGATGCGGTTTTTAGAAAATCATTTTAATGCAACGCAATAGAATTACATATTTATATATCGATAGCTTATACTCACGGCTTTGCCCGAGAAAATTGTACATCAAAGCTTTCTTTTATTATGACATGACCCACCCAGTCCATTAGTATAAACCGCATAAACATCTGTTCAGTAGTTTTTGAGTTTATCGCGAGCAGACAGACGGGTTGTCCCTAGTTTGTAAGTACCTGCCAAGAAAGACAAAATATCGATATATCGATGTTTTGTTTTCGTGTTTGCATACATCCCTAAGCCGGCGTCTATCAAGGTGCTGCAAGGTGCTGCAAGGTGCCGCCGGTCGCAGCGACCAGCTACACTCGACAGCACCCTGCAGCACTTTGATTAACGCCGCTATAAGTTGAACTGTTGACATATTGGATGTACTCTTTCTTCATATGCTGTGCTTAAAAGAGACAGATATATCACACACATTATCACTACAACTCAGTGTAGTCGCGTGCTGCAGACTCTTGCGGCTTAAAGGCGGTCTCGTGATAATCGGTGTGCTGTAAACTCTAACTACAGTCGACGTATTCGCCAGACCCTACTTTAACTCGGAGGGTATGTAGGGAATTAATATCTCAGCATTCAAATAAAATACCATTATTCATTTTAAGATTGAATTATATATGAGTGAGCAGGGCAATACTATGAAATAGGGACGTATAAATTCGGAATAATTGTGTGTCCCATTAAAACCAATTCTGAGAATCTTACAACAATTCTTAGAATAAAACAACAGGTGGTCTCATCCACCTGACGTTTTGCCGAATACTTTAGCGAAAATAGTTGTTCTGCAAGCGTAATAAAGAAAGTACGAATAAAAAAACATAAACCATAGTACCAACGAAGAGCGACGACGACCAGCCAGCGACAGTGTAACCCCAGCTTAAAGTGAAAGTAATGAATTCCAGTCTGCGCCCGCCGCGCTCAACTTGTAAACAATTTCATAGTGCCATTGTGTGGTATATCCATTTTGCTGGTGTACCTACTTGATTCGTTATAACTAAACAAGCAGAGCATTTGAAAGTGGCTTGCGCTTAAATGACAACAGTTTCTTTATATTGCTGAAGTTTGCCGAGATTAAATAAGTGTTTTTATTATGTTTACATGTTTTGGTGTCGGTTTTATAGACATAAAAAAAGAAAGAAAAGTTATGAAATTTCTATTCTGTGACTATGTTACGGGGCCATCCATGGGAGTAATCCTAACTATCCTAACTAATCCTAATATTATACAAGTGAAAGTGAGTTTGTTTGTTTGTTTGTTACCGCTTCACGCTTCGTCTACTGAACCAATCTTTCTGAAATTTCGCATACCGGACATAGGGTACCTTTCATCCCGGGAAAAAGGACGGTTCCCGTGGGAAATTCGCGCGGGCGAAAGCTAGTATGGAATAAATTTAGACCCATGATATTCGAGGATACAGAAGTGAATGTTTCTTGGAGACCGTTAAATATCCCCAAATATATCGCCAATAAAGTGTACTGTTACCTGATACAGTATGAAAACATTTTTTGTTAATTTGAATAGCCCACTGAACCCACACGACCTCTAGGACCCCAAATTTAAAATTCATTTACATATTAACGTCCTTCGTTCGTTATAGGTCACGGACAAATAACACACACAGAGATGTAAACATATAATCATACAATTAAAAAAAAAAAAATAGTACTCTTGAAGAAAAGGGCTAGCAGATCCTGCCTTTCCTTCCCTTTTCTTCCCTTTCCTCTTTCTATCCTCCCTTTTGAAGTCATTTATATCAATAGGTTGAGTATTTTGATCAACTAAATATAGTTGATCGAAGGTTGAGTGGTCTTAATAAATGAGGGTTATTGTTTTTCTGTTTATTAGTGGGCTACTGGCGAGCAAAGTCTGTCAGATAATACTATATTGTCATTTGTTGACAATGAGGGATTTTCCGAGACCCCCTTATCGCCTTTTACTGAACGCCATCTATGAATTCATCTGGAACTATTTTTTTTTAATTTGTAAAAAAAAATAGTTCCAGATGAATTCATAGATGGCGTTCAGTAAAAGGCGAGACCATTCAAAAAGCTAAAATTCACGGTATTGGCATTTAAAAAAAACATCTGAAAAGTATCAATATTGTGATTTGTGCAACTGTCAAACTGTTATGTGATTTTTTTCTGCCTCTGGCTGACAATAAAAAGCGCACAATATTAGGTGCAGTCATTATTACGACTCGGCTTTCAATGAAACGCCTTCTGTTGAGACTTTTTTTATACTGATTTTTTTTCTTAATTTAGCTGTCAGAAAAATCGTTCATTGATAACGGTATTGTGTTGTAATAATCGAACAGTAGGTATACGGGATCAATACTAATTATGCATAATATGGAAGGTAATGCGCGTGTTGCACGTGTGTCTGATTAAACAAATCAAAAATGCAAGTACCAAATCTAAATAAAACCAGCAAGTAATTTAAGTAAAAATATATTAATCAACTAGAAATTTAATTAAAATGACAATTATGAAAAGTACAGTTACTAAAATTCAACATCGACTTTCCCGGATTGATGCACAAATTTTTCATATGCAAGGTTATATTTTTCCTTTGAGTTTCGCGGTATCCAATTTTCAACCACTAATTTAGCTTCATCTTTAATGTCTGGCGGTGTTAAACACAATGAATCGGAAGAATTTTCGCTTTGAGAGCTCATTTTTAGCCAAAAAGTCACTAAATAAAATCAAAATTTTCGCTAAACCGCGCTTTTGAACCGAACCGAAATAAAAAAACAAAGAAGTAATTCTTTGTTTTTTTTTAAGCAATGGTAGTTGGAACTATACAGCCAAATATGGAATAAAATCTTTTTGTACCTCTCTCTATGCTATCTCTATAAAATACAAACAGCTGTGTTATAAAATCTTTTTGCATTCGATTTTTTAAATGTTGAAACGTCAAAATAGCGGCCGGCAATGTTTTGCCGGCCTGTTAGAGCGGCCAGCAAAACTTTGTCGGCCGCTATTTGAAAACAGTACGGCAAGGTCGACTTTGCTCAAACAAAGTTATCAAAATAATGACCACATTACATGCATTTCTGAGTAAAGGTTATTGTGAACGAGCACCTATTATATAAATCAGTTGAAAGAGGGATGAGTGATTACCTTCCATATTAAGCATAACTATTATTGATCCCGTTCGAATGACGAGTACTTAATTTAATTTATTAACCGGATATTTGCCTGATTAACTCTTCGAACTGAATTAATTTTATTAATTAATTATTAATTTTATTGTTATTACTAATAATGAAAATTCCATTCGATATTGTAGTTTAGCGGTATATAGTTACAAATGTTTGACAGTATTGTGAATAGCATTTGACAGAATATTCGCGGGGAAAATTTATAATCAATTTTCTGATAATCTCTGCTTCGCTAGCATGAATTTCGGATGTATATAATTTTTCTGTTACTGGTGTAAAATCAAACTTCTGTCTATTTCTCTGACTGACTGACATAGAGATCTATCAACGCACAGTCATCCACTGAACGGATCGGGCTGAAATTTGGCATGCAGGTAGATGTTATGACATAGGCATCTGCTAAGAAAGGATTAATGCGAGCGAAGCCGCGGGCGACAGCTAGGTTCTAGAATAAATCTAGTGTTTACTTGGTTCTTTTCTCCCCATTTGTACAAATTTATAAAATTACTAGCTGTCGCCCGCGGCATCGCCCGCGTGAGTTTCGCTTAGAGGAAAAATCTTTTTGTGTTCCAAACTGTTTCAGATGTTTCGGATTTTCGATTTTTATACGTCTACAGAAATTCTTCAGATTAATCAAGTTTTGCTAAGGCGCCATTTCCATATAATATGTTATAGTGTAGCTGGTCTCTTGGAGTTATTCATCAGATGTTCCAGATCTTCAATTTTTATACGTCAGCAGAAAATGCTCATCAGGTTGAACGATTTTTGCTAAGGCGCCATTTCCATATAAGTATGTTATAGTGTAGCTGGTCTTTTGCAGTTCTTCATCAGATGTTCCAGATCTTCAATTTTTATACGTCAGCAGAAAATGCTCATCAGATTAAACGACTTTTGTTAAGGCACCATTTCCATATTTCTTATGGTTTAGCTGTTCTGTTATGGTTTTTCATCAGGTGTTCCAGTTTTCAAAATAAATTATAGCCTATATGTTGCCCAGGCTTAATAGCTATACAACAAAAAAAGTTTCATTGAAATCCGTCCAGTAGTTTTTGTGTGAAACGCGTACATACATACAGACAGACAGACAGACAGACAGACAAGAAATTTCAAAAAAAATTTTTGCTTTCTATTATTCTTTTTAAGTGTCCCTCTATCCATTTCAGTCAAAAATACTAAATGTACAGACAAAATATTTTTACTGTTTTATTATATGTTTAGATGAATTCAAGTAATATCTAGTGTTAGGTTTATTGTTAATGTGATGATAAAAGTATAGAAGTCGGGAAATATATATGAAATTGATCTGGAACTGGAGAGAACTATGGCGGGAAATCAAAATGCAGAGATTGAACTAAACGGTTGATCTATATATTGCACTAAACTTCACATACAATAAACTGGTTTACACTGTTGCACTTATTAACTTATTTGTTACATAAATAATGACTAAAATAACATTGATCTACTGCGAAATAACATTGCATCATTTTTTCACCTATTTTAAAAGTAGTTCTCATTTTCATTTTCTTTTTTCTAACCGGCCAGTGCGGCCGACTGGCATTCTTTTTTAATTGATTTGCGTAAAATCCCAAACATACCGCCCACCAAAGGACAGAATGTCCTTTCCTTACACCAACCGCCCACCGTGAGAGTATGGTGAGAAACAAATTAATATTCATTACATTTCCATTACACTCTTGACTACAAAAATATTACAACATTAACTAATTCTCTATTGTATGTCATGTATGCATCGGGACTTTACTGTTCTGGACTGTCAGTTAAGTTACATCGTTTTACAGTACTTGTCATATTTATTTAATCATATATTGTTTACAGAATACATAAATTAATTTCAGAGAAAGATAACTATCACATAGATGAACGAATAATTTGTGTGTTCTCAATTTCCTTAAGACCTAAATTTGGAACTGTAGACTGACCGTCCAATGAATGAACTAGTACATGGTTTTTATCAGATCTAGACTGATCTTTAGTTAACGCGGTGGACAAAGACACCGATTTGTTTAAATTATTATATTTACTAAAACAAGAAACTATTGGATCTGTTGTACTACTAGAGGATGATCTTATAACCTTTTGAACTACTGAACTATGCTGACTTACTGTACTATTCCGTTTAACTGGTGATTGTGTATGAAGAAGAGAATGATGGCGCTTGTTACAAATTCGGCAATTAGTTGTACTTCGACAAGATTTAACAGAATGGTTGCCTCCCAGACAGTTAAAACAAATATGATTATTTGTAACAAACTCATGTCTCTTATTATAATTTTCCGCAATGAACTTTTCTGCAAAAGCACAATTTGTGTTTACTAGAGCAAAATTCACAACAAGGGCTAAATTTAGAACTAATACAAGCGTGCATTACTTTTATAGTGTTCTGTTGAGGACTAGCTACTTTTAATTGCTTAATATCTGGTCTATTGGTATTAGTAGGTTCTATAAATTCTAAAGCACGGTATCTACATATGAGAAAATCTTTGAACTGCTGAAATGTGGGCAAGTCGTCTGAAGTTGAATTAGTACTGACGTTTATTTCCCATTGTTTTCGGGATTCGGGATCTAGTTTTAAAGATAGAATATGTATAAGAATAATATCCCACGTTGCGACATCAACTTCTATATTCGACAACGCGCTTAGACATTCTGTGGATGTGTCTAATAACTCCTTCAGGAAACTTGCCGATTCCTCTGTGACACTTCTCTGAGACAACAAACGATTTAAAATACAATATGATAAATACTTTCTATTATTGTAGCGTTCTTCTAATTGTTTCCAGCAAAAATCATAATTGGTCTCGGAAACAGGTATGTGGCGAATAAGTTGTTCTGCTTCGCCACTTAAGGAACCCTTTAAGTAGTGAAGCTTCTGAAGTTTATCCAATGAATTGTTGTTGTGTATCAATGAAATGAACATATTTCTAAAAGTTGTCCACTCCGTATATTTTCCGGAAAAATTTGGTATACAAATTTTCGGTAACTTTAAATTGCTATAAGACCTTACAGTTGTACTATCTAATTTACAATTGTTTAACAGTTGTACTAAATTACATTTGAACTCTATATATGATTCTTCTGTTTTATTATAAATGTCCTCTATAACATAAAGGGTTTTATTAAACTTACAAGGATCTGCGATTTTTAATAAATCTGTATGACCTTGTGTAAACTGTGTCCATGTTTCCTCTAATAATTGTAACTTACAATCTAAAAATTCTTTACAGATTCTACTGGATGGATAACTGTTAAAATTAATTTGAGATTTTATGATGCGAACTGAGATGTTATTTAGCAGATTAATTAATGCTTCCATTTTAAATAATAAGGGAAATATGAAAATAGTTAAGTAGGTACTTAATTAAAAATTATACAAGATAAGTAAGTTTGCTCTGAATGATCATATTGATCTATTGAATTGACCCTTATAGCCCTTTCAGAACGATAATTTTTTTTCTAAATTTTGACATATTTATTGACTAATACAAAGTCGCTAGAGGCTAGGGTTCCTCAGAAAAATAATGAAAAAAATCTCCCCCCCATGCCTTTCTCTACTACCCCCCCGCACGAACGTGCGTTCCCGGTTTTACTGTACGAACGCACGATCGTGCTTAACTAAGAAATGGCGGTAATTAAAACATATTGTTGACACTTTAACATATATTTATAGTCTTCTTATAAATATATAGTATTACAAACCATTGAAATCAATATTTATGACTCAGAAATACTCAGAATCAACTTTATTTAAGACTAATGGCTACAGGAATCAGTCCTCAACTTACTAAATACTTTTGGCATAGAATATGACATAATTAATATTGTTATATATTTTGAAACACAACTGGTGTTTATGATACGCTAAAAAACAATTTTGGTCTCTTATGATAAGAAGTTGGAAGCATTTGAGATGAGATGTTGGCGTAGATTGGAAATGGTTAGCTGGACTGAAAAAATAAGTGATGAAGAAGTCCCAAATAGAATAGGAGAAAAGAGAAGCATTCTCAATAGTACTGAAATAGAAGAGGGAAAATGTTAGGTCACTTAACATGACACGATGAATTCTTAAGAAACATCATAGGGGGAAGATAAAGGGAACCAACCAAAAAAGGACGACCAAGTTAGGGTTATGAAGCAAATAAAGGAAAAAGTTCGCGACATGGCATCTACGGAAATGAAAGAATTGGCAATGGAAGGAGAAAGATGGCAAGAACTCCACCGACAACAGCATTGCTCTTAAATTCTGTGATGATGATACACTGGTAGATGACACGCATTTTGTGCAACGTACAAACTTTTGTAGTTGAACGGCAACTTTCCAGCCTGCATTTCCTATCCCTTGCAATATCGTCGAAAACGGGGAAAGACGGAGCCAGCTGTTGCCAGCTTACCCAGTAGCACAGTAGTGTAGCAGCTGGAAGACCCAGGTATCTCGACAGATGGTGAAGCTTCCTGATCTTCCGTCATTTTATTGAAAGCGAAGCTAGAGTGATTCATGGTCGAGTCTAAATCCACCCTGAATCAAAGCAAGTCTTTAGATTTTATTTTATTTGCATCACAGTCAATTTTGTATTGCTAATCTATATTATAATTTGCATTGAAGTCAATGGCTCTCCAAAGTACCAGTTGTAGTCGGTTGTTCGCCCTAGCGGCGGTTGGTGGTAGGCTTAGCTGTTCCTGGCGCCCACGTTTGTTCGAGCTAGCTGCAGTTGGTGGTAGGTTAGATGGTAGATATATCTGTTCCTGACGCACACGATGTACTCGTAATTGATTTAACAGCATATTGAATTCAGGATCACTATCATCATCGTTAGGGGAATCCTATATAGGTATATCCTCATCTTACAGAAGAGAGACCTGAATTACCGGCTCAGTCTCTTCATCAGAGATGTGCAGGTCTGACTGACATCCATCGCCAGGCAATTCTTCAAATAAATTATCGTCTAGTGGCCGTCCTATGAAAAAAGAAACAAGCATTACTTCTATGAATATTCAGTTTCATTAGTACAGTTTGAAACGACAACGCACGATCGTGCGTTCAAACTTTGTGGACTCATTGTGATATCAAATATCATTCATCGAAAGAAATAATATCATATTACTGTAGTTTAATATTTAAATTAACTATTTAAACTAAAAAAAGTACATATTAATTAAGTTTAAACCAAAAAATAAATACTTACGCCTACCGGTGTCATCCACAAACATTACTTACATTTTGGAACACGTTTCTTCTGGACTCTAATACCTCGTTGCCCCGCAACTGCCCTTATACTATGTACCTAGACGAACGCACGAACGATCGACACCGTATCGGCGTTGTAAAATGGAATTCCGCGCCAAAATATTTTTATAAATGTGAACGCACGCTTAGTACGGTCAGTTCTGAAAGGGATAGGACAATAAACGGACAATTACAATTTATATTTACAACGATCTATATACATGAACTTATGAACTTATTGTATGTTAAAACTATCTTGATAATAAGGTTGGAATTCGCTTATGCACTGAGAACAATGTACTTACAGTATGATCTTTTTACACTCACACTTTGAAGATATTATACAGACATTAAATGTAGTTGAACTAACTCCTTCGATCTGCTCCTCTTATATGTACTCGATGGGCAGATGTGTTGTGTGACCGTGCTTGCGGTGCGACTCATCCAGTTGCGTTGCGTACAAGTATCTCTATACTGTAACACCATTACTTGCACACTTATCCAGATAGATAAAACTCCGTTGACTGTTTATATTGTAGTATATCATGTACTTCCTTGCATTAAAGACGAGGAACAAGGCAAAACAAAGTAACAGTTCCACAGGAAATAAGTATCTATATGTTGATGATATAAATATACAAGAAAAAAGACAAAACTGTCTGAACTACAGGACTATCTGGATTAAATATCCGGCTCGAAGGACCAAAATGTTAGGTTTATTGTTAATGTGATGATAAAAGTATAGAAGTCGGGAAATATATATGAAACTAGCTTTTGCCCGTGGCTTCGCCCGCGTGAATTTCCCACGGGAACAGTGCTTTTTCCCGAGATAAAAAGTAGCCTATGTGCTATTCCAGGTCATTATCTACCTCTGTACCAAATTTCATCGAAATCCGTCCAGTAGATTTTGCGTGATTGAGTAACAAACATCCTCACAAACTCACAAACTCACAAATTCACAAACTCACATCCAAACTTTCGCATTTATAATATTAGTATGGATTGATCTGGAACTGGAGAGAAATATGGCGGGAAATCAAAATGCAGAGATTGAACTAAACGGTTGATCTATATATTGCACTGAACTTCACATACAATAAACTGGTTTACACTGTTGCACTTATTAACTTATTTGTTACATAAATTATGACTAAAATAACATTGATCTACTGCGAAATAACATTGCATCATTTTTTCACCTATTTTAAAAGTAGTTCTCATTTTCATTTTCTTTTTTTCTAACCGGCCAGTGCGGCCGACTGGCATTCTTTTTTAATTGATTTGCGTAAAATCCCAAACATCTAGTTTAATTATTAGATTAAAATAACTAACTTTTTCGCTTGTATTTTGATTGCCTAGATACTCTGAGTTAATATTATTTATGTATTGACTAGCTGTCGCCCGCGGTTCGCCCACGTGAGTTTCACTTAGATGAAAAATCTTTTTGTGTTCCAAACTGTTTCAGATGTTTCGGATTTTCGATTTTTATACTTCAGCAGAAAATGCTCATCACGTTGAACAATTTTTGCTAAGGCGCCATTTCCATATATGTTATAGTGTAGTTGGTCTCTTAGAGCTTTTCATGAGATGTTCCATATCTTCAATTTTTATACGTCAGCAGAAAATGCTCATCAGGTTGAACGATTTTTGCTAAGGCGCCATTTCCATATATGTTATAGTGTAGCAGGTCTCTTGGAGCTTTTCATCAGATGTTCCAGATCTTCAATTTTTATACGTCAGCAGAAAATGCTCATCAGGTTGAACGATTTTTGTTAAGGCACCATTTCCATATTACTTATAGTTTAGCTGTTCTGTTATGGTTCTTCATCAGGTGTTCCAGTTTTCAAAATGAATTATAGCCTATATGTTGCCTAGGCTTAATAGCTATACAACAAAAAAAGTTTCATTCAAATCCGTCCAGTAGTTTTTGCGTGAAACGCGTACATACATACAGACAGACAGACAGACAGACAGACAGACAGACAGACAGACAGACAGACAGACAGACAAGAAATTCCAAAAAATTTTTTTTGCTTTCTATTGTTCTTTTTAGGTCTCCCTCTATCCATTTCAGTCAAAAATATTAAATGTACAGACAAAATATTTTTACTGTTTTATTATATGTATAGATGATAAACTAATTAGATTTACAAATATAAATGTAACCATTTTGTTCACAAACTCAAAATCAAATGACTTCAGTGAAATCTGAGTATTTCCATTGAAATTTCCCAGACACTAATCTCCTCCATCGGAGGCAAGAAGATTAGATATTCCGATGCTCGATTGGCGCATTGCCTCAGAAAAGTATATGTAAATTCGTCATCAGACGCCATTTTTGAAATAAATATGCTATTTAATGTTTTATTTACTGTAAATTTTCCATCACAAAAATTTTGGCACGGACTGTAGAAAAATCAAACACTTAATAACAAAAAAACACTAATTTATTTATTTGCTTTTAATCTCAGTTCTTATTACTAAATTAAATATACCGAAATCTAGAAGTTTAACGATGTGATCACAGACTTTTTTATTAATGGCTTGGGTAAAACTTAAAAATTAAATGTTTGTCTCATTTAGAACATCAGAGTGGCCGAACCAGATAAAGGACAATAATAGATTAAAGCTAATGAATGGTATTAATAAATCATTAAAACCCAGCTAGTAATAAATATTTTAAAGGGAATATCTATACATATAATAAAACAGTAAAAATATTTTGTCTGTACATTTAGTATTTTTGACGGACACTAAAAAAGAATAATAGAAAGCAAAAATATTTTTTTGGAATTTCTTGTCTGTCTGTCTTTCTGTCTGTCTGTCTGTATGTATGTACGCGTTTCACGCAAAAACTACTGGACGGATTTGAATGAAACTTTTTTTGCTGTATAGCTATTAAGCCTGGGTAACATATAGGCTATATGTTACCCAGGCTTAATAGCTATATAAGCCTGGGTAACATATAACAGAATGCAATAATTGATTTTGAAAACTGGAACACCTGATGAAGAACCTCAACAGAACAGCTAAACTATAAGAAATATGGAAATGGTACCTTTGCAAAAGTTTATCAATCTGACGAACATTTTTTGTTGATGTATAAAAATCGAAGATCAGGATCATCTGATGAAGAATTCTAAGAGACCAGCTACACTATTACATATATAGAAATGGTGCCCTAGCAAACGTCGTTCAACCTGATGAGCATTTTCTGCTGACGTATAAAAATTAAAGGTTATGGAACATCTGATGAAGAACTCCAAGAGACCAGCTATTCTATAAAATAAATGGGAATAAGGCCTTAGCAAAAGTCGTTCAACCTGATGAGCATTTTCTACTACGAAAGGACACGGGATAGGACAAAGAGGGACTCGAGGTGGAAGTTGTGATACACGGGAAATTGTAGATAACGAGCAGACGAAGATTGTTTATTGAATGAAATATCACTTTTGATTCATTTTAACACCGCGACTGTACTACGAGTACCTAATATATTCCCGCGGGACACGGGATAACCAAATGGCTGAAATTTTGAGTACTGGAGTTTAGGTTACTACAGTTTGGAACACAAAAAGATTTTTCATCTAAGCGAAACTCAAACGGGCGAAGCCGCGGGCAACAGCTAGTTTAGTATAAGTTTCAAATAACCAATAGTCCAAATAATATTATGAAATAACTTACAGTTATAGCAATGTGCTCATTCCACCGCAGAATGCAGTAATCGAAAACCTCTCTTATTCGATTCCCTATTCAAGTTTTTACGTTCAGCGAAAAATACAAATCAGTCAGTGACACATTTTGTACAATTATATAGATGAGCGAACTTGTTTGCTATCGGTACTTATTGCAAAATAAACATTGATAGCAAATTAACTATGACTACCCGTGGCAAATACACGTATATTTTTTTATCGTGATGGCAAATTTACTTTCAATGTAAGGAGATTTCAAATTGATGGCAAATCTTCGCCGTGGCAAATGTACAATAATACAGATTTTGGGAATTTTATTTCAATTTACGTTTATATACGTTAAACAACTGATAATATGAATAAATAAGGCGAAGAGAAAATTCTAAATGAAGACTCAGTGCAATCGGAAGTCTGCCAACTTGCTAGTTAGGTAATTAACACGATACCTACCATTAAAGTTTATTCGACGAGAGAGCACTCATGTTGAGTCGAGACGCCTGTAATAATTATTTATACTTACAAACTTTGTTAAATATAAACTAGGTTTCACTCAAGGACTCACAGATAATACAACGTGTTACTATGTGGTTGTCGGTTTACCGATTACGTGCATTGGTTGACAAGTTACAAAAATTCACACACATATTTTCGTGTTACGATTACCCATTCATAATACCTATTTCATTCAGTCACAAAATACTCAATTTTTTCAGATTTATAACATTATAATATCATAGACAATTTCGTGGTTGGGTTGTGCCATTGTAACAACTTTCTCGATTCTCAAGAAGTCAGATAATATTTCATTGTAAACTATTTCAGATAAGATTTACTGGAATGTATAAAATATTATTATAATAGATATTGCTTCGAGGAAAATACATATTTTCTTTCATTCGTTGAATATTGTGTAGTGTGTAAAAAATATATTTGGCAGATGTCTGTCTAGATTTGATAAGATAGTTCCTTTTGGCCGCCATGGCAACTGAGTTTCACGAAGTTGATGATAGGTACTTCATATTTATCACAGTGTGTTAAATTAAATTTACATCCGACAGACGTCGATAAGAATGTTGATTTGTATTAAATTAAATACTCCTCAAGTTATACAAAATTCTGGGTAATTCAATAAATATTTCAGTAAGATCATCCTAAAAAGAATTACGAAACTAAAAAAGGTAAATATGATTATAAACGTTTTAAACTTCAAAACAATCAAATTTGCAGTAATAGGTAAATCTTATCACTACATCACTACATATCACTACATAGTATAAAACAAAGTCGCTTTCTCTGTCCCTATGTCCCTTTGTATGCTTAAATCTTTGAAACTACGCAACGGATTTTGATGCGGTTTTTTTAATAGATAGACTGATTCAAGAGGAAGGTTTTAGTGTATAATTTGTTTAGGTTTTGTGTATATTTGTTGAAATATGACGATAATTGTTAAGGAAGTCGGAAAAAATTTAGCCGCCCGGCAGCTTTTATCGAAAACGCCGTCCAATCCCTAAGAGATGTATCAAAACCATGTATGGAAGAATTGTGTATCTATAATAGGTCTACAAAAAAGTCCGCGATAGCATATATCTAGCTTTTATATTTCAGCCACAATAACCACTTTTATGTTTTAAAAATAATTAAAATCCTTAGGTGTTTTTTAACTGGTGATAATAACCACAGTTTATTAATCCTTATCAAATTAAACAAGTCTATCATCACAAGTACTTAATATATTTAATATTTGCTTTTTACTGCATGTAATTTGGATCAATAGTTTACGAAATACTATGAGTTATCCAATGCGCCGCGTAACCACCTTGCACTCGCAAAGACGCTAGGCGCAGCAGTAGGTATATAAATAAGTACTGCGGGCGCATTTTCGTATCTATTTATTTTAGGAGGTAATAATGTAAATATCATATTCATTCACATATTATCTCACATGATAGCTCTAACTAAAAGACCAACTAATTTCAAAAACAAACTTAACTTTGTAGTTCGATCCCAAGGATTCATACTGCATCGAGCGCAAAAATAAGTTTGTAATACTTTTTTTAGACTTACAACACCATATTTATGTTACGGCACAGAATTAATATAAGTACTTTACGGGCAACTTGAAAATTTCATAATTTTAGGTCAACGGGAAGTACCCCATAGGTTTTGATCGCTGTCTGAAATCGCAAAATATGCAAAAAATCGCAACATTTACGGTACCAATAACTCCTGATCGAATTTTGATTATTTTTTTGCTGAAAGAGACCATGGATCCGAGTAGGTATTCGATATCAATTTGATACCTTTAAGCAAAGATTTAAATCGGCCTTTAAGCGTTCCTGAGAAAAAAAAGTTAGACAGACAGACGGACAACAAAGTGATCTTATAAGGGTTCCGTTTTTGCCTTTTGAGGTACGGAACCATAAAAACAAATATATTGTCCACCCGAGCGAAGCCGGGGCGGGCCGCTAGTATAGTATAAATGTCACACTTGCGTCCGTTATTATAATACAACAACCACGTTTATGTACATCAGCTTAGCTTGTGGTACCCAAGTTATCTATTATTGAAAGTGGGACCGGTGAAGGCAACAAAAATAAAGTACCTAAGCCTTTTTTTACTTGAGTGGTTTCTAAAGCTTACCGTAATTACATGACATTTATGTTATTCGTGTTTGTTTTATTTACTTTAACATTTTTATTTGGTAATCTAACAGTATACTCGTGTCGTGCCTCTAATTATGAAATGATGAGATGTGCAATGGGATAATGATGATAATAAAATAATAAATAATAAAAAACTTTATTCAAAAAAACTTAAGCACTAATAAACTTATACAAAGGGACTTAATATAAAATAAAAAAAGACTTACAAAAATTGATGCCTAAGCTAGGATCTGAACGATCCTGTGTTTTAGGCGGTTATGTGCTAACCTAGTATAAATTCTACAAAAATAAACAATTACTTACACTGTAAACTGAAATACAACAAAAAAATAATAATTCGAAACAAAAACAGTAAAAATTAAATGGTTGTAAATAATTATAACCTAATTATGTTTGAAGATAAGCTAACAGTTATTTTACTACATTTAGTAATTCCTCGGTTTCTTCGTAAGACATGCTGAGGAGTGCTTCTGTGAGGATTTTCTTAATCATGTTAGAAGTGAGGGGATATAAGTCTAATTTTTTATTTAGTTTATTGTACAGAAATGGACCTAGGAAAAAGAAAAATCGCTCGGTGTATGCATGTTTTCTGATGTTTACTGGGCAAACAATATCTTTTCGCCTTTTTTTTGCATAATCGGTGTCAAATTGTAATGCTGCGTGCTGTTTGATGACTGTGCTGAATATAAATAATTGCCTAACTGTTAGTACTTTACAAGATTTATAAAGCAGGTTAGTGGGGTAAAGGAAAGGGCGGAAATTTGACACTTTAAGGACGGCGCGCTGTGCTCTCTCAATGGTTAGAAATGTTGTTTTAGCTATGCCTCCCCATGACGTAATACAGTAAGTTAATATGGACTGGCATAAGGCAAAGTAAACTTGCCTAATCAATTTTGAATCCGCAATAGATCGTAATTTTTTAAAAACAAATATTAACTTACGGATTCTGCCATTTAAAATATCAATATGGTGCTTAAATGAAAGCGTTTTGTCAATAATAACACCTAAATATTTTAATTTGTCAGTTGGGGTAATAACAGGACAGTCGCACGGATTAAATGATGGGTTTCTGCAGTGATGAGCGTAGACTTTTAAATTAGAATAAGAGTTCAATTGGCGCATTGAAAAATGTATAAAGTTAGTCTTATCTGTATTTAGAGTTAATAAGTGATGCTGAAGCCAGTGGTTTACGATATTAAAACCTTGTTGTGCTAATTTATATACTTCATCAACTGAAGTTCCAGAAAATAATAGGGCTGTGTCGTCAGCGTATGAGATAATTTTACCTCCTTGTACATTAAGATTACATAGATCGTTAATATAAATTAGAAATAATGTCGGGCCTAAGATACTTCCCTGGGGAACTCCAAAAAGATTGTTTTTTAGGTCAGAACTAACCATATTGTCTATTTTAACACATTGAGAGCGCTCATCTAAATAATTTGTTAGAAGTTTTAGCTGATTTCCTCTTATGCCTATGCTTTCAAGCTTGTGCAACAGAATGGGGATAGAAATTGTGTCGAATGCCTTGGCAAGGTCAAGGAAAATTCCTATTGTTTGTCTGCCTTTATCGAGTTCTTGAACAATGTAATCAGTTAAATTGTGGACGGCGTCTGCTGATGACAACTTAGATCTAAATCCGAATTGCGTTTTGCTAAGCAATTGGTACTTTTCCAAATATTTAACAAGCCTGACGTTTATAATTTTCTCTAAAATTTTGGAAATCGACGGCAGTAATGATATAGGTCGGTAGTTAGTAATTTGATCTTTTTTGCCGGATTTATGCACTGGAACAACGACGGCTTTTTTCAAACATTTAGGAAATACTCCTTCTGCAATGCATTTTTGAAAAATATGAGTTAAGTTGGGCGTACTAAGATATGCTTGAATTTTTTTAATATGTGATTCGATATATTGTCCCAACCAGTAGCGCAGTCTTCTTTTAAGCTCGAAATAATTGCTTCCACCTCAAATTCATCAGTACCCAGCAATACAAAAGATTTGTCAAAACACGGGGAAGTATGACTCAAAGGGGATGAGGTCGATCGTACATTCACCTGTTCCGCCAAGGATTTACCTACGTTTACGAAATATGAATTTGCAAAGTTGACAGAAGTCTGCTGTGACTCGTGCAGTTGTAGTAAACTCGAGGATGACTCACGCTGTTTTGTCGAATAGGTAAATTTTTTAATACTCTGCCAGATCTTTTTATTATTGTTTCCAGCTTTGAGTAGTTCGTTTTTCTCATAGTCACATCTAATCTTTTTTAGGAGTTTATTACAAAAATTACGATATCGTTTGTATGACAATTGTAAAACAGAGTTTTTTGGGTCCCTGTAAGCTAATTTATGTAACTTGTCTCTATGTCTCATACAGCGAATTAGCCCCGGAGTAATCCAGGGCTTGATGTTATAGTATTTATTTTTTAAATATTTCGTAGTTGTGTTACTTATTATAGCTTGTTGAATATTTTGTATTAAATATGACATACAAGTATCCGCATCAGCAGTATTGAATACTGGGTCAAAATCAATATTGCATAAGTCGTCTTCGAGTTTATTATAATCTAAGTAAGTCTTTGTTAGTGTGTGGCAACTATTTGCTGATTTACGATTTAAGGTTAGTAGGGCAGGTCTGTGGTCAGTTATGCTCGCGTTAGGAACTAAAGCTAATGATTGATAATTTGTTTTGATCATCATATGATCCAGACAAGTTCCAGTTTTGGGACGCGTGATAGCCGTGTGCGCAGGGAGTAAGCCATAAAAAGCACAAAGATTTAAGTACTCCAATGCCTCTGCATTGCTATTGTCAGGACGAATATCAATGTTAATGTCACCCGTTATTATTATATGTTTGAATGAGGATAATTTTTGCAATATGACATTTAATGAGTTCGTAAAGTTTTCAGTGTTACTGTGGGAGGGAGATCGGTAAATTGCTAATACGGCAATTTCTGAGCCGATTTTTATTAACAGTCTGTTACAATCTAGTATTGCTGGTTCTTCCACTGTGACATTCAACGTATTTTTGGTATAAACTACTACACCGCCATTCTTATTGAAGTTATCTGAACTGTTGAATACATTGAATCCTTTCAAGAGGGGTAAATTATCCCGATTTAGTAGAAAACACTCCGTTAACACGATAATATCACAGTCGAAGTTAAGCCTATGCAAAAGAATGTTGAAGTTGTCAAAGTTCTTATAAATACTCTGAATGTTTTGTGTAATAATAGTTAATGGATGGCTAAATGACGATAGATATTGTTTGCATGATTCTACCTCGCAAGTATTACTTTCGGAAACGGAAAAATTATCTAAATCTGAAATTAACTTATCAATTGTTGATAAATATACCTATATGTATAAAGTTCTAAAATACCTATTTAGTGGCGCTCTTAGGCGCCTTCATAATCTATAGAGTTAATGTACCTTCTTTCGGCCATCAATTTCGCTGGACAATTTGGGTCACCTGTCTTATGGTCGCTTGGCTTCTTGAAACGAAGGCAGGTCGCGCATTTTGGAGAATCTGCCTTCTTTGTACACTCCTCAATGGCATGGCCTACCACACCGCAGTGACCGCAGGTGTTGACCGCCTCCCGGCATGTTTTGGCTGCATGACCGTACTGCTGGCACTTGAAGCACCTGGTCACCAAAGTAAAGTCTCTCACAGGGCATGAGGACCAGTTCACGAATATTCTATCCTTGGTGATAAGTGCCTTGCGTACATCTGCCGGGACTTCGATAATATAGTTGCAGGTTTCGGCGTCTTTTTTCCCAGATTTATGGCTTAGCTTAACGGATCCCAAGAAGCTATCCAAGGTCGCGCCGCTTAGTTTGTCAGCTAGATTCTGCTTATAAATGCAGGAAAACACCTCAGTTTCCTTCATGGACGTTGGAACTCCAATAACTACAATTCTGGGCTTGCGTTTTTGTGGATCATCCACCGTGAGGCCCGAGGTCTTAAGTTGAACGGAGTGCTTTAATTTTTCGACGTCATTTTTGTTTTCAGTGCTAATAATAACACCTCCATTCTTAGTTTTCCTCATTCCCCGAACATGGAGTTGCATCTGGACTGGGCTAATAATTTTTTGAACCAGAGTTTTAGTATCCTCACTGGTTTTTTCCTTATCTGTAGGATATATTGCTACGGCTGTTATTTTAGGCGGCTGAATAAAGTTGTTTGGGCCCTTTTTTACCATGTCTGCAAAGGAGGACGCTCCTGATGGGGATTTCGAAGACTCCTCAATGGAATGTTTTAGATCTTGAAGGCGCATTGACAAATCGGATTTGTCCTTTAGGGCTTGATTGGTGGTGTAGGACTGTATAGCTCTTTGCTTCAAGGACTGGTACTGTACTGCCAATTGCGATGTACTATGACTTACTTTCCTGCACAGGGCGCTAATCCTTAACTTCTGCTCAGAGTTAAGTTTTCCATCAGATGAGATAGAGCAAACTTCCGTCAGACATTTTTCTATGTTGCCCATCCAGGTCTGGATTTCGGCCGTAGATATAACTTCAGGGGGTGATTCCTCCAAGGGAACTTGAATGGGAGGTGTGGGCGGCGGGCTGCGGGCTGTCATCGCACTCCTATTAAACGGGCTGCTTTCCATTTTATATTGAATATATTTCACTAATCATAACACACAATTAAAGTATCTTCAATCATAACACTAAAAAGGTTACACAAGTCAAGTCACTGTTGTAGTGACGCAGATCTGCATCTAGGTCAACGCTGCGAAGTAATTGTTTATTTTGACTAAAAACAAATTACACGACCGAACTCATCGGAGGCAAAAATTGATCTCAAGCTGATGTGGTGGGGAAGGCGATATTTTTGGATAATGATGAGCCAAATGTTTACTCATTCTTCTATTTTTGCTTCTAACTTGTCCTATTATACATTAAGACCTTAATACGGCTGTTGTATTATATTCCGACGACACTTTGTGTGCTTGGATTTTGAATTTCTATATTTTTTTCTGGCTGCAGAAACTTTTAATTGGCTTTATGTTTTATACTTTCGTATTTGTTTCTTAGTTGTAAGTCTTTCTAAAGACCTTAATACGGCTGTTGTATTATATTCCGACGACACTTTGTGTGCTTGGATTTTGAATTTCTATATTTTTTTCTGGCTGCAGAAACTTTTAATTGGCTTTATGTTTTATACTTTCGTATTTGTTTCTTAGTTGTAAGTCTTTCTAAAATCCCAAAAAATATTATAAATGCGAAACTAAATTTATTTATTTATAAGTTACCTACTTCACGCTTCATCTTCACGCTTTATCTACTGAACCAATCTTCCTTAAATTTCACATACACATAGTGTGAGAAAGATAAAGGGCACCTTTCATTCCTGGAAAAAGCACTATTCTTGTACCTATAAAATTCACGCAGGCGGGAAAAATCTAGTAAATAATTGCTTCCCATCAGGCAAGATTGAAGTAAAAAAAAACGAAGACGAAAGAAGAAACGAATGAAGACGAAAATAAAGGTATCTGGACTTACCAATAAACTCGAGTCCGAAGAGTTTCCAGGTTCCGCGTTTTGTGACGATGATGACCTGCGGGCACACGTTGCGGTGGATCTGGCGGGCGGTGTAGTGCAGGTAATGCAGGGCTTCTATGATCTGTCAAACAAGTGTAACTATTAAAAGAATATTCATTCTTGAATTCAATACGAAAATTATGAAAAATAAGGCCATTCCAATTAAAGGAACTCCATCTAGGTGACAAAGCTTGCAAATTATACGCAAAGGCAAACATTATTCAGAACCAACGAACATTTACAGTTGCGTTGGTATTGTTATATCCTAACTAATATTATAAATGCGAAAGTGAGTTTGTTTGTTACCTCTTCACGCTTCATCTACTGAACCAATCTTCCTGAAATTTTGCATACACATAATTAGAAGTACGGAGAAGGACATAGGGTACCTTTCATCCCGGGAAAAAGCACTGTTCCCGTGGGAAATTCACGCGGGCGAAGCCGCGGGTAAAAGCTAGTTATGTCATAAAGCTTTTAAAAAGTGTTTAACTTGAACTAAAAAGTTGGTTCGGGGACAATTTACCACAACAAATCTCCAAATAATGACAATACCTATCGGTAGGGTAGATGCTTATGAACTTCAATAAGTTATTTAATTTGAAGGCAAATTTGTTCAGCAAAACACTTCCAGAGCAGAAGTTTGAGTATATCCACAAGTATATTGGTTTTATAAAACTTACGTGACTTTTTGATTAAATATAACTAAAGTTTCCTGAGGCGCTGATATTGAACACTTGAATAAGATATTAGAATTAAATACAAGGTTTCAGGTTAACCTAGATTTTGAAGATGAAGAGGGATTATCCCCTAGGGTGAATATAATATCAGGTATTAATTTAAAGTTGATAGTTACACAAGGTAAGTACAAAAGTACATCTTTATAACTCTACAGGAATCGACTCAAATCAATAATTCCCTAATGAAATCAATATCAATCAATAAATCTATTCAGCTAAGCGCGGCCTTCGAGTCTCACGACTCTTGGCTCTGTCTATCCCGTAAAGGATAAAAACGTGATTCTATGTATGTATGTATGTATGTTTGTAAATTTAATAAAACTGTAACTGGTCTGTGTTTGTACATAAAAGATATCTAAGAAAAAAAATTACTAGGGGTCTTTATGAGGCTATAGGAGCCAAAACAATTTTTTTTAGAATTTTGTCTGTGCTTCTGTCTGTATATTTGTACGCGCATCATGCAAAAACTACTGGACCAAATTTGATGCGGTTTTTACTGTTGTATTAAAGAAGGTCCCACTTAAAATATGGCTAGGTTTTATCTTTATACGCCGTTGACGCGTTGAACTTCCATGCGGTAATAAAGTTAACTGTACCACGGAATAAATAAACTTTCCCAGGTAACTGTACCATAGAAAAAATATGCTTTCCCTTAACAACTTCAAAATCGAAGCAGATAAAGGATTTTCAGATTCATTTATTTGGATGAATCAACTCTAATGGCCTTTAAAAGGAATGTATTTTTTTGTTTCATCTAGTCTCTTATTTATATAAAGAAAGCTTTTCGTTATTTTCGTCAAAACTAAAAAACGGCTTCGCGCTATTTAAATTAAAGTACTTTCTGTTTTGTTCGATCTAACACAGAGTAGATTTTAATTATGATGAGATACGTTTATAATTAATAATGTATGAGCTACGCGTTTGAAATCACCGGCACGTTTATTAATAAATTACTCGTCTAAGCTGTTTTACCTTTAAGACTTTTTACACGACTAACGTTATGTTTTCAGGGTTTAAGTGTATGTTTGTAAGTTTCTTTATTCCATTAGATGTCCTTTGATGTGAGAGGTATTTTTAGATTCCTTACATTCCTCCGAGTGACAAGGCAAGTGAGTTGTCAGTCGTGTTTTTTATTTTTTAATAATTAGCTTGTTACTAATTTTCAGCAAGTGCGCGTATTTATACATTCGTGTATAAATACGCGCACTTGCTGCGTTATTTCAATCAATTTAAGATGAGCAAGATTTTAACATTCTGTATGTAGAGACGATGAAAACTCATAAATTATAATGAAATTAAGGAACGGGGTTGATATGAATTACAACTCAACGCGTTGGTGAGAAAAATTCTCTTGACAGATAGACGGACAACAAAGTGATTGGGTTGCATTTTTACACATTTTTAGATACATTTCCTTAAAATTCACTACAGTGACCAAAAATTGCCCTAGATACAGTTGCTGTTCAGATAACGTTTCTTCTCCAGCACTGAAACGGGTTATACGGGTTAATGTTTTCTGCACCCTAATTTTTTTACTTATATCTCCTTCCATCTATAAGTTGGCTGGAAGAAATTGCCTTTGCGCTCATTTTGTATTTACTTTTCATTTATGTATTTACTACTTTGTATGTTCTTTTCTGTAAATGGTGCAATGAAGTATTGATCTATTTATACCCGGGTTACACCCTACACTCGAGGTAGTGGTGTTATTGTTAAGACGCATTTTACATTTCGAGCGATTTCGATTCAATATTTATAAATGATATCTTTTAATAAAAGATATAAATAGAAAACAAACCAGATAGGTACGAACAACGGGAATGAATTTCTCGGGTTCACCCATTACACGTTGTAAGGAAAAAACTGTTTATTGTTCTTGCTCGAATCCTTTGTCCTCGAGTTCCGAAGGTGGCGCGGCGCTGTGCCGTATGTGAATTTATTACTCTTTGAAACTGTTCAACAGCTGTAAATGGTCTTTATTTGGATCTTTCTATATAAAATATATATTTTTTATATTAACTGCACTATTTTAACTAAAAACTTTGAATAAGCCGTATTTGAATAACCGTACAGACAGAAAGTGTTTTAGTTTTAAATATCCATGGGCAGCGGTGATCGCTTACCATCAGGTGACCCGCTTGCTCGTTTGCCGCCCTATGTTATAAAAAAAAAACCCATTAGGTTATCACTAGCACGCACTAGCTCCCTTGTAGGCGTAGACATATCCAATATAAAAAGTTCTTAACAATAAAAACCGAAATCACATTCTGAACTGTGAATGTCCTTTGAAGTTCAGCTTTACATTATTGAAATTCATTTCTAAATTACTTGAGGCGCTTTCCCAGAACTAAAATGTTTAATATTTTCCGAAGTTATACGTGTAAGCATGTTTACCATAGACAACGTTATTTCGCATCAGCTAAAGTTTTTTTTGATCTAGCACTTCCTTTCACGATCCTTGGAAATTGTTTACAAAGGTCACGATTTATAATAGATAGATTCCCGTTCTCATTCATGAAAGCTGTTGAATAGTTGTTAAACTTGCTTTCTCAACAAAGGCAAAGGATTACCGAACCAGCTGAGGTGCGACAGATTCTGAGTTATTTTTAAATAAGTAATTATTTATTGCGGACGATATTATATTTAAGTTCTTTTAATTTAGTTCTTTTTCTTTTTTTTTCTACGTTGTTGAGGGGCTTTTCAACTTGTAATTATTATTTTATGTATTCCTTAGTTTTTAATTTTAGTAGGTATTTTAATTTAGCTTGTATTTTAGTTTTTAATTTGTAATTACTCTCCCGTATTTGTTATTAAATTTTAAATACAAAACTATATACATTTAGTGAACTTAGTGTAATATCATCCTACTAGTTAACATGAGTTACACAATTCTAATTTACTACAAATTGAGTACCTACGAGTACTTTAAATAAAACAACCGAATTGTGAGTCTAATTCGCATATCGCTTTCCCTTCGGTATGCGAATTACAATCGGTATTCAGAGCCTTCTCCGTAGTATATAATAACAATAGCAGTAAAATTATATGAAACATATAATTTTACGGTTTTCTGATCCGAAGACGAAGAGGAAATCATTATTGTAAGGATAGGTATTTACGACAACATCGGGCAAAATTGTGGCCAAGAGCAAAGCCTTCTTTTATAAAAAAACAATACATACCTGCAATACGCCATATCGAAGCTCGATATCAAGGAAGTAGTACTCCTTGGCGTAGGGCGGGCGTTGCGTAGGCGCCGTGTGCTGATGTTGCTGAGTGCTCGGCGGGCCCAGCGACACGGGCATCGGGTACACGGGCTGCTGGCCCCCGGGCAACACGGGCGATGATTCCTGGACACCACGTTATTATAAATACGTTATTTTTTAAAGTATTAATTTCTTTATAGGTAGGTACTTTTAAACAAAGGCTTACATAAACTCAGATATAAATAATAAAGAATAAAAAGAGTTGATTGGTGTCCATGCAACCATGAGTCAACCACTCACTGGTAGAGAAAAAAATCACTTGCACTGGTAACTATCACTATCGTAGTAATTTTTATCTCTCTATCACCATAGACATAGAAAAAAAAAACATTCTTAAATTTTTTTTCAAACTCTATGACTATTACATGGAAGTAATAAGTACTTTGCACAAATTACTTATTACTTCCATGGACTATTACTAATGTAGTCGTGACTTGCCTACGTGACGACTAGTACATATTGTATCTTATGTTACATATTATATTTGGGTACGTACGTACATTCAAATGTAACTTCTTGTGTTACTGTTCTATAAATCTTGATTAAAGGCCTCTTACGGCTACCGATGTAGGACTCGTTATGTTCGGATTAACTCGTTAAAGACCACTAAAACATCTCACTTCGGTTGGTCGTATATTAACATATAAAGTAAATAGGTATTCTAAATATCTATTGTAATCTTAAAGTTAAACACTGTTTACTTTGTTATCTATACTAAAAGAATAAAGCTAAAGAGTATGTTTGTTGTTGGCTACAAGGAATCCCGAAATTCCCATGAGAACGAAGCCGCGGAAGACAGTTAGTGTTAGGATAAACTGTAAGTCCACTTTTTGTTATTCAAATTATTTAAAAGAAGGTAAAGTCCGAGGGTGTTAGTCCAAATTTTAAGTACTTTTTCGTTGGTTCTGATTTCTAATTGATTCCTTTCCTGAAAACCTTTAATGCCAAAGAACGTACCGACAAAGTAAGCTAAGCATTGATTTATCTATTTTCTTTATATACCTAATTCTCTTTGTGGCCCCGGTGGCCGATCAGTATTTAAAGTTTTCATTTCGATGGCTGGTTGGGGAGCCAGATCCAACTTTTCAAACTGCCCTAAATCTTGGGGGTTTATCTTAGGTTTATAAGTATATGATCATTTAAAATATAGGTAATTTAAAAGAATATAAAAAGATGTTTGGTGACAAATGAACAAAAATTTACTTTTTAACAAGCTTTAACTTGCAATGTTCGTATGAAAATAAGTAAATAAGTAACCTTTTCTCAAAATTGCTCGGAAATGTAGACGTTTAGTGACTATAAAATTTTATAACAAAATGTAATTTTTTTGTAAAAAACTTGTTATTCCATTGAGTGTTCTTTGATCTTGTTGCGGTATGGGCAGGGAAAAGAGTAACGTCAGTTACACATATGCACTCGATTTTCTCCGTGATTACTAGCTTTTGCCCGACACTTCGTCTGCGCGTTACTTATTATTATTAATATCTCAGATTCTAAGCGGTGTACCAAGATAACATCTGCCAGATTTTAAGTTAGACATTCATCAATACAAATAGGTACAACTGTGAAAATGGCATCTTTCATTCAATAATTTTTGCGGAGCGAATATAAACATTAGACGGACAAAAAAATAAAATAAATGGTCTTGCTTCTCCGATCAATCCCCCTCATACTTTTATACAACATCTTCTACGTATAGACATACGGCTAGTTATAGTTTTATGTACTCCTATAGATGACTATACAAATTCACCTGTTTTACCGGTACCTTTAAGCATTTTTTTATCTAGATGCAAATAAAGGTTATGCTAATAGTATAATATACTCTTAAAATGTTTTAACGATGCCATCTCTGCTGCACTTAAATTTAACTTCAAGTCTAAATACACTCTGCCGCAATGACACGTTTCGATTTATTAAAAAAAGGTGCCATTGGCGTCGTAACTGAAAGCAAATTAAAATAGCGACACTCAACTGGGATTGTGCTACTCTCGCGCTGATAAATGATGCTTTCACGTAGCTCTGTGGACATTGGAAGCATTGCAGTTGGGCTTTTATTTTGCCTTTTAAACAGATTTAAAGAACTGACCCCCTTTCATTGAATTTTGTATTTTGAATCATTTTGTAGACCGGCCTCGTTTATTTTCCACTAAAGGAAAGTTATTACCCAATAGAAATTATTGTGTAAAGTTATAAAAGTATTATTATGTATTATTTACTAGAATAGTTATCTCCGTGCCTTCAAAATCTCCGTCTAAATTTATTTTACACAGACACCCTTGTCATGCAGGCGTACAAGAGTAACAATTTTTTGCATTAGCAATATAAATCTCCGTGGTTTACTGTGATACATATTATGTTTATTTTGCATGTATAATTTAAATGATAATAAAAAATAAGGATATTAGTCGACCGTGGTAGGTAAACAAGATACCTACTATTTTTCAGGGTAAATCATAAACTTATTTCTAATCGAGTTGCGTAACTCATCAATCATACCGAGCGTAAACCTGTTTCTGCGGCATTTCTAAAACTCGTAAAAAGCAATAAAATCTGTAATTGTATTTTTGACGAGCGGCAACACTGGGCTCTTTAATCCTATAATGGCGTCGTAAAATTATATTGCTGATTTTACACATCGACGGTACATCATCGAGGAAACCATCTAGTTATATAAAATTTTGATATTAATTGAATATGAAATATTGAATTTATAACAATATCTCACTATTTCGAGGTTTGAACTAATCAAATAAAACTTGACTTTAGGTTCTATGTTTTATTCTAAAGAAAGCTCTAGAAACGGATACAATTTTTTTTTAATCTTTTCTGAGGTACGTAACATTTTTAATGTTTTTTATCTATTCCAAACCAGAATTCGAAATTAATTCGTTAAGCTTACAAGATGGAAATGGAAATTATAAACAAGTAGTAACGACGACGGTAAAAATACTTTCGCAGTGGCGTGGCTAGAAAAAAATCAGGTAACTGCAACTTACGCTGTTTCAGTGGATACTTGGGTTTAGGGAAAGTATACATAACATTGAGCTCTCATTCCCAAAGGAGGGATCAAAAGTCAATACGAACGAGTCAACAGATATTTTCGGGATTTAATATTTATTTATGTCAAGTTGCAATAGATCGTTGTTACTAGAAAGACTCTCTACATCGCTGTATATAAGTAACATTAGGTTTTTATGTCCTTGAGTTCTTTACAAGTATTTTGTTTTATTTTTTTTTAATTACTAATAAAATTAGCGAAGATTACTTTTTTAGAAAAAAAAGATACAAATTATTATCTAACAATTAATTTCGAGAATATAAATAGTAGATTTTACAACAAGTGCACAAAACGAAGCATTTTTATCCGAGACTTTTAGCAGCCCGAGCCGAAGGCGAGGGCTGATAGTAATGTCGAGGATAAAAATCGTTTTATGGACGAGTTATAAACTCTGCTTTTCACTTCGATTGCGAGGAAATAAATCAAATTGAAGAAATTAATAAACGCACGAAAAAACAAGAGCTGTTTCCCGCCGCTTTATTTTTTTAATCTTACGACATTGATAGGCTTGGGGTGCAGACCTATACAGCCTACTATTAAATTAATTTTGTAATAATATTTTTCTTAAATTAATTAAATAACCTACCGTACTTGAATTTAAATTTTAATATCTTTTATGTCTTAAAAAACACATAAGGCAAATAAATTAAAAGTAAATATTATAAAATAACAAATTCTATCTATGAACTTTTTATCGTGTTTGGCTGTATGGCTCATTTTCTTTGCCTTAATATAGATACATTTATGAGTAGATACGTTAATGCCCTTGTGCACAAAATTCGGTTTTGTGCAGCCTATATCCTGCACAAATAAGCACTTTCAGAGCATGAGAAGTGAAAACCTTATTTTTAAACGCTTTAAGCCTGATCCTGGGTTATAATCTTGTTTTCTTGTAAATTGTAAACAAGGCTCAAGATCAATCAAAGCTTATGGTGCAGAAGTATTCATTCAAAAAAAAAAGAAATAGGTAGAGTCTGTACACGGAGAAATTTAAATACTACGTAATATTTAAATTTCTCCAATAAATGAACAATTTATCAATAGAAACTTTAGAATACCTATTTGTCATAATTTCATCACAACAGTTTAATTCTTTATATAATATTCCGTGTATTCAATCCGCAATCGATGAAAATTATGATTATATGTACAAATCATCAAACACTTTCTTTAGAAAGGATATATTATGTCAAAAATAATCAAATTAATTTAACTTCCTAAAATAGATTGGTAGAAAAATATGAATCAAAGAGTTCTTTAAGTATGACGACATCAAACGAGTCGTGTTCGTGCATGCATTGGCCATGACTACGTTCCGCAAAATCAACAAACAGCAGTTCGAGGAACCAATGCATGATAATGGTTATGATATTTTGGATGATCTGAATTTAGAATTAGTTTATTAGTTAGTATAAAATCTTCATAAAATTAATAATTTCAACGAAAAACAGAAAATTAGGAGTTGCCTAACAAAAATATAGAAAAAAGTTAATATAATTACAAAAGTAAATCTTTTTATTTGAAATTAGATAAAAACAAAACTAGACGGTTGAAAATAAATAAGAAGAATAATAAACCAGACTTGACTAAAAATAAATTTAAATCCTCAGAACAGTCGAATAAAAAATTAAATAAGGCGTGTAAAAGTCAAAATAAAGTTATAATGAAAGGGTAAATAATAAGGGATACAATTACGTTCATAAAACAAATCCTTACAATAAATAATAAAGTTTTCCTTGTCTGTCTACGTCTATTTCGCGATGAACTTAAAAACTACTAAACGGATTTTCATGCGGTTTTCACCAATGGACGAAGTGGGTAATGCATGAGGAAGAGCAGAGGCGATGGCTGACCCTCGCGTCAACTCGTGAACGGGTGTTGCCAGAGGGAAGGGAGGGTCTGCTCAATTCTGATTCGACTTTTATTTTTATTTTTTGTTCTTAACCATTTCATTGTGGTTACTCATTGTGATCACAAACATAACATGTTTTATTATATTTATATTTGTTTCTTATATTTTATTTTATTTTGACTGTATACAATCTAGTTAATAAATATCCTCTGGCATGTTAGGCGACCAAGACTGTCTCATGAGTTTCTTTCGGCATTTCTTCTCAGCAGTGATCGTTCCGAAATGCTAGTAGTTTGTAGCTTTGATTCATAATATATTATGATAGATAATTAGTTTTCGACGTTAAAAGGAGTATTCTTTGATGGCAAAGTTTCAATAAAAAAATTTGACTTTGACTTTGGAAGGCTTTGTTGTATAATTAACGCGGGCGAAACCGCGGGCCAAAGCTAGTAATTATAAGGCTAAAGTAAATATATTGTATGATAGGTATTTATAAGACATGCCGTCATCACAGCGTGAATGGTCTTACATTGGCTGTTATTTTAAAATAGGACTATTCGTGTTTGTTTATTATTGGAATTGGATTTTGAGGTCAAGGCCGAGGTCCAAAGTACACCGTATGTTACTTTCATCTGTGTTGCGCCCGATGAATGCAGAAGATATAAAAAGGTCTCTCTTTCCTGGGAATTTAAAAGCGCGCAAGGGATGATTATTTGTGAAATAATCATAGCACTTTAAACTAGATTACTTATTCAATATGGTTAGGCCAGAGCATTAAATAGGGTATAATTTATCAGATCGACAAAAAATACTGAAAAAAAGATTGGAGAGATAAGGGGGAGGCTTTTGCTCAGTAGTGGGACCTATTTAGCTAAATAAAATATAAATTAAGGTTAACAAAATATATATCAATTGCAGATAACAAACTTGACAGAATTAGTTTCTTATAGAGTTCGACAAGAAGGAAGTTCTTAAATTTATTGATTTATTGATAGAGTTGGAATATATCAAACCATTTAGATCGGATTACGGAAGAAGGTCTTTTAATGTTTCAAAAAGTTCACATATTACCGAATAAATATAAAGCAATAAAGTTCCAGTAGGTATTTACAGACTTTCCTAATAAGTATAGTTTATACCTTGTATTTACGTAATCGAACTGGAATTTGAAATCAATTGTAGTAGGTATACTGTACCGATTTTAGACAAGTCAATATTGAATCAGAACAAATAAGTACCTATTTATATTTAGTTTATGAAAATATATATACGTTTCACAGACATTGTAAGTGAACTGTTACGTAAAATGTACAATTTAAGAATTTGCGAAAATGTTTTATTTAAATACACTAAGCGATGGACGAAGAATGAAATATAAATGCTAAATCCAATTTTAATAAAACACAATTTGAATATTCATAATAATCCTTTAGGTCGGAATAATGAGCTCCACGACACGACAAAGTTGAAGTTAGAGGAAGTTTCATTATATTCAAATCTGTGAGGGTCCTAATAAGTGTTAATAAAATTTAATATAATTAATGTATGAATAGTAGTAGAATAATTATAATGAACTCTCCAAATGTGATTAATGAGTTCATTCGATGATAAATGTTGGTTTTAGGCTTAAATGCAAGGAGATTGTAAGAACAATATTAAATTCATGACGAATAGTAAGAATTTTTTATTAATGCTTAATGATTCCATAATAAAATATAAGCTGGCACATTCATGTCAAACTTTCAATATGAGCACAACGCGTTCATCTGATTTATCAATAAACAAATGAAATATTTTCGACCGTACAATAAAATTATTCGATAGCGTAAGCTTTTGCGATCAATTCGACAAAACAATGGAATCGTCGAGTGCTCTGCGGTTTGCAAACGCGCGCCTTACATACAAATTTATGATTATTTTCTAAACAAAAATAAAATCAAAGTTCCATTCCATGTAAAAACGACGAAAACGATACACCGATTAAACCGAATCACTAGTTTTACACCGTACCGTACCTAAAAAGCAAAATCTGAACCCATCACTTTGTTGTCCATCTATCTGTCCAGGATATTTTTTCAGGAACGCGTAAAGGTATCCCGTTGAAATTCATATCAAATACTCGGGTCTACTACGGTACTACGGTCTCTTAGCTCGGTCGATCAGTAAAATAATCCAACTTGTACGTTAACGCGATCAAAGATGTGACTTCAAATATTGCATATTTCGCGATTTCCTAAAGGAATTCAGAAAAAGCCTTTGCCTAATGACAAAAAATCACTGGAATTATGAAATTTTGAAAATTAGTAAAATATGAACTTCCACATTCAAGCGTCGTCGGCATATCGGCGGTTTATCTAACGGCGAAATATTTTCTTTCATAAACGGTTTTCATTTGTAGTTCAATTTTATCGATAAACGTTCTGATTCTAACAATATTAATTAGTTCTGTAGAACAATTAACCCATTTTAAATTTCTTTCTATTAACGATCACGCCAATAAACTGATAAATCAAATTGATATGAGCCATGTATACTTACATGCCAGGCCAAAATATTATGTAAACTGGCGAGAACAGGTTCAGAGGCAAAAGCGATGGTATTGTGTCCCTCCTCTATGGAGTGTATGATCTGCAGCATCTTGGCGTGGCGCATCTTCTCCAGTTGCGAGACGCACGCACGGATCCTGTCCAGCATGCTCTCCTTACGCTTCGGCTTGTACAACTTCTCCGCTATCCGCTTGTCGAACACGAAAACGGAGCATTCCTGAAACAATTGCCAATATTGAACGTCACCAATTTAATCATCAAAGAAGATGTAGGGTATGTAATGGATTACTATTAGGGTACTTAATGAGCAGTTTTGCGTGATAAAAGTAGAAAACACGACAAATGTATTTTAATTATAGATTTAAAAGTGATTTTAATAGATTTGTCAAAATATGTTTCAAGATATTTTGAAACGAAAATTGCATATGCATGCTTCTTTGTCTGTAGTGTCACAAAAATTACGTGCACGCAAGTTTACATTATTTAGTAAAATTCACGATATTTATTTGTTCTTTGTAATGAAATACCCTGGTATTTGGCGTATTGAATGAATATAGGTAGCTTTAATACGGCATAAAAATGTAATCTGTCGCAACTGCGAGTAAAAAGTTTACTGTACCGAGCTCGTAAATAAGTTCGCAATTTTTTATAACATGAAATTTTTCGGAATTCGGATGTTTTTCTTTACTTAAGCTATCCAGGGAATAAAAGTATCAAATATATTTTCTCAACAAGTCGGTCTGGCAATATTACCAAAGTCGCAGAAAGAGTCGAAGAAGCAAAACCTTTCTGTTGTTATTATTTTCCTTATTGAGAATATTTTGAAAGAATCCTAAAGATTCCACGACTTTATTTTCTGAATAGTTATAGGATAAAACAACTTAAAAGTTTAGGGACTATGTCAAATATTTGCCCGTGTCTGGAGTAAGAGATTTAATTCAATACTAACGTTATGAAATAGTCAAGATATTGGTCTGTAATAACGTGAATAAAAGTGCCAAATTAAGTATTCCTATTGTGTCTCAAGCGAACGGCGAAACCCGGACTCCACAGGTAGGTATTTGAAAACAACTTATTGGAAATCTATTTTTATTGGCACGTTCCCCGTGCTCGAAGGTAATTTATCCGTAAGTAACCACGGAGATACAGCTACATAGGTTAGTAGGCAGGCATTTCGCCTCCCAACCGCGGCTAACTTAACACGCTCTTAAACTTTGTTACCGCTCTCTCGTCCTTGTTGACCAAAGAGTATGTAACAACTATAGTTGACAGATAGGATAGCGGGCAAAATTAGGTTCTAAGTAGTAAATACTACAAATAAAAAATATTGTTAAAATATATATAATTGTTAAAAATATTGGTATAATTTCGTTTATTTAGTTGTAGTAATTATTACTTTAAAAAATAATCTTGGAATCATACGGAATATTTATATGTATACCTAGAAGCACTACAAATCTCTCTGTGGGTCTTGGCCTCCTCCACAATCTTCTTCCACTTCGCTCTGTCCCTCACCATATAGGAGAAAGTGGTTTAATTAAAATATTTTCAGATTCTAATGTTTATTCCGAGTTTCTAAAAGAAACAGTTGCGACAAAACCAATGCTCAACAATGAACAAATATTATATTAGCGAAACTTTTGAACCCAGAACTCAAATAAAATGTAAGTAAATAAAACAAAACAAAGGGTCGACTTTGCGAGCGCAGTTAATTACAGATTTTTATGAAGACCGCCCAGTAAATTTAAATAAACAAAGTAAATAAAAATTTGAATTTGACTGCAAAAACCTAACCTAAATCCATTTCTGGTTAAGCATTTCAGAATTGATTTAGAAAACCGCTTGTTACTGCTTAAAAAATCATAATACATAATTTTACTAAAATAATATCCTTTAACTTTGGTGTCACTATTCTTTGTTTTTTATGTTACTTACGACGTGCTTATTAGTAACATATAATGTAGTAATCAGTGTCACTTACTCATAATAGAATTAAAGAGTATTTTTCATTATTTAATGTTCGATTTTTCTGCTATACCAAAATATTTGCGATGACGAATTTTCATAATCATAATAAGACAATCTACCTCTATATAGACTTTCTTGATGACGATTCGACAATGATGACAAACTTACAGTACAGTAGTAAAATAAATCGGCAGTACCTACGCTTAAAAATCTAACCTCTGTCCTTACCTATGTTCTCTGAAAATTGCACGAAGATATGCTTTGAGGTAACGAGAAAGGTCACAAATTATAAACCTAAATGACAACTCAAATGAGCCATAGAAGTCATCATGAAATTGCGTTTATCAGGTTTCTCTTGCTTCATTGTAACAAAGATTTACCTTGCGGTCTTTTGTCTCAGTAGATTGAATTATGCTTCCGTCTGATAGGAAGGGAAGAAATCTCCATTTAATTGTTGGGGCTCTTCTTTCACGACCTGGATGTGAAAATGATATTTTGTGCTAACATTGAGATATTTTATTTAAAGAGGAGGCATTGGCCTCCTCTTTAAATGTTTAGTTTTATTTAAATCATTCTTGGCAATTTGAATAATTTATTTATCTCCGAATCGGCTAACTGTTTCCATTATTTTATTACGATGATTTTTTTAAATGATATTAATTTTTTACAACATACACGACGCTTTGTGCAAACGCTTTCTACCTATACACAGGAACGTCATTCTGTCATATAGGACTAGCGATTGCTCCGAGGCTTTGCTCCCGTAGTAATTTTCGGGATCCTGTATAGCCAAGCCACAGCATATATTCTATGGCTACAACTCCAGAAATATTTTTTCAAACCGGCCACGCCCTATTGAGCCATAAGGACCAGCGCAGCTCCGCGTGGCTCTGTGCCTCATATGGCCCTATAATTATCATCGCGCGACACCAAACAATTCAAAGATGACCCTCTAGTACTGCATACACTTTGAGTTGACCATTGACTAATCAGAACCACCAGCCAGACTCATCAAAAGCGTCTTCAAACACAAAAGTTAGTAGTAACTAAAATACATTCTCAATAAAACACGTTCTATTTCTGTAATCCGATAAAAGTTTATCCAGGCTACCTACGCAAAATCTTCATACCTCCTAAGTTATACTACTTGACAATACAACGCTAAATAATAAACATATTTTATTGTTTCCACGAAATCAACAATTCCGCTCTAAAAGCTTAGCCTATCTTTGAGTATCCATAAAGTGGGACTATAGTTACAGTATTTAGGGAGAAGAGAATTTTAATTAAATTCAAGTAACATTCTTGCTTGTATACGTATCTTCTTAATTGGCGGATCAGCAAATATCTACCCCTATATTATTTTGCAAAGTCGGAATTTAAATTAAGCAGTCTCGTTATTAGTATTACCCACCGTAACAGTACCTCGCAGTGCGGTGCTCAAATATATACTTGTAGTTACTTAGCTAAAATATCTAAGTATATTGTTACGAATTTAGGAGTTCGTTGATTTGGAGGGAAATGCCTGATGACATTGTCGAGACTTTGTTCGTATAACAGATGTCGTCAGTTACCATACTGTTATTTACTTGTAGCTTAGTTAGAAATTACCGATGCAGGGATAAGTATCTCGGATATTTCTTCGGATTTACAGATTAAGATAAAGGACAAGGATTTGGCATTCGCCAACAACGGATCCATCATCCACCTGGATGGTTGGTTTGGAAATTTCATTCCTATCAAACCATCTTCTTTATTTATAGGTACATAGAATCACGTCTTTATCCCTTATGGGGTAGACAGGGCCAAGAGTCGTGAGACTCGAAGACCACGCTTAGCTGAATAGTGGGCTCTCTGATGGAATGGAGATTCAGGTAAAGTGACAGGTTGCTAGCCCATCGCCTATGAGTGGAGGATCCCCAGTTTAAAGCCCTTTCCCTCGATTGACTTTTACAATCTGCGCGGGAAGAGAAGCAGATGGCACATTCTATGTTTTTTCTTCGGTCCCAGACCAGCATGGAACCAATCTTCTTTATTTATTAAAATCCTTATTTTATAAATCTGCTTTTCAAATTTTATCAAAGTTTTATTCAGACTTAACATAAAATATAGTTTTATATATTTACGCTATTCATCGAGCATGGATGGAATTGATCTACGTATTTAGTCTCCGATCGCAATTGGACATTCAGCCGCTGCCGGTCCGCTTATCGAAATTGTATAGGTATCATTATGTAAGAGACTAGACGCCCGTTTAGTAAAGGTTGAATGTCAACTACTAGTGGTTCGCTGCGAACTTAGACCTCGCGATTATTATTTTAAAAAGATGGTTCAAAAGTTATAAAGCAATATTTATTTTCCTAAAAATGCGTACTTAAATCTCAAAAACGGATGAACCGATTTTGTTGCGCAACGAACTTAAAAAAATTATGGGTGCTTGCTACACGTATTCTTAATATCATCGAAATTAAATCAACGGTTCGAGAGTTATCGCGGAACAAAAATATACACAAACAATGTGTTTTCGCCACAACACAAAATGAAGGAGCCGAAGGCGAGCACACTAATAAAGCCAAGTGTGCGTAATGACCAAATGCACACGTGTATCATACGACGTTTTTCAACACAACAATTGCGCCCTTTTGTCATAGGTACTAGTCGACATTTTAATAAATATTTAATACCTATGCTCACACGGCGATAATCGGAAAATGTACCTAACAAACACAACCTAATAAATAATAGTCTTGATTTTTTATTCGCGCGCCGCGCTCTGCGGATGGTTGGTTGTATCGCCAAACAGCCAGTTCTTGGCTATATAAAAATCATTATCTTTGCTTATTTAAAAACTGTTGTTATTTTCCCTATTTGATCTTACATGTATTATGCTGCTAAATTAAAAATGCTTTGTGGAATTCATAACATGCATTAGTTTTCTATCTTTTGTATAGCGCATGACAGAAAAGTAAGGAATTTTTTATTTCAACACACTAACTTGCTCGTAAAGTGGATCTTATTACATCGAATTTAGGCCTATAATGTCATATATTACGAAGGTATTACGAATATATTACGGAGGTGTTTGGAAACGAAAAATTACCTTACATTTTTGTCATGCGCTATACAAAAGAGAAAAAACTAATGCGTGTTATGAATTCCACAAAGCATTTTAATTTAGCCGTATAAAACATATAATACCTCATAGCTCTGAAATGCAACCACTGACAGCCGGCAGACCAACTTGTTTCACATGCGGAGATGCCATACTTTGAATATGTACTAAAACTAACTATTTCTCAGATCGTTTTTTTTTTCGCAACAATGAAGCACCTTCCAGGCCCTATAGCTCGAAGAAGCTACCACTGAGAGCCGGCAGACCGACATCATTCACATTAGGGGACTACTCTACAACCCATAAAAGCAAGTCTATCCGTTTCCCTGATCGTTACGAAAATTCCCGTGACCGCTTAGACTAAACAGTTTTTAAATAGGCATAGATAATGCTTTTTATACAGCCAAGCACTGGCTGTTTGGCGATATAACCATCCGAAGCGCGCGCCGCGCGCTTCCTGCGCACGACGCGCCAATAAAAACAAGACTATATTTATTAGGTTGTGCTTGTTAGGTAGATTTTCCGATTTTCGCCGTGTTAGCCTATTAAATATTTATTAAAACGTCGACTAGTATGGAAGAATATGTAAATTTAACTCCACCTGAAATCACGAACGAGGAGCGTAATGCAAGTAATAGTTTATTGCCTCCAAAATCAAACGTAAGTATTTGGCGGCATACGAATGTCTTATAAAGTGGAGGAATGACAAAAGGGCGCAATCGTTTTCCGATAATTAGATGTTAGGACCACATGATTTTTTTTTACTCGCAAGTGTGTAGAAAAACGTCGTATGATACACGTGTGCAATTGGTCATTACGCACACTCGGCTTTATATCGTAATGACCAACTTTGTACACTTTTTTCATAATATACTATTTCAACACACTTATTTCAATTTTATTTTTAAAATTGTATCAAAATATTATAATAACAATGTTATTTAATTTAATGTAATATAATATAAGAAATATAGACACATATTTATATGATATGGGACTTGGTACCTGGAATAAATGATATTTTATTTATTTGGTTATTTAGTCGACTTATCCCGCGGGATCAGTTGACGTAATATTTTTTCAAATCTGGAAATTACTAGTTTATTCTATACTAAGTTTGCTGAGTGGTAAATAACAACAACAAAATAATTCTATTATTAATACACTTAATTAGTTTCACGTAATATAGGTCAGAGACAACTAATTAAACAGCAGGTGGGCAATTTAATTTAAGTTTGGTATGCAGGATGAATTAGATAGATTTAAAGCGGATCGAGCTATGTTAGCGGTGTAAGTGATGTTAGAGAAAATACACTTTGTCGGTGTACCCGAGACCCCGAAACTTGGGTAGGTCGCGCATAGGGTAGGAGATGCGGGGCGCGGTTACCTCAGAGATACTCTGTATTCTGGAAAGGTTCATAAATAAAATGTGCTGTCAAATTTAGGTGTTACCAGTATATATTATGAAACCCGTCTTATAATACACATTATAGGTTTGCATTGTATTTTTCCATTCCTACAAAACTTTTACACTTGATAAATACAATAATATATTTTATTCTTAAATTGTATATTAATCCGTGAAACAAACACTTCGCATTTGAGAAGTAGGCAAGACAGTTATAGAGAAAAAGGCTTAAATTTAATTGTTTCCTGCTGCTTTGCATATCCGATCCAGGCAAAATATCTAAATCCTTGGCTTCGGAGCTTTAGATTTGGGAGCGGCCGGGCTCAGGCGAGGGCTTGGGCGCTCACCCACTTGTGGATCTGATTGATGCGAACCCTAACTCGTTTTCAATTTTATTCTCAATAGAGCAATGGGCGATGCGACAATCATTTTAATGTAGGTAGTTACTGAGTGTTTTCTATTCGTGTTGTTACTGTATTAATAGGAACATACAGGAAGAATATTGTCACTAGTACTTTTAGTGATATTCATGCGACTTAAACTTAGGATTAGGCATCCTAATCCTAGGTTTAAGTAACCTGGGATTCGCCTTATTGCCTAATTTCGAACGCATGTGCGAAATACATAGAGCGCAAAAACGAATTTTCCATGTTAAGCATTTTGATAAAAAATTGTGGGTCAGAATTAATTGATGAATCAAGTACCGTTTCATTGGGGATGATAAACAATGCTCTGCAAATTTGTAAAAACATCATTTTGTATAAACGTTTGCGATGGAATCAGATTTTTGTTAACAAACTCGCTTGGTTGAGTTTTGTAGCTCAATTAATATTTGATGTAATGATTCTCGATACTTCGCCATGTTCAATATCAGAATCGGATTTCTGAACTTTAAACATGGAAAATTTATACATTGGCGTGATATTTCTTTGAAATTGAAAGGAATACGGAGGCATATACTTTATTGATGTTTAATTGTGTCGTTTTTTATTATATCACGAAATGGTAATATATTTTGGGCTCTTTTATTGTTAATTATTGATAACAATTCTCTGTATTTCTTATCGAATGTTTATTTTTTAGTTTTTAGTCTAACTTAAGCTAAGTAAAAATTTTTAAACTTAGCTACACTTTTGAATTCGATGAGAAACAAGAATAAGTATAATGTTAGACCAAATTTTATTTATCGCAATTTTTGTCAAACAATTTTTTTGACAAAAACAAAGTACATACTTAGGTACTTTAAATACATATTTTTTTAGGTTCGATCAAAAAGAAAATGTGGGAGTGAAGGCCGCACATCTCTAAAACTATCGATGTGTGAAATGAGCCGATGATATCAAACTCTGTTATTTTATTCCCACTGAAGCCTTATTATTTTAATATGAGTCGTTGGAATTATAACGACCGAATAGTAGTGGCCATATTTATTCGCATTCTGTGTAAATTTTAAGTAGAGAGGTACCTGTTATGGTTCCAGAGATAGAGATCTTAGACAGCGTTCCGTTTGGACCTTTTGGGTACGGAATCCTAAAAATGTGCTAGTATCTTATGAACTAGAAAGTTTAAACTTTAGATTTTATCAAGTAACTATGCATTACTTACACCTTATATTGTATCACACCGGGTGGGGGACCTAGTGACCTATAACACAGGATCTTTGATACCTAGCGCGGGCACCAGATCTCCACAACGATACGCTATATTGTATTAACTTTAATTAATGTATGTCACATACCTACGAGTATGTTATTGTCTAAGGCCATTTGTAGTGGACTAAACAAACATTTTTTTTTACATGAATGGTCAAAAGTTTACCGAGTAAAGTCAATTCGGTGTAGAGTTGTAAGTTTCTCTTAATCTCCTAAATATTCCGTCCTATTTCTGAACTTTTCTTGTGCAAAGCCTGGGGACTATTTACGAGTACCTATCTAATACAATCGTGAATAAACTCACAAAGCTATGTGAATCACATAAATTTTAGTGAATATAATTCTACGTGGCTTGTAACTACTTTAGAAGTTAAAGTTGGTAATACGTAATATATTGTTGTTTTGTTACTGTTTACCAAAACTAACTTTCCACTCTAATGGGGTTAGGGAGAGAGAGCAGTGATAGTGTAAATTTCTGAAATGGAAAAACTTCGGCGACGGATGAACTTTTTAGCCGTTGTGCCACGTCGACCAAATTGGTCAAGGCTACGGCTTTATAATTTTATCATCATGTGGTGTCTTCGAATAACAAGGCCTTACGCGGAAGGGGATGACTTTCCCTCTTCCAATAGGGTATTTGACAGTATTAAAATATGAGTAATTCTATAAAATCCTTAAAGACAATATTTTTCTTTAATTTTTGGATATTTTAAATGTCAAAAGAAGCAACGACTGTGTTAATAAAACAATTTATTTAGCCCTTGACCGCGTTATATGAAACGCTCCGCCATTTTCATCGATGATGTATTTCGGGTGGTCAAATCAGTGAAGTGTCAATTCCATAATCCTTCAATTTGCAAAATGTTTCGGTTCACTCCGCACAAGTCGCACCGTTATTTTCACGATATGGTTATTTTAGAAACTATATCTGGACCCTTTTCACCATCGCCATTACCAACTTACATTGTTAATTGCTTTTGTCGTTCACGTTTCCATTTCAATTACATCGTATTCTATAGAAAATCTCGTTGTGAAAACATGGAAGTGATATTAGTGTATGTAAAATAGAACCGTTTTTAGTGATGAGTGCCCATAATAGGTCAAGGGGTTCTCATTGTAACGTCTTGAGCTTTTAAGCGGTTATATGATTATTTTAAAATTTTCCATCGATTTTTAATGTAAATACTGAAAAATAATCAAAAATATATAGGTATATAATAATAATAATTTTGAAAAGGTTTTCAAAAACAGTCAAAAGCGTACTTATGTGTCAACTTCTACCCGTGGGAAATCTCACGGTTTAAAAGCGTTAATGCAAAAATGATACATTAGGAGAGTGACAATATAAGTTTAAATTTAAAAAATGGGATTAAAAATCTGTTGAAACTTCTTTTGTTAATAAATAAAATGCTTTAGCATCAATCAGCCAGTTCATTAGACACTGAGGCTGAATATCATTCAGTTGAATGGCGCCATTTAAGACGACCTCCGTGGCCTAATGGTTATCACGCCAGACTGCCACACCGGAGGTCCCGGGTTCGATTCCCGGTCAGATCAAGATGGAAAATGATCTTTTTCAGATTGGCCTGGGTCTTGGATGTTTATCTATATATGTATTTGTCATAACATATAGTATCGTTGAGTTAGTATCCCATAACACAAGTCTCGAACTTACTTTGGGGCTAACTCAATCTGTGTGATTTGTCCGTATATATTTATTAAAAAAAAAATATATATATTTATTTAATTAAGTGGGTTAAGCAGTAAATTGAACGACTACTACTACCTAACTACTACTAACTAGTATAGGCTGCGACATTCTAGTAACCGTTTTTTTTATTAGGAAAGTAAAATATAACATATTTAAAGATTAGCTACAATACTTAAACTATTCAATACAATAAAAACAGCATCACATACTTTTCAAAGCTATGAAATCTATTTTGAATTGCGGATGAATTAATTTTATGCTGATATTGAAACGAGTGAAATAAGTATCTATATTAGAGAACAATAAATATAATTTGCTGAATGAATGGAAATTTCAGACACTTCAATAAACTTCTGTTTGTGTTTTTATTTCTCAAATGAATTCCGCTTCTTTGTTTTGGCGTTGAAGAGAAAATGACCCTCAATTATTGTTTCTTGCAGTTAACGCTGAGATTTATACGCCTTTGATGTTTGTTTACACAGACTACAAAGGAACAGAACGTGGTAGTACTTAAATATCATTAACAAAAATTGAAAATTACCGCTCTCTGTGTAATTTTATTTAAGTTTGTATTGAATAGGTTCTGATTAATCCTATCTGATGTGATATGAGGTTTTAAGTACCTATTGATATTTCATTTTTAGGGTTCCGATACTCAAAAAGTAAAAACGGAACCCTTATAAGATCTCTGTTATCCATCCATCTGTCTATCAAAAATTGTTTTTCTCACAAACGCATAAAGTATTTATAGTGTATTTCCCGTTGACCTACAAGAAGCAGTCAGAAATTGAAGCTGAGGATTTTTTATATGCATTGCTGCGATAAACGACACGAGCCAAAAATTGAAAGTTTCCAAAAGAGAAATTGAATTTAGAGTGTTCCAGAGAGAAAAAAGTCTCTAGTACCTAACTTTGAAACAGAAATTTGGAGCAGAAATTCGCTGTAAATTTGCTTGAATATTTGATATTCGGATATTTGCGTTGCATTATCCAGCCGACGCGACAGGGCAAGTTGCTTGTTCGACGTTACTCGTGCAGGCACTGTCCCGCGGGCGTACGGATTTAGATTACAACGCTATTGCCAATATTGCTGATACGGAGCGTAGCTGAATCAAATTAGAAATCTATTATACTTGGGATGCATCCCGTCGCCACAAAGGGATCAGAAAAGAGGATATATATACACAAAACACATTGAAGAATACCCACTTAATTATAATGAGCAGATATCAACTCTATTCTTCGAGCAACAAGGACTTCCGCGCGCGGCCCGGAGTCCGTGTTGCTCTATGACTCTAATATTACATAATTTTCATTGACATTCCAACGATAAACTAATATTCCATTTAAACATCGAAACATTTAAACGAATTCTAACGAACAATACATTCAGTATTCAGGGAAAAGAATAATCAAAAGAAAAAGGGATTTTACTTTTCTGATTCAAGAACCGAAAGTCTATATATCGTTTTACATACAAAATGATTTAGACGAAATTTATAATAGATCCATAAGGATCTATTATATAAATTTCGTCGAAATCATTTTTATATCCAGGGAATTGTGAATTGCTTAAAAATACATTTGTCGATAAAAGCAAAGAGGTGTTTGAAATATTTTTCAATACGTTAGGGTTGGAAGGTATGCAAGATATTGTGATGTGTGTGCAGCGCACGAGCGCGCGTGCAGTCGACCGAATGCCGCCAGGTGCAAGGCACGCATCGTGCACATTCTCCTCGCCACCTGTCACGTATTTCTCAATGCTTGTGTTATAAATACTTATCACCACTATCTAAAATGACGTACGGCAGCATACTTGCTATTATTTTAGGACCCAACACGTATTAGCTGGGTTTTTAACGATGTAACCATGACCATTATATAAACGAAAATAGAGTTCATAATATTTATGTTTTAAAAACTCTGCCTTAATAATTTAAGCACGCTAATAATAAAAACGATTTAAAAAGATAGTCTTTCTAATCCCACAGTGACGCGATCGAAGCCTGCAATGTCCTGAGCAAACTGGAATTCACTTTACAAAGTACACAGTCATAAAGTATCATCAACAACAAATATCTGTACATGTAAGTACAGTTTTGCCACCATAGTAGAAGAATAAACGTCGAGACCGATGAATGAATCGATTACCGGTAGGCTGTTTATTTAGCTTTACATTCGGTAATATGTTAAAAGCCCATTGAAGTTCTATAGCTTTCGACAGGAACCTGATACCGACTTCATCTGAGCCTGACAAGGGCGCGGGAGATTCTGTGTACAAATGAACTGGGATCCGTCTAAGCCAGCCACTTGACACGTCCGTTAGATAAACGAAAGCTCGAGATTATTAGACTTTTTACTTTTTCTTAAGAATTAATCCATAATGTTGTAAGTAGAATGAAAGAAAAATTATTAGATTTAAATTTGTTGACTCTTAAAATGTAAACCTGTTATTTTCTTAATACACAAGACAAACGATCCAATTAGCTGAAATAAAGATACTCGTAAATGAACATAATATACGTATTAAGATAGGTACGTGTTCTCAGTTCACAAAAAAATAAATGTCTACAATTATGAATACATTTTCAGTTATTGCAATGAATTAATTCTCAATCTGAACTGACAATGCATACAATAATGACACAATCAGACGCTACTTCCAGCTGCGGTGGGCGAAGACCGAATGTGACAGTCGTAACGAGCATAATTAATTTGTATAAAAATGCTGAAGCGCAAGGAAAATTGATGTGTTGCGTAGGAGTAAATAAAATTGTAAATCGCAATTAACTCGTGTCCTCGGATCTGTAATAAACTTCGGAAAATACCGCGTTCCTTTCTCGTGGGTATCGTCTGTAAAGCCGTATCTTTTTCACCTAAGATGAAGATAAGTACCTTACCTAAGTCTTTTAACTTTTACCCACGACTTTGACCGCGTGGGTTTCCCATGGGAACAGATCGAATTATAAACGATAAAACACCGATAATAAACAAGTTGTATGCCGACATACAAACTTATTCAAAAATAAGTAATTTGTCTTCTTTTATCTAATACTGGCTTTTGCCCGCAGCTTCGCAAGCGTGAATTTCCCACAGGAACAGTGCTTTTTACCGGGATGAAAGGTAGGATACCTTTCATCTCGTTCCTTGTTTGTCCTTTTCAGTACTTCTAACTATGAAATAAATAAACAAACCAACAAACAAACTCACTTTCACATTTATGATTATAGTTAGGATTAGGTTTAAGATAGGATTTAGTCACACAAATAAAAGGTATGTAAAGTAAAGTATAGATTTTTTTTAAATCTTTCAGTTTCTTAGATATTTTTGTGATGCGATGCTGGGATAAAAATATCTGAGAAGATTTTCAGATATTATAAGACGACGACGTTGGGGCGTGAATGCATGGATCATTAGCGTTCATGAAAAGGTCTGTTTAGAAGTGTATTGTAAATCTACTACAAATCATAAGTATAATTCTGATACATGTGCAAAATTTATTCAAAAAAAGGTTTTACTTTCCAATATCAACTAGGACTTCAAGAAATGGGTCAAAAGGTTTCAAAATAGCGTATGTGGCGTAAGAGCAAAGACGTCGGCAAATGCATTAGTATCTCGTATTCATTCACAGATTTATAACCTTTAGTTAAACTCCATTTTTTCTTAATTGTCTTATTACGTAAACAATCTTCAGATTACTTTTTGTTGAATTTTGTTGAAAATAAATCAAATATTAGTTCAAACCTAAACATTCTAAAGTAAAATATTTATTAACCACGAAAGTAATTTCCTAAAAAGTCTATTTTAATTAATATTGTTGTAAAATCATAAAAAAACATGGTAAGATTGTTTACATAATAGGACAATTATGAATAAACGGACTTTACATACATGCATTGAGTAAAACTTTCTTACAATCTACCGTAAACTGCTGCAACTTATCCAACTACACACAAATTTGCCTACATTTGAATTACGATATATCGTATTCGCTTGCTTTATTCTCGTTTTCTACTATTCTATAGTAACTATTCGTTATTAGGGCAACATATTTCATTTATTATAATTGTAACTCCATTAATACTCTGTCAGTTGTGCGACAAAGATCGGTGAGTGAGGCAGCAGTTTTTATACGCTCTAAAACTTTTGAATTTTAACTAATAAAAAGCTGTGTTTTCGCACAGGATTAACTGCCTAAGGTAGGATAATATTGTCTTCTTCTAGTATTACTTGTTTTTTTACGCAAAAGATAGTTTTTTATCAAAAAAAACTTAGAAGACAATCATGTGTAGTGTTTTGAAAACTTGAGTGACATAACTATGCCTTGGTCTAGGGTTGTCAAATTTTGTTAACTAGCTTTTACTCGCATCTTCCCTCGCGTGAATCTCGCTTACGTTATGCTTATAAATTTATTTTAGAATTTGTTTCCTCTAGTTATATTAGAAGTGCTCGTTGTAAATTTGTAAAACAATATTCAAATATTTTTTGTAGATTTAATTGTAAAAGGGATTCAACACTTTGAATACTTTTCTTTTATACCTACTACAATCAAAAATTAAGATTATTAATAATTGTTGATTAAAATAATGAGACATTATTAAAATTGTGATTTTGTAATGAAAGTAGCCGTCTGGTTTTTTCTTATAAAAAAGTATTTATAATAATCTGTATTCTTTTGGACAACCCTATAGCCAACGACATTTTTGTATGGAAAGTCTGTAGAACCTGCTATAACTTGGCTTAGTAGCTGTAATAAAAAAATGATACAGTATATTGCACTGATTAAATTGGCAGGGACAAGTAGGTTGTCTCATGCACATGAAAAAAATTAACGGAAACGATAAGTACAATAAGTATCGAATTATCCTTCTAGGCAAACTTGTGTCTTTTACATACAACTTTGCCTACGACTTTGAGCCCTTGTATTCAGAAAATTGGTGGAAATTCATAAGATTTAGGGTCTCAATAGCAAGCCATTATGTCTGTCTTCCATTTACAAATAATTGAGAGGCAAAATTATGAATAGGTTCCGAAAAAACGTCAAATTCCGTGCAAAGTTGCAGCAGTTTGAAATAACCAAAAACTCCAAAAAGATGTGGAAATATATTTTTTAAGGTTTGACCTGCTTCAGATCTGACTTTGAAACTTTCAACATTAGTTCACTTGTCGTGGTAGCGGTCAAAGGATTATGGGAATACCAGATACATTGAAAAAAAAAATTCAAAATTAATTTTTGTTTCTAGCTCTATGGGGAATACCTCGAAGCGCATCTATTTCCAAGTGCACCAAATGAAGGGTACCTGAACTATTCTTCGAAGCTTACTTTTCTGTAGTAATCGATTTCGTTAGCGAACCTGAAAGTTCTTCAGAGTAAGCATTCAAAGATACGTAAAATACAATACAAACATTCTTTATTTTCACATAAATTACTAAAGGTAGGTTATAAAGTAAACTTAAATACCTCGAGCTAAAGTTTGGATAACCGATAGATAAACTTCTATAGAGCTGCATGGTAGCGCTAGCATATTAATATAATGCCCTTTTTATGCTTTGGATCTGGAAACCTAAATATTACAAAGCGGGGTTAGAGTTCCTCGCAGCAAAATAGCATAAACTTGGCTCCGGGAGGCCTTGCCGACTTGAACTTGATCCATTTGACTTTACTCAACTTAACAGAAAAGAAAAGAAAACCTACAAAGCGATTGTGTAATTATGATCAAATTGTTCAACGATAAAAAATAATCTAGCATTTTTAAGGTTCCAAATATTCTGTCTATTTTGTAAAAACAAAAAACCTCGATGATATAAATTTCACTATTTTGATATCGCGCGCGTAATCTTCTAAATTTATGTTTGTTCAATTGAATGATTAGAAAACCTTAAAGTTCCTTTATAATATTCCTGATATCTACAGTCTATATAAGGAAAAGGTCCTTGTTATTTTTAATTGGGTAGAGAACGTCTTCACGACATCAAAGCGAAACTTCAAACGTTTTCAAATGGTATTTATTGTTGTGGCGCTAAATATAACAGCCACCCGTAGTTATTCTTAGCCTTATTTTTTAACAGGATCTGAGAAGACCATTGTCACATAATACGTATATAATGCTATACATGTTAAAATCGTATATTCACCACGCACACACATAAAAAATAGTTTATACTTTATTATCATTTTTAGAACTTATGCATAATTTATTATTATGATTGGGAATTAGTGGCGATAACTTAAGAGATATACAAATGACATAATTTCACTTTTTGACTTTAAGTAACTAAATTAAAATATGCATTATACTGAACAAATTATCAGGTAATGAGTTAGTTTGTATGACAAAGACATAAAGAGTAGTCACATACTCCAACCTAATTCATACGACGACTCGCCTAATAGAACATTAATTTCTCAACGTACTCTCAATTAATGTTCCATCTTAGATGTTAATTATATGGATGGGTTACTTTGCAAATGTGTATTTGCATCTTGTTTACCTAAAGATGTTTATTTGCCTTTCTAGATACACTGAATGAAAACGTAAAGATATGTTATTATTTATTATATGACAGATACCTAATTGAGATAAAAAGTATCACAACATATATATTTTTTCTCGTATGCACCAAATTTCATTGAAATCTGTTCAGTAGATGCCACTCTAAAGAGGAACACAAATGCACATCCATGCACACAGAATTTGTCATATAGTACCTATTACCAAGTATAGTAAACGATAGTAATAAGAACAAAATCATCTAACAGAAAAATAGTACTATAGCACCTTTAGATTTGCATTTATATCACGTCTTTAAAAAAAATACGTCTTTATCCCTGATGGGGTAGAAAGAGACAATACAAGGGTCGTGAAATCGAAAGCAACATTTATCAAACTTATTTCTCGATTCCATTTAATAAATAAGTAGAAGTGAGAGTTTCTGTACAAGACCATTGTAACCGATGTGCTGGATTGAAATGCGATAGCTCAGTTGGAAGAGCAAGGTCGTATAAAGACCTGGTCGCGGGTTCAAGTCCAGCACGCATGGAATATTTTCACCATATCTAATTTCTATATGAGAGTACTTTAGCACATTGTAATCGTTACAAATTACAGTACATGATACTAAGCAGCACGTTGGATTGAGTGGTCCATTGGTAACAAACTGTCGCGCCGTGTACTCTGGCAGCAACCTGCAACCCAGGGGATTAGCAGGTTGCAGTGAAACGGCATCTCTTGCAGTGAAACGGCATCTCTTGCAGTGAAACGGCATCTCTTGCAGTGAAACGGCATCTCTTGCAGTGAAACGGCATCTCTTGCAGTGAAACGGCATCTCTTGCAGCCTTCAACGTTTAAATTCATTAGAATTCATAAGTAAGACTTGTTGTTGATAGAGGTTTTCGAAATAACTAATTTTCCTGAATGTAATACTACCATGAAAATTGTACTTGCAATGTTTGCCGCAAATAAATTCATTCATACAGATAACACGTAGGTAGCCAAATATAGAATCACGAACATTTTCAACTTTCGAGGTAAGAAAACACTTTCTAAGATAACTTTTCCATTACAAATATTTCATATAATATTTTTCATCGAAAATAATATAGGTTATTTATGAGCATTCATTTTAAATTTAAGCTCCAGTATTTATTTAAAAAGATCAAAAGTTTAGCCACTCTTTGGTTAAATATGTCATAACAAGCAAAATTCGAAGCCAGGTTGCCCGAAGGTAAATCATTCAAAGAATCTAACGGGTTTATTTTCAACTCGGAGTATTTTACATATCTTTGAATGCGAACTCTGTAGTCACAGTATCTCAAAGATTTTATTACATGAAAATATTTACCTTTTGTCTTGATTCAAAAATTTTATACAGAAATTCATTGAGCCAATAAATAAATAAATGATGGGAACAAAATATGGTTAGACAAAATTTCTTCCGTTATTACTGTTTATTTTTTTAATTTATAAGTTTACTAGCTGTTGCCCGCGGCTTCGTCCGCGTGAGTTTCGCTTAGGTGAAAAATCTTTTTGTGTTTCTAAGTGTAGTAACCAAAATTAACACCTTAGTAACCTCCAGTACTCAAAATTTCAGCCATTTGGTATCCCGTGTGCCGCAGGAATATATTAGGTACTCGTACGCGGTGTTAAAATGATTCAAAAGTTATCAGATGTTCCATAATCTTCAATTTTTATACGTCAGCTGAAAATGCTCATCAGGTTGAATGACTTTAGCTAAGGCGTCATTTCCATATATGTAATAGTGTAGCTGGTCTTTTGGAATTCTTCTTCAGATGATCCTGATCTTCGATTTTTATACGTCAACAGAAAATGCTCGTCAGATTGATAAACTTTTGCAAAGGTACCATTTCCATATTTCTTATAGTTTAGCTGTTCTGTTGAGGTTCTACATCAAGTGTTCCAGTTTTCAAAATTAATTATAGCCTATATGTTGCCCAGGCTTAATAGCTATACAACAAAAAAGTTTCATTCAAATCGGTCCAGTAGTTTTTGCGTGAAACGCGTACATACATATAGACAGACAGAAAGACAGACAGACAAGAAATTCCAAAAAAATTTTTTTGCTTCCTATTACTTTTTAAGTGTCCCTCTATCTATTTCAGTCAAAAATACTAAATGTACAGACAAAATATTTTTACTGTTTTATAACCTATATGTATAGATTATAAGTATAGATAACATATATAACATAGAACACATGATTATATATGAATTGTTAAAATATGCATAAATCAATAAAAAAATGATGTAAGTATTCAAGATCGTTTCAAAATTTTACAACTTGGGACTTGGATCTAGTATTTCTATTTTAATTAAAAAAATTCAAATTGGATAATACACAAAAACTATATAATATATATATAATTACATAATACAAATGATAACATTTTCGAAAGCAAGTGTCGTACTGATACTTTATCTAATATTACGTCGTAATTTAAAATTGTTTTAAAATCCACGTCATGTCTAAAAGTGAAAAGAAAAATACAATCACGTCTTAAATTAAAAGAAAATCTACATAATTAATAATTGTCCTGAACAAGAAAATAAATCTACTTCTAATAACTTATTTAATATTTCTTTGCAATGTCAACTGAAATGAAAAGCAGAGCAAACAACTCGTTCATAAATTCTATAACCATATCGGCTAAATTGTAAACGCCTTTGATTAATTGCCGGGGTTTATGCACTTGATGTAGATACAATTTACTACCCTTCCCGAATGGGTTCTGATCTTGTAGCGATGGTTGGGCTCAGTACCAGCGGTTTGGCTCGGCCGCAGTGAAGCTAACAGGAACCCAGGGGGGAGGCCGCTTTTAGTGGCCTGGCTGTGAGAGTAGGGGGTAAGTTCCCTACTCTCACAGCCGTGGTAGGGGTCGCGGGGGAAGAGGAGTGCCGGTATTGTGGTGCGCCGTTCTTCTTATCTTCCGCGACGCATGGTGGGTCTGTCTCGACCGCAGTGGATAGGGACAACCTATCCTCTGCGGCTGAGATGTGGTAGGGCCCATAGAGAAACACGGACTCCTTGTGCCACGCGTGGAAGTCCTTGTTGCTCGAAGGGTAGGGCCTGACCTGGTCAGGTCCTAAAACAGTTGAGAGCTGGTTGGGTGGCGGAAATGAGAATCCGCACGGCCTAACGGCCCTAGGGTGGAAAGGCGCATCCATGTCAAGTGCGCCTTTACCCTAGCAGGAAATTTTGAAGCCTATCCCGCTGGCAGCTCCGACCCTCTCGCTTGAGAGGTGCTTCGAGAGCGAACCGTGCTGGGGCCGCCGCGGCCGTGGAGCGTGAGAAGCACACGGTCCTGGGATAAATGCGGTAGGTATTGACACCGTGTGGTTTTAGTGGGTTCAAGTCCCACATACCTGTACGGCTTCCCGTACACGTAAAAAAAAACGTAGAATGTTGTTTAGTAGTAGTTTTCTTGGTACATGTCTTGAAATTATCTGATGTAAAAGGATTGTCTTTGCTTAGATTTACTTATTTTTATATTAATAGTACATTAATGCAGAGGCTGGAAAGTTAGGATTTACTGGACGAGTAGGTTTTGTTAGGTAGGTTTTGTATTTGTGAATTTTGTTGATGCTCTAATGTGGACAGTGGTTAAAATGACGTTTCAAACAAAATGTTGGACGCATTATTTTGTTTGACAGATAGCGAGCGAAAAGGAAAGGACTATTCATATTCATGTCAACTCAACCAGTGACGTCATAATTATTAAGTAAAGTTATATTTTCAATTAGATTAAAAAAAAATGCCTAGCGGCAACACGACCGACGCGGCACGCCATGTAAACGTTCCGTGCTACGGTGGTATTGCTATACTACGCCGCCGGCGCCGTATGCTACAACGTGCTACGCCGTTCACTACACCGTCCTACGCCGCCGTATGCTACATCGTGCTACGAAAGGTGCTACGCCCCGTGCCGTATATCAAGGTGCTACGACCAGCTACGCGTGTCGTATGCTTTGCTCTAAAGCTGCGAGTTCCTTTTGCATTATGTAATAAAAAATAAATTTTGATGTTTTTAGAAAAATCAGTTTTTAACACCTATTTATTTATAATATATATTTTAATAACGAATACATGGCAAATAACTACCTACTAAAATTATGATTGTTACTCTGTTCTACTATTACAATATTTTTTTAAATCGAAAGTTTATTCTAATTTTACTATTAGAGGACATTTTGCGAAAGAGATCATTTGCGACTGAACCAATACTGCCATCTCAAGAGTGACGGAAGTGTAAAAATTGTATGTTTTTAAATAATAGTTGACGATGATAAATACTTTATCAAAAGAGCGCGAATACGACGTTTATGCATTTTTAAGGCTAATTCATTTTCTGTGAAGTTGGCTAAAAAATTATACCGTATCTATGAATTGATTAACTATACCATAATAGATAAGAATGCGATTATGTATATACTAGCTGTTACCCGCGGCTTCGCCCGCGGCAAAAAAGGATTAATCATTATCCCGCCCCTGTGAAACTGTTGCTTGTGAAATTTTCAATCAAAATGGCGCGAAAATTTCATTGTTACCGTAAAGCGTATAGATAGATCTACCTATTGATAAAGATATAAAATAATAAAAAAAACGTGCCAACAGGTCATAAAAAGTAACCTGAACCTAACTTCTTTTCCGCCCTCAAAGTTTTTCCGGGTGGTCATAAAGAGTAACTTGAACCTAACTTATTTTCTGCCTTCAAGTCTTTCCGGGCAGTAATAAAAAAAATAACCTGAACCTAACTTCGTTTCCGCCGTCAAAGTCTTTCCGGGCGGTCTAAAAAAAAAACCTAAACCTAACTACTACTATATGATCTTAGCTTCTTAATATACAACATTTAACACTCAAAAGACTCACGTTATTTTTAGACCAACCGCGAATTGGACATTTTTTGGAACTTTGGACCAATCGCGCCTAAACCGTGTCAGTGATGTCTACAGCGAAGTACTGGGCGGGGTGGAGTGCGGTATTTGAAATGAGTGCGGGGCGGTGAGTGACCGATATGTACGTTAGTACTACTTACTATTCTGTAGTGTTTCTGTTTTCGTTACACTATATGGTATACATAAACATTTATAAAAATATTACTCGAAAGAACATTCTTCGCGAAAAAATATTGAAAGAACTTGTCCGCGATAAAGTGCCATCTCGTGGCAGGCCGTGAGAACTAAAGGCAAGTATTTAATTAAAGCGCCATCTAATGACAAATTAGATGTAATGGAAAAAAATTTATGAACCTCATACGGCTATGTTGCGCGCCCCCACCTCCGCACGCAATGTACATCACAACAAACTCACTTTTGTTCCTTCACACACATAATATATAGAAGTTTGAGCAGAGTGCCATTAGTTCGTGCACTCAGCAGCGGTTTGCACACCTCGACGTATCCGGGAATACTGCCAGCCGCCAGGTGCAACGGCCCATTTTATATGGAAGTAGTGGGGAGGCTGTCGTAACGTCACTTTGACGTAACGTCACTTTGACGTGGTCACTTTGACGTAACGTCTCTTTGACGTAACGTCATTTTGACATGACGTCCATTTTGTCAAAAAATAGATGGCGTTACTATAATTGGTATTCCATGCCCACGGGAACCATTTTTTCCGGGATAAAAAGTAGCCTATGTGCTATTCCAGGTCATTATCTACCTCTGTACCAAATTTCACCGAAATCCGTCCAGTAGATTTTGCGTGATTGAGTAACAAACATCCTCACAAACTCACAAATTCACAAACTCACATCCAAACTTTCGCATTTATACTATTAGTATGGATATATATGTTATTGCTCGTGACTGTACATGTACAAACATGCATGAACGATGCGAGCCGGCAATTGGGGTCAGCATCCAGAGCGAGCCCAGGACGAGAGCATCATCAATCACCGGCAACACCTGGGACACTGAAAGTCTAACGGAATATCGCGCGCGGAAAATTTCCCAAACATTTAAAAATTAACCTTATAGCCTTATACGTGGGGCGCACTATAAGTTTCCGGAATGAATATGAAAAAATACTATAAAAGGTACAAAATTAATTTATTGTTTTTCAAAATAATCTCCCTTGGCGTCTATGCACTTTTTCATTCGATGAAACCAGTTTTGAAAACTTTTGTGCCACTCCTCTGTGGTGACCTCTGAAACGTGTTTTTCATACTCCTCGACAGCCTCTTCTGGTGATGAAAATCGTTGACCGCGTAATTGGTTCTTAATTTTTGGGAACAGAAAAAAGTCACAAGGTGCCAGGTCGGGACTGTATGCAGGATGACTCATGAGTTCTACATTTTTCGCCTTCAAAAAGTCGTTTGTCTGTCTGGCCGTGTGAGAACTAGCATTGTCGTGGTGCAGGATGATACGGCGTTTACGGTTATTTTTACGGAGTTCGTCAATAACTTCCGGCAAACAAATGGTCGTGTACCAGTCACTATTCACTGTACGACGATTCTCTCGAAGCAACAGTAGCCACGTGTCCAGTTTTATTAAAAAAAGAAGCAATCATCCGCTTAGATGCTCTTTTCACGCGCGCCACTTTGGTTGGTTTCGGCTCATCTTGAAAGACCCATACGCTCGATTGCTGCTTTGTTTTGGGATCGTAGCAATAAAATTATGTTTCGTCACCTGTTACTATGTCCCACACCAAATTTGACGCACCTTCGTTGAATCTGGTAAGCATGGCACTGCACCAAGTGACGCGGTCCGTTTTTTGAGCCTCGGTCAAGTTGTGTGGGATCCACCGCGAGCACAGCTTTCTCACACCCAAATGTTTGTGTAGGATTAATTTTATTTGACTCATGCCTATTTCTAAGGATGCGCGAATTTCATTGTAGGTCACATGCCTGTCTGTTCCAGTCATACGGCGCACAGCATTGATGTTTTTGTTGGTCACAGCGATGGACGGCCGACCATCGCGAGATTCGTCACTGAGATTGATACGACCACGCTTGAATTCTGCAAACCAGCTATAAACAGTTGTCTTGCATGGTGCTTCATTGCCAAAAGCTGTTTCAAGCCAAACGATGCTCTGTTGAGCTGTCAAATTACACTTAAAATCGTAGAAAATCATACTACGAAAATTTTCCCGAGTTAAATCCATGTTGATGCAGACACACAATTTTTTAAATGGCGCCACAAGGTAAAAACAAAAGACAGTCAGATGAAACAAACTGCATTCTACAGCCAAAGAGTTCTATTTTCAAATGTTGCAATAAATTTGTAAATATTGTTTATGTAAGTGGCCAGTTCCGGAAACTTACAGTGCGCCCTATAGCGCAGTAAATAGACGAGAATCAAATTACAAACGGTCCAGTAATTGTGAATTTTTTGAAATGTTGTGTAGGATTATTGTGAGTATTCAAAATAAAAAGGGCACAATTGCCAAGTTTCCGCGTTCGTAGTAATCTTAAAAAAACTAAAAAAAAAAAAACTTTCTTCAGATGTAAGCTCATATTTTCGTTTAGATGCATTTTTGTTAGGAAAGTGTTCTACAAAATCTTGTCGATAATTAAATTTCCTATTATTTACATTTTACATTTTGTATCTAGGACTGATAGTTACCGAGATGTGTGCTCATAAAAAAAAATTAAAAAATCTTCTTTTACTGAAATTTGTCAAACTTTTCACTTCAGAACGCTGTAATCTAGTTATGGCATATTTTAGGAGAATAAGTATTGGAACAAAATTTGTAGGGAATTTAATTACCTACAAAACGCATTTGCATTTTTCTTAACCAACCCTGCAGAATGGGGAGTAAAACTCAATATTAAAACTACGGAATATTGCTTTTTTTGTTATAATATTTTATTTTCTGCTAACTGCGCCTCGGGTCTTCGCTCCTGTGGGAATTTCAGGATATAAAGTAACCTATGTACTATTTCTGGTATTTTTCTACTAGTATACCAAATTTAATACAAATCCGTCCATAGTTCATTCAATAAAGACCAAAATAGAGCTAAGGGTAGGGTTTACTTACAAATGGTCCAATAGTTCTGAATTTTTGATATGTTATTTAGGATGGCTATTAAGTGTTTAAAATGCAAGAGGCACAATTTTTCCCCCCTTCCACGCCCGCCATATGTTGGAAAAACAAAAAAATTGCCACTTTATTCTGATTTGCGCTCTCACCTTCGTTTAGATGCATTTTAGCTACATTAGAGTTCTACACAATGTTGTAAAAATAAATTTCCTATAATGTACATTTTATATTTTGTTTCTAGAACTAATAGTTATGGAGATGTGCACTTTAAAAAAAATCGCATTTTTTATCGCATTTGGAAATTTGTCAAACTTTTTACTTCAGAGCGCTGTAATTCATTTATGGCCTACTCTAGGAAAATATGTATTGGAATAAAATTTGAAGGAAATTTAATTACCTACAAAACACATGTAATTATTTTTTTTAACCAACCCTACGGAGTAGGGAGTAAAAGTAAAAGTGAAAATATTACGTTTTTGCTATCATATTTTATTGTCTACTAGCTGCACCCGGGGGCTTTACTCCCATAGGAATATTGGGATAAAAAGTACCTTATATGCTAGCCCTGATATTTTTCTACTAGCATACTAAATTTTATCGAAATCCGTCCAGTAGATTTTTTATGATTGAGCAAGAAATATCACATCCAAACTTTTTCATTTTAAAATCGGGTTTCTTTCCCAATATTTATTGCTGATGAAGCAGATATTATCTAATATCTGTACTTGATAATGTCCACAGACACTTTTACAGTGTCCCGACCAGGTACCGGTTACTCACCTGCAATGAATCACACTATAAATGGGAAAGTTTGGATGTGATATTTGTTGCTTAATCACACAAAATCTACTAGACGGATTTCGATTAAATTTGGTATACTAGTAGAAAAATATCAGGTTTAGCACATAAGATTTTTTGAAACACATTGAAATTGCCATGGGGGCGAGGTTCAGTTAGTAAAAAATAAAATATTATAGCAAAAAACAATTTCCGTTGTTTTATCATTTAGTTTTACTCTCCACCTTGCAGGGTTGGTTAAGAAATATGCAATTGCGTTTTGCAGGTAATTAAATTCCCTACGATGTTTGTTCTGCTACTTTTTCTCCTAGAATAGGTCATGACTGGATTACATCGTTCTAAATTAAAAAAGATTGACGAATGTTTGAAAAATTATATTTTTTTAAGGCAAAGGATTTTTTTTTCTCGGAAACTGTCAGTCCTAGAAACAAAATGTAAAATGTAAATAACGGCAAATTTAATTTTCTACAACATTGTGTAGAACACTTTTCTAGCGAAAATGCACTTAAAAGAAAATATAAGCGAGAAACTGAACAAAGTGGTGATTTTTTTTCTATTTTTCCAATTTGGCGGCGAGTGCAAAAGCTATTCAATTGTGCCATATTTATTTTAAATACTTACAACCATCCTAAACAATAATATAAAAAAAATTGAGTTACTGGACCGCACGTAATTAACCCCTAGGGAAGGTTCGCTCTATTTACTGCGCTACTATGTAATACATGGGAAATGGATCATTTGTGGTTTGTCAAAGTGGCCTTTTTAGACTGATTATCGCTCGGAATAGTCGGAACCAATACCAGACAGGGATCGGGGCTGTGAATTTTCAGTATTATAGTTGGGGATTCTTTATAAGTTACATAGATTATGATATTACAACTGCTAAAAGCTTTCACCAAAATTAATTCAGCCGTTTCTTTTAAAATGTCATTATAAGACTCATATTGTTATAATTCTCAAACAAGAATTCCGACAAATGTGATTTTTGTTACACGTTTCCTTACGAATAATAAAAGCTTAATTTAAAAAATCACCAATAAATAACAACCCGAAATGTATGTATTTTTAATGAGAAGTAATTTTTATACTTTACAAACTTGCTGAACAAATTTACAATCCAGCAATGGTGACTTTTATATTTTATTTGTATATTATTGTAATGAACCATATCGTCATTTTTTATAAGGGTGACTTCAGTAGTTTTTTTTTATTAACATTTAACGATTTTTTTCAATTCTACCGTCAAAAAAAAGTATATTCGTACGTACTTAATGTTAATTATTTTTTCTAATTATAAAAAGTCACTCAAATGAATTAACCCAATTTTCTGTAATTAAATAAAAACCATATTACCTAAGGTTAAAAATATATTTTATGACTGGAAAGCCTTATTACTTACCGGTGAAGTTTTATATACAGGTAAATGAAGTCTTATTAATTGATTGTGAACAGTAATCTCCATTGTATACTTTTTTGTTTACGAGCAATTCCGTATAGTCTATTTACCCCTCCCATATGTTATCGGGTCTTCAAAATTCGACAAAATGTTATAAGGATGCCTTAAAACATCAAAATAATATTAGGAAAAAAAAATCGTGATTGTAGGAATTTGGCGGTAAATAATTTTTAAATGCCCCGACTATACAGTTTTTTTAGTAATAATAGTAGGTACCCTCATTACTGACAATTTCAAAGGTTCAAACTCATAACATATATACAAAGGTAGAAATTTAATTATCTTCATTCCAAATTCAATTATATACTGGAATGGAACACATTTAGGACTGCAATTAAGTTTTCCAAAATTTCCAACATACCTTCCTATTTCTTGATAGGTAAGTAGAGTGTAATTTAAACCAGCGTAAGCGCGGTGAAAATGTGGATTTCGGAATAAATCGATTGGAAATTATATATTTGGAAAGTTCCAAATTCTCCTCTAGTGTTCAAAGAATGGCACCCGTAAATACCCCTTGCTTACTAGTCAATTATCACAGAGTGATCTCTATTATTAATTTCACTAACTTTATCCTTATCAAATGTAAATCATGTATTGAAATATTACCAACCTAACCTTCTAGTCTCTAGAGACCCTAGCGTCCTGACTCCAATCCCTAAATTATTATTAATTTAATTCTGCTAGTTGAACTGAATACTTTATTAATAAACCAGACAAAATCTATAGACTCACTAGCGTATCGAAATACGTAGACGGCACTGAGATTTGTCTTCAATTAAAAAATAATATTTTGTTGTTTAAGTTAGCCTTTTTTATGAAATGAAGTCTACCTATGTATAAAAGAGACCGTTTTAATTGTTTTTGGTTCTCTTATATTATCTGTTATGATATAAGTAATTTCTCTATAAAATAAGTTATGCTTTCCATTTATTTAGTAATAATAATCCCACTCGGTGGACCGACGACCTGGTGAAGGTCGCGGGTTGCGCATGGATGCGGGCAGCGCAGGACCGGTCGTTGTGGAAATCCTTGGGGGAGGCCTTTGTCCAGCAGTGGACGTCTTTCGGCTGAGAGAGAGAGAGTAATAATAATCAATTCATTTTATTTCAGAACGGTACGACTATAAATGTTAAACAGCAAGGACAATGGAAACTAGATTGTGATATATGCAGCTCGTTACAGGCGATGTAACCGGCTCCGTTAGCCGCAACACATCGTTCGTAGTGATGCGCCTTTGAGCATGAGCATGACACGCCACAAAACCGACAACATTTGAGGCAGATACGTGCACCACATTTGGAGCACGTGCAATGACGAGCGCTCTTTATACACTTGCATCACTATTTCATTGTTGAGTATTTATCCGGCTTTTATCCTCGAATATAGAAATATAGCCACTACAGAAAGCACGATCTTTTTTAAAAGATAAAATGAAAATAAGAGATTTGGTAAATTGTAACATTTTAATGTTAAAATAAAATAATTAAAAAATTGGATATTGGGCCATCGTTTTCTTGATGATTTGCCCTGCCAATTGAAATCGCCGTCCTTCCATACAAGTATATTTTCTTCATAGTTTTGCTAAATTCAAACGTTCAAAACGGTGTTTTTCTCATATAATCTCGATTGGTTGCAATTTTATCGCAAAATTCCGAAGGTTACTATTCCACCATACCTATTGTAATTCAATATTGATAATCCAACAATTAATTGCCAATTGTTACCATATTTCGGGAAAGCCAGAATATCGAAGTTGTAATGTATTAAATTTTAAGCGCAAAAATATTTCACGTGTCATGCGAGGGAGGTTATGAAATGTTTATTACTATACTATATCCTACAGTTTAATAAATAATACCCTATTATGGGTATTCAGTATATTCAGAATGAGGTAATATCGCCTGTGAGAGGTACCATTCGTGTCACGAATCTATCTTCAAGCTTAATTAAATGGCGCTCTCGGTATAACTTGTGATCAAAGCCAATCAGCCGAACTTACCCTGTAAGTTTTAATTAGTTGTACGACACCGGGAGACAGGTTGCGGAACTAAACGCGGACTCAAATATTTATTGTCCTAATTGGTTCTTACTCAATGAATGTTCCGATGTTTATTTGTTAAATTTAATAATGTAACTCATAATAACCAATTTAGTTCAGAAAAGCTCTCTCTCTCTCAGCCAAAAGACGTCCACTGCTGGACAAAGGCCTCCCCCAAGGATTTCCACAACGACCGGTCCTGCGCTGTCCGTATCCATGCGCATCCCGCGACCTTCATCAGGTCGTCGGTCCACCGAGTGGGAGGCCTGCCAACACTACGTTTTTCGGTTCGTAGTCGCCACTCGAGAACTTTTCTGCCCCAACGGCTATCTATTCTACGAGCTAAGTGCCCCGCCCACTGCCACTTAAGTTTGACGAGAAGAAACCTCTTTGAGAAAGAGGTCAATCGTCGAATACAACTCGGCTGGGCAGCGTTCGGGAACCTTCGCGATATCTTCTTGTCCAAAATACCGCAGTGTCTCAAGACTAAGGTCTTTGACCAGTGTGTGTTGCCAGTAATGACATACGGAACAAAAATGTGGTCGCTTCTATGGGCCTCATAAGAAGGCTCAAGGTCACCCAAAGGGCGATGGAGCGCGCTATGCTCGGAGTTTCCCTGCGTGATCGAATCAGAAATGAGGAGATCCGTAGGAGAACTAAAGTAACCGATAGCCCGCAGAATCAGAAATGCTACTATGACATTTTTATACTTATACAAATTATTGACAATTTAAGTTTATGTTTTGTAGCTAGATTAACAGAATAAAGTATGAGAGATTAAAAAATGGAAGTGGGATTTGGTAATAGCAAAAGCGTTGCTTTGAACGGTTTCCTAAGTGAACTCCCATATACTATTCTAGTTCAGTGAAAATATTTTTTTAACATGACGATCGGCACTTTTCTATCTATGCGGTTGCTTTTAATATCTGAAATCTCTGTTATAGAACGAAGTTGCAAAGAGCAATTTATGGAGGTTTTACAACGAATGGAAACAAGTAAAGCAAGAAGTTCAATTAGCAGTATTGTAAGTAGTTTTGTATAAATAAGTACTTAACTAGTAATTTAAATAATAGTTTATGAAGTAACGAAACGAACCATGCCTCAGACGGCAATACATGGACACTACAATATGTCGCTGCGATCCTATTGTTCTAGTGTGAACGCTTCCTTGACAATAATTCAATAATCGCAGCTAAACATGGCTGTACAGTCTATAATTTATTGCATAGTAGGAATAACACTATGACAATGACAGAAACCCTGCCCGGGGACTCTGCCATTTTATTCATGAGTACATTGTGATAATCTAAAATCCTCCAAAGAAAATCTTAAGTCAGTAGTCTCGTGAAAATATCAGGTTTCTGATTCATCAAGGTTACATTTTGACCCAACCATGGAAGTAATAGGTATTTTTTATAACCTATGATTTATTCAATGGACCCAACAGCAAAAATATTCGAGTAATCCAAAAATTTCATCAAAATAATAATTTACAATGAAATAGCACTAGAACGATTTATCATTTATTTAGTACCGCGTGGGCACAGATTATATTTAAGTTACATGAGATAAGAGCCAAAGGGATTGATTAGGGTTGATTACAGATACAATTTATTCATGACAGCTCAAACTAGTTGAATTCCTAATACGCTAAATTAGGTAACAATACTTTTATTTTTCTAGTTGTATCTATTTTTGCCTGGACATTATTTCAAAGGTTCGTACTCTGTGCATGTGAACAGCAAATCAATATTACATTGCACGTGTTTTTAAAATTCTTATTGAATTAAACATACTTATATGATACTTGCTTCGAAGTTGATATGCGTCAGAAAAAAAAATAACCGTAAGAATACACAATTATATTGTGACACAACATCAATATTCGGAAACCAAAGTGATCAAAGCGTAGTATTTCATATCAACTGCCAATTAAATACACTTATTAAAATTGGGGTCTGCACATTTGCACAAGGTCGCAGGTAAATTGGAAACTTTCATCACAAAATGGAAAAACAAGTTCGGTGGCAGTAGTTGATTTATTTATACTGTATATTGACGATGATCGTGATTGATTAAATACATTTCGCTTTGACTAATCACAGACCTCCCAAATATATGATTTTATCATTACGCAATGTAGAGAAGGAGAATTAAAATAGAAAAAAAATAAGGATGTCATGGTAAGCGTCGCTTGTCGCGGTACATTTTGCTTGCCTATTACTTATGCAACGTGAGTTTCTAAACCATTCTGCAGGTTTAGCCAAAGTTTCATTTGATTCGAAGCGATACGATATCTAAGTTCGTAATCGTTTCGATAGATGACAAAAACAATTTTCTTCCGTCATCAAAGCGAAAGTGAACGTCAAATGTATGGGAGTAAGCGATAAAACAGTTCGTTTTTCTCTATGAATTTGCGATGACGATGGCGATCGACCACGTGATTTAGCGTTACCTTATGTCATCCCATACATTTTAGCGTTTGCGAACTTCGATTTCGATATTAAAATCTGACTTCGTCTAAGGGTCCTGAACCATCACTTACCGGCTAAGAAGAGCTTCGTGAGGATTACTTTTATGATAATCAGGGGGCACGGCAGTGCCCCCGCCAAGTCGAGCGCGAAGCAAACACTGCCGTACCATCCTTTACTGGAACCATTTCGCCGCATTTTCAGGCCCCTATTTGAGAACCTCTGGATAAGACCAGAACGAAGAAATTTTCGTCATCCAGTAAGCTATAATCACATACTAAAAATCCAAAATTTCAAGTCTGTAGGTCATTTAGTTCCGAAGTTAAGCGAAAGCAAAGTTTCGCATTTTCGACACTCACTCACTCATGATCATCAAAATAGAACTAGTACTTCCCATAAACTCAGAGAGCTGAAATTTGGTACAGAGTTAGGTTTTAATGGCCACATAAAGGGAAAACTATAAAAAACTAGGATAATCGAAGATCTGGAGTACCTGGTGACCCTGATTAGAAAACACAAGAGCCCAACCAAACTATTAGAGATCGACATACCGCTTCTACAAAAAATATTCAACTTGGTGAGCCGCTTCATTTGATGTCAAAAATCGAAGGTCTGAAGTATCTCATGAAGAACCCGCTTCCTAATTAGTCATTTCCCAATTAGTCACACAACATTAAATATAATAATAAAGAAATCGCAGTAAGGAACCTTAGACTTGGAACGATTTTGTCTAGATTTCATTACTTTTTAGAGATAAACAAACAGCTCCATCAAGACTTGGCTAGTTTTTTACAGAATGTTTTTGGTGGGATTTAATATTCTACACCCTAGTAGATTATCACATTGCCAATGAAATAAAAGGAAGTAGCAAATCACTTCACATTGTCAAGAAAGCACACGTCAGTAGGTGAATTAGCAAAATATGCACTTGGAATAATCTATTTGGATTGGATACCATCCATAATCTTGATATTGATGCGAAAGCAATGTCAGGCTGACCTGACCTGATGGCCTTGACCGTAATGGCATTGTTCTGCTAATTGAAATTTTGCCGCATGCAACAAGTAGATAATGGACTCTGTTCATAGATGCGCCGGTATTTACCGCTTTATTGAAAATTGCATTTTGCATATCACGATGGAACAATGCAATTTTTATTCAAAAGTATTTATTGAGTTTATTACAAGAAATACCTACTTAATTGATACACAATTATATTAAAACGAAATGTATATGAAAATAATTAAAAAAGGTCCAATGTATATGTTGAAGAGGTACACTAGTAGATAGGTATATTACTAATATCCAGACCGATTGCTAATGCAATTGAAAATAAAGGCACTTTGATGTTTTTTATACAAAAACTTAAGTCATCACATTGCCCTAGTCTTGCAGAAGTATGTACTCGTATTCTTGTAAACTGAGTTTCGTAATAATAGAACTTGCGCAATATAAAGAAGTTTGGTCACTACTGATACTGTTTATACTCGTACCTACTAGGTGAAGATATGTAGGTTTGTTTGTCCACATTAGATGATTAGTTACATGAATAGGCAATTAATGGTCAAAGCATTAATTACTTAGTGTTATTACCGTCATAGAGCTCGCGTTCAGTATTTACCGATTGCGTACGATTTAATGTAGCATTTGAAAGTCCATTCCTCATTGCAATTATTACACAGAATTTTCATTAATTGAGGCACAATAATATGTGTTTATGCATAGTATTTAGTCAGTATATCCGGTGTTGTTTTGTATAATATAAACCTATATATGTATGTATATTTAGAGATGATGTAAGGATAATATATCCGTTACACGCTTTACAAAATGACAAGTTTGTGGAATGTATACATGTTTTTATTATTACTAGAGATTTGAGTGCGTTTAACCTCAATCTTGCCTGATGGGAAGCAAAGATGACGTCTAGGGTGGTAAATACATTTAAGTATTTTAGCTAATATTAATATAAGTTTATTATTTTCTCCACAATAAACAAAAATAACCTAGATGGCTGCCGCTCTGTAGTTGTAAAATTGTATCCTAGGTGCGAAGAGGCGAACATCACGCCTCGTCAGGTATTCATCAGGCCGACCGCAACGCATGTCAAGTCCGTTGCGGTTCTCCATTTGCATGCATGTTACGTAAAATTACATCCCTTGATCTATTGATCATTGTCTAACTGAAGACCAATCGGAATCCCGTAACACGGAGATAGAGGATATTTTTCACGTATAGATAGATACTTTTGTTTCAGAGGGCAAAATCCACTATGGGATCGCTGACCCAGCCGTGTAAGTAAGAAAATACAAAGGATGATGCAAAGGACCCTCATTTTAATTTTCTTTTACAATAGAATGCAATATCGAACCTTAGATATTTCGGTTTTAATATTAAACGATGACAATAAAAGATTATGTACCCCTAAAGCTCTAAATGGGAGCTTGCCGCATATTACCAGCAAATTAGATATTATTTACGACAGGCGGTGCTCTGCCCGCATATTAACTACCGAGGTAAAACTTAGCTCATTGGGAAAATGGCTTCATAAACCAAGTTAGTTAGCGCTAGTCGAATAAAGGCAGAATTTGTGCAAGATGTGCAAATCAGAAGATTTCGCTTTGAAAAAGACGCTTTGAAGTTAATCTCTTACAAGTCATCTGTAATGTTAGATACATTACAGTAATGTGAATCATTATTACTGGGAATTGGGGTTGGAAATTTATGTTGGGATGCTATTATTGATAAACTGAATTTAAACTGAAGTGACACAAGTTTAGCTCTCTGTCTGGCTGGTCTAATGGTTCACTGGTAGAGAGCGTTAAGTCCACCGTTTTTGTGCAATAAAGTAGTAAATAAATCAAAGTTTTAAATTAAAATAGAAAACTTGGAGACAAAACAATTTCCACTAACCTTGCCGTCGCTCTTTCTGTAGGCATCATGGACCCTCCACACCAGCCCGGGCCCGGCAGTACTGCTTTCCTTCCCCACCTCGAAGTACTGCATGATAGGGTTGCTCTCCAGCGGTGGGGGGTTATTGTTGGTCACCCCACTCTTTAGTTTGGAAATTATTCCTGCCATGCCTTTGCCGATTTTTCTGCCAAGTGGGACAGCTTCCGGTTTTGGTGGTTCCGGTTCGCAAGCTGATTCACCTGGAACAAGAGTATACTTACTTATAACGAACATCAAAGTGAGGTTTCTATTTGCATTTTCTGCTCGTACCACTAAATATTGTTATTAAATTGTTTATTATCTAGATACGTTGGTTCGCTTTTTATCACGGGTCAGGGAAAGGTATTATATTAGGCGTATATATCCCTTTATCCTCGTCGTGCCACCAACTTGTTCCACCAGTGGCACGATAAGGAATTGTCATTCCTCGTCGTACCACTGAATGCTTATTGAATGATTGATGGCCAAAGCACAAAAATCCAAATAATATTGCGGTACTTATTACATTTTTTGATAAACAGCTACAAAAAAATATATATTAAAGAAATAAATTTTGGAAGTATCCCAGATTGACTCTATACGTCCATCTAATTTTATCGAAATCCGTTCAGTGGAGTTTACATAAATAAGTAAATAACATGTATCTTTATTTTTTTGGATTTTTGAGCATCTCAGAACATGTATCTTATCTAAACATTACGGATCAAAATATTTGTAGGATTCCCGCATGTTGTATTCAATGATAATAAAATTATGATGTCCCAAATTCAACAGAAGCAAATGTGTCAACATACATTGTCATCTGCTATTGTATTAACCACAAAAGGGCATCACACTCACACAAGATCAACATGGGAGGTCCCTAATGAATTTTGGAAGTCCGTGACCCTACGCAGTAAATACCGCTTTAATGAGAATGTTCTCTCGATCATAAAACGAACCAAAAAATAACTACTCCTATATTTCGCCGGATTGCGTAGCTAACCATTAGCACACTGTTTGAAAACGAGTAAACATTTTCATTATTTAAAATAAAGGTTGGACTAGAAAATAATATGATATTAACCCAAGGTAAATTAATACAACTGAACAAATAATCACCCTTTTAAATCCAGTTGTTTTTATTCCGTTATTACATTTTCGTATGTTTTAATTACTACTACATACTTATATTTCTTATATTTTATAACAAGCTAAAGCTTGCGAGGTGTTTATAAATTGAAATTTCGCAAGATGATTAGAATTATTGTAGGAGTTTACATTACGTGTATATATTACAAGTTGGACTATTGCAATGATTACGCAAACTGGCCATTAACAGTAAGTAAAGCAGTTAGTGATAGAAATACAAATTACATATTTTATAAAAGTTTAAAAAAACAATTATTATATTCATTTTTCATACAGACTGACTACAAAGTGATTCCATATTTTTAGGGTTCCGTACCTCAAAAGGCAAAAACGGAACCTTTATAAGATCACTTTGTTGTCCGTCTGTCCGTCTGCCTGTCAAACTTTTTTTTCTCAGGACGTTTAAAGATATCAAGTTGAAATTAATATCGAATACTCGGATCTAGGTAGACATCATGAAAAAAAATAATCAAAATTATACGTCAACGCGATCAAGACATATTACCGAAAATGTTGCAAATTTTCTCTTATTTTGCGATTTTAGGCAGCAAACAAAACCTATACTACTAACTACTTCCCGTTGACCTAAAATTATAAAATTTGGCATGAAGCAAGGTCTAACAATACTTATTCAGGAATAAATCTGAAAATTGTAAATATGTTATTGGAAGTCAAGAGTGAGAAAAAATGTGTTACAAACTTATTTTTGCGCTGGATTCAGTATGAATCTTAGAGATCGAACTGCAAAGTTAAGTTTGTTTTTGAAATTAGTGAGTCTGTTAGAACTATAATGTGAGATGCTTTGTGTGTACGGAACTCTCGGTGCGCGAGTTTGACTCGCACTTGGCCGGTTTTTTCCTCTTGAGCTTTGTGGCCCAAAAAGACGAACTATAGGTACTAAAAGTGTTACTATTCGGTCTGTTGAAGTTGAGAGTTTCAAATATATTCTTATTTACAGAGGTTTCTAATCGGCGGCGGCTTGTTTCATTAACAGAACAAAAGTTGAAAACTTATTTAGCTGCCACAACAGTAGTCCACTAATGATCGTATTCTCGTTTGAGTGTATCACATAGCTCCGAACTTTGGAGAACATTCATTAACTTTGTTGAAAATGTATTCCCTGTTCTACTCGCCGCACAACGTGGAAACTTTTTCAAACATTAAACTATTTTGTATTAGGTAAATTGTATGTATGCGAAATTTCAGGAAGATTGGTTCAGTAGATAAAGCGTGAAGAGGTAACAAACAAACAAATTAACAAACAAACTCACTTTCACACAACGAAGTAATATATTAATATATATTTATTTATAATTCAATGCTTTCACATTAATAATATTAGTAAGGATTCCCTAAACTTAGCTGTAACTTCAAGTATTGTTAACATTATTTGAAGTCGCGGGCGTAAGCTAGTATAATTTATAACTTAATCTTCCAGGAATTATTTTATACATACATACATATTATCACGCCTTTTTCCCGTGGGGGTAGGCAGAGACTAGCGAAAGACTAGACTAGACTTATTTTATGTAGTACCTAATAACATTTTTTATTAAAAAGTTTTCAATAGTCAGTTGTTATTTTATTATAAATTTTAATATACGAGAAATAGGGACTAGACTATAACTCTGAATTCAATTCAAAATTTGTATCTCTTTGTGTTTTGTAAATGAAATAAAACTGCAAAAAGAAACTCATAATAATGACTATAAGTTGTTAGGGCGTTATCACAATGTAGATTTGCTTTGAACTAAAGCAAGGGAAGTGAGGCAATCTTTCAACGTGCGCTCAATTAACGACCTGTTGTCCTTTTTTTTTTTTTTTTTTTTTTTTTTTTTTTTTTTTTTTACGTGTGGAAAGACCCTCGTCTCGTCCATCCAGCCACGGGAGGCCGGACAGGTATGTGGGAGTCGAACCCACTAAAACCACACGGTGTCAACGCCTACGCATTTGTGCCGGGACCATGTGCTATTCTCGCTCCACAGCCCCAGCGCGGCGGCCGCTACCACGGCGGCCTCGGCACGGCTCGCTCACACGAACACCTCTCCATCGAGAAGGTCGGAGCGGCCAGCGGGATGGCCCGCAGCCTACACGTTTTCCCGCTAGGGGAAAGGCACGCTTGACACGGGCGCGCCTTTCTACCCGGGGCCGTTGAGCCGGATGACGGAATCCCGTTTCCGCCACCCGACCGGCCGTTATTGTGGGAGCAGCTGGAGCAGGCCGTAAGCCCGCCTTCTGCGCCCCGGGCGCCGGCGGCGGATATCGAGGTCTGTGTTATCCTCGCGCACCCTCTCCGCCGCCTCTTTGCGGAGCATAACGCTCTCCGCAAAGGCCTGCACTGCTGTCCACGACGTCTCACTGTCGACCATACATTGTACGACAGTCGACAGTGAGAGGTCATTCCCCACGACCGCGCATAACTCTGCGCGGTCCTCCGCCCAGGCTGGGCAGACTTGTAGTGTGTGCTGGGCGTCCTCGTCCAGGCATCCGTCGCAATGGTGGCAGACGGCAGACGGCTCCCGACCCGCTACTCGACACAGATACCCCCGAAGCAACCATGCCCAGTGAGTATCTGCGTCAGGCGGAATGTCAGTAGGCCGTGCTGCCTCGCCAACCATTGGCCCAATACTGGACGGACCGCTTCGACGGTCCTACGCCCAGCAGTGGGCTGCTCCAGCCTCAGGCTCCACTCCTCTATGACGCGCTGACACAGCTCGTTGCGGCGTCCTGCGATCTCTCTCGGAGCCAGCCGGTCACCCTGGGACAGTACCTCCTCGCGCCATGTGAACAAAGACGCGAGGGTCCTGGCTTCCAGATCCCAGGGTATGCTGCCGGCCAGCGCGCACGCTGCCTCACAGGAGATCGTGCGATAACCTCTGATGGCCCTAGTCGCCATCAGCCTCTGCGGCCGACGCAAGAGGGCGATATTTTGATTCGATAGGGCCTCTGCCCAAACAGGGGCACCATAGAGGGCCATGGATCGCACGACCCCCATATATAAGCGTCTGCAGGACGCCTCTGGTCCTCCTAAATTTGGTAGCAGCCGTGTCAGCGCACCAGCCGCCGCCATCAGGCGCGGCACCAACTCCGCGAAGTGGGCGCCGAAATTCCATCTGCCATCAAGGACGATGCCTAGGTACCGCATCGTCGGCTTGATGGCGATTTGAACCCCGCCAACCGTTAAGCTGGAGTCTGGCGGGGGCCCCCTCCTAGGGCCGTGAAAGCATAACGCCTCGGACTTGTGGAGAGCTACCTCTAGACCCAACTGGCGAATTCGGCGCACCACTTGCGCTACTCCCGCAGTGGCGAGCAATGACGCCTCTCGATAGGTGGCACCGCGGGCGGTCACGAGTGTGTCATCGGCGTAACACACCACCTCGACTCCCGGAAGATTGGCCGCCCGTAGTACCCAGTCATAACCGATGTTCCACAGTAGCGGGCCCAACACAGAACCCTGTGGAACACCGCGCGCCATTGCACGCTCCTGCCATCCGTCTCGAGCAGGAAAGACTATCCTCCTGTCCGAGAGGTAGTCCTGGATGATTCGACGCAGGTAGGTCGGCACCCCGTGATAGCGGAGTGCCTCCATAATGCAAGGCCAGGGAGGGAGTTAAAGGCGTTGGCGATGTCAAGAGACACCACCACGACCACTTCACCCTGACAGACCGCATCCTGCGCCACGGACTTCACTCTCAGAATGGCGTGGACGGTTGACCTCCTCCGGCGGAACCCGTACTGGCAATCCGCGACGTTCGGGCCAACTCGTTCGAGGTGCTCGACAAGGCGGTCAGCAGTGACTCTTTCCAGCAATTTGCCTGCCTCGTCGAGCACAACGATTGGACGAAAGCCAGACGGAGAATCCGCCGGTCGTCCCTCCTTCCGTAGCAGGACTAGACGTCCTGCCTTCCACGCCCGTGGGAACTTTCCCTGCTCGAAGCAGGCGTTGAACAGCCCCCTCAGTCGCTCCTCCAGGACATCCAGAGCGAGGACCAACACTCGACCTGGTACACCATCAGGTCCCGGGGCGGTATTCTTGGCGCGCAATCTTAGAGCAGCAGCGCCAAACTCGTCCCGGGTTATTTCGGGGATTTCCTCCCGGTCCTCGCCCCTTTCCGTTAATGGCGGAGCCATGCTGGGGGCTGAATTGCCACTTCCTGCGGGAACAAAGAGGCAATTACCTCATCGAGGAACTGCGGCTCCAGACTCTGCGTTAAGGGAACGCCATACGGCCGCGTCTTATTACGAACCAGCCGGTATGGACGTCCCCATGGATCGCGGTCCAGTGTGGCCAGCAGTTCTTCTCTTGCCGCTTCTTTAGCGGCTGCAATCGCATTCTTCAGCGCGACCTTCGCCTCCACCAGTGCCGTGCACAGGGCGGCCTCTTCGGCATCGTCCCTGCGCCGTCTCCTTCGATAATGGGAGTATTGGCGTCTCGCCACCGCACACGCTTCGCGTAGCTGTGAAAGCTCGGGAGACCACCAATACACCCATCGTTTGGGAGGACGAGTGCTGGCCCGGGGCATTGACGCGTCACACACCGCTGTCATCGCACCCCGGAACCACTCGGTCTCGTCCTCTACCTCCACGTTTACCGGCGCATGGGACCAGCCTTGCACAATGGCCGCCTCTTGCAACAATTCCTTATCGAGGCGCTTCAGTTGCCACCGTGGGCCAACCTCTCCCGGGGTTCGGCTAGGGCCGCTCGGAGCGACCGAGGACGTGGAGAGATCAAACCGCACGTAGCGGTGATCGGAGAACGTCTCCACGTCCTCCAACACACTCCAGTCCTGAACACGGCGCGCTAAAGCCGGGCTAGCGAACGACACGTCCACTATTGAGCTGCCCTGCGGACGCACGCACGTGTTGACCGTGCCCCGATTCAAGACCGCCAGCCCGACGGTGATGAGCCACTCCTCCATAGCCTCACCCCGCGCATCAGTCGCAGGAGATCCCCATGCCGTTGACTTGGCATTGAAATCCCCAGCGACGAGCACGGAGCGAGGGTGGCCCCTAAGAACAAGCGCCTCGACCTGGGCCAGGAATGCCTCGAACTCTCTGAGCGGACGGTTGGGTGAGAAATACACACCAACCACAACCAAGTCGCCCAGCTGAGCCGAAACCACTCCATGGCCACGCACGACACACGTTGGAGGCGAAGAGCTCGCCGAAGAAACAATTGCCACCACTCCATCCTGGTCTGCCACCCAGTTGTCCCTGGGAGGAACAAAGTATGGCTCAGCGACCACCGCCACGTCTATCAACCACTGCGCCATGCTCTGAGACAACAAGTCCTGCGCACTGGTGCAGTGGTTGATATTCGCCTGGAGAATTTTGAGGGCCATAACTATTGAATGGCCCCCGTCTCCATCGCCTCGGCGTCCTGAGCCATGCGGGTTGGTTGGGTCCGGGCCATAGCCGTGGACGCAACACGCCTCCCTCCCCTTTTCCTGCGCGCACTTGGGCATGCCGCACCCCCGACCCGGTGTTCCGCCGGTTTGCCTGCTCCAGCGCAGAGCACGCAGTTTGCGGCTGCGGCCGTGCACTGGGCGGCCTTATGGCCCGGCTTGCTGCAGCGGTAGCATAGTGAGCTCCTGTCAGTGTCTGCAGTGCACCTCTGGCTAACGTGGCCTATCTCAAGGCAGCGGTAACACTGCAGAGGCTTTGTCGGCAGCAGCTTGATCTGTGCCGACACCCAGCCGACAAGAAGTCTCGCACCACTGGTCAGCCGTTTGGCTGCTAAGACGGGACATCGTACCCAGGCCGTTCGTGTGCCCACGCGGTCCTCACGAATTTCACCGACTTTCACGTCGGCCTCGGGGCACTGGCCCACCCGGGCAACAGCGCTACGCACCAGGTCCGGGGTGGCTGAATCACACAGCCCAAGAACGCGCAGCTCCGCGCACTTTTGTGGACGGGATACCTCCGCCATTTGGGGATCCATTGCCTCCCTTAATTTTTCGGCTAATGCGTCAGCTTTGCCGTCCCTCTCGGCGCCCGCAATTTCAATAATACGGGCGCCGGTTGCTGCCCGTTTTAGCCTTACCCCGGAGATGCCGAGCTCTCCGATGTTCACTTTCTGCTGGGCCTGAGCCAGGATCTCTCCATAAGTGACCCCCCGCTTTTCGGCGTCAGGCTGCATCTTAATTACTATGGCAGCCGAGCGAGGGGGACGCAGTTTAGGTAGGGCAGGCCTCTGGTTGGGCCGTTGTGCGGGTCCAGCCGGATTTTGGGCAGCATGAGCGCCCTGGGCCATTTTGGCAGACGGCTTCTTTTTGCCACCCCTTCTAACAACCTCAGTCCAGGTTTCGCCCATGGACGCCGGGGGTGGCGGTAAGGTACGCGGAGGTACATGTGGCGCAGGCTGAAGCTGAGATGCCGTTTGAGGCTTCGCTGCCTTCTTATTTGTTCGCGCTGGAGCCAGAGGAGTCGGGGCCGATGATGTTGATGGCCTCGGTTCCGACCCGAAGTCGGATGGTATAGGCGTAGCTGGTCTCCCATTCTTTTTATTTCTCCTCTGTTTCCGCCCCTTCTTACCCTTTTCGGGCTCAGGGACGGGTTGGGGCGCCGCCTTCCTCCACTGCGCCGTCCTACTTACGGCAGGGGAGCCTGCTCTCCAACATCCGACTCAGATTCGGACTCCGCTGTTGCTGCAGCGGCAGCTCGGCGCCTATCGGCAGCCAGTGGAGGGCGCATTTGCGGTGCCGGCATGAGGCGGGTCTGAATGCCCTCAAATCGGGCATTCAGGATAGGACCCACCGTGTCTAATATGAGGCGCTTTTGCATCTCAATGTCGCCGCTTTCCGCAGAGGTCTGCGCTTGCGCTGGTGAAGGCCGCACTGACCGCTCCACTGCAGTCCGAAGCTCCACCATTTCGCGCTCCAGATTGGAGACCTTGGCTACGAGGCGCTGATTCTCAGCTTGTAGCCTCGCGGTCTCCTCATTGGTCGTCCTGGTAATAAGTACCGACATGACCTCCTCAAGAGACGTGGCAGCCTCTTTGAGCCCCTTAACAAAGGTGCCCTTTAGGTTGCCGGAACTCGTAGCAATGGTTTTTATGACGCCAATGCTGGCGTCAACCTGCTCCTTCAGGGCACCTGTCAGTTGACTCCCATCTATGGGGTCTATAACTTTCTTGGCCAGTACTTTTTTGGCCATCTCGGTAACCAACCTTTCGGCCTCGTCCCGACGCGCCGCCGCCTTTTCTTTTCTGGCATCGGCTGACATTACGGGCGCTGTATGACGCCCTCCTCCTTTTTTTGCCGATTTGGCTGGCGGTCTTATTTTGGGCGCAGAACCGCCGTCAGACCCAGCCTTCGACTCTTCTTGAGCATTACAGCGCCTTTTACGGCACCGCTGCTCAGCCATCTCCACGTCGGAGACCACCATGCTTTCTACGCTCACCCAGGACGCGTCCGAAAGTGAGCCAGCATCTTGCTGCGACTCTAAAGTTAGATAGGGACTTACGTCCCTATGGCGGTTCGTGCCCCCAGATACGGTGGGGCAGCCCACACCCGAAGGTGTGGGGAGGGATTCTCCGGCCAGGCCGGTACCCTCCTGGGGTATTTGTTTCTTTGAAGACGCCATGTTACATTGTTTTCCTTTTTTCCAAGGGTGAGGTCCCTGTACTCCAACTATTTCACAGTGGGCGCTTGGGACGGGGTTCCCCCCCCGCCATTCATCCCCTCGGCACGCCCGACCTTGGGATTGGGGTTATTTTTTCTGAGGTTGTCTTCCTCTTGATACTGGCCTCCATGGCACAGCACCCTCGGCCCCAGTTTGGGGTAACGAGTTTCCCGACGCTGGCCGAAGCCAAGACCGCCGCGCGACAACGTGAGCTACATCCACTTACCATCTGAAGGCAGACAGGAGGGAGTTGCTCCCACCAGCAGGACATTGGCCAGCAACCAATAAGACCCCGCATATCGGAGAGTTATTGGCTGCCACCCAGGGTGCACCGTCCTGGAACCCTTGTCAGCCCGCCGCTCGCACCGGATCCCGAAAGATCAAGTGTGAGAAGCTAAAGCCTTCAAGGGACCAGGCACTCGAGGAGGTTTCCCGCACTTAGCACCCCTACGACCTGTTGTCCTAGGTGAGCATCAAAAGCAACACGGCGCGAAGCGATGCGCAAATAATAATATAAAATGTATGTACGTACGTATAACTTACTAGGCGCTATTCACGTCGTACTCGTTTTGCCTTGGACGTGCTCGCAAATCTGTGTGATAACGTATTAATAGACCCTCTGTTTTGAGCACAATCTCTATTGAGATGACGGACGATGTTATAAGGCGACCTTTGAATGTTAGACTTATCGATGTTAACGAGCCGCGATGATGACACGCATGACATACACTGTTTGAGTATTTTCATGCATCATTATGATTTAATGATGTATGGGTCTCTTGAGACTATATATCAGTAATAATGTGATCTCAATTTGAAAAAATACAGAGATCTTAATTTGATAGCTTGCAAGGACAGTAAAATACTAGTTATTGAAGTAAAAATAATATTATCTCCACAAATATTCCGATCTAAATTACTTGGCTGGCAAAAAATGGCTATCTGATCTAGGTTAACAAATAATGGATAATGGATATCTATTTTCAGCACCAGCAAATATTTTACTGTATTTTTTCTTATAGATACGACTGATTGGAGTAGGTAAGTATATTTTTACTAATAACTACAAATCACAATTCTCGATACCTATTTCAATTTTGTTGTGCAATTAGTTCCAAATATTAATTTGAATCAAATTTAGTACCCGCACAAATCTTTATTGAACAGGAACGGACGGGATTACGGCGACCTTATATGCGGGTCTCCGTAATTGAAAGACGGCCCAGTGTAAACACGCCCGGTCGCGGTCGCGGCCGATTGCGCCCATCCAAGTATCCACATAAATTGGCAGTATTAGGAGGACGCCGGAGCTGCAAGCCTAGGGCGTTTCCTGACCTGTTTATCGACAGAGGGTGTTTGATAAACTTGGATAATATACCTAGCCCGCTACGTTTTAAATTATAAGTGTTTACAGTAGAATACATATATGGTTAGTGAATGCGGCGCGGTAGTACTTATATTAATTTTGTGGGCGGGGCGGCTCAAGAGTACAATGTATATATAAGTATCTAAAAACAACCTTTTGAGTGCACAAAAATACAATATGACACTCCCTGCAAAATGCTATAAATAGAAAAGTGATAAATTTTATACATTTTTGGTTTAAGTAAGTACTTTTGGAAAGTCTTTATAATAAAATCTGCAAAGATGAAGAAATTATAAACCCGCCAACTAAATCCCAAAAGTTGAAATTCAAAGTGCTTCGTCCGCTCTCGTTTCACTTTTTTTTGCCGCTGCCATTACAGACCTAGACTTCTAGATAGAAGTTTTATGAGGATTACTATTTCCCGACTTATTTAACTTTTGTTTTCTGAGAATTTTGTACGTTTACTGATATTAAAATAAACAGTGGGCCCTTAAATTTTCCTGTTATTTAAACTTTATATGTTAGTTAAATATATACATTAATGCTAAATAATCAATAATGCAAGCTGGGAACAGACCAGGAAGTATTATATTTTGTAGGTGTAAAATAGGGGTGGTCTATGAATTTGGAAGGAATAAAAAGGAATCAAATGATTAGGAATTTGGAATGAAAAGTCCTAGAAAGGTATTATTTCGTATCATGCTTAAAATATAAGTGAAGAAATTATTTTTTTAAAGACCAGTCAAGGCATCACATTGCGGCGTTTAATTTCTTGAAAACTTTCAATTAAAGAAAATTATTTCTACTAAGACGCAGGTAACATAATTTGTCTGTATTCAATTTGGTTTTTGTTGCTTATGTTGCTCGCACACTGGTAGTTATAAAATGTAATATATCATCTGTTGTCCCTGTTACACTTATATTACAAGTTAATGAAAAACAGAGACAGCAAATGTTATATAGCATTTTATAACTGCCAGTGTGAGAGCTCCATTAGATCACAAAGTTTCTCATGGTTCCTTCGTCTCTAAGCAACAACAACTTTGTGGTATAACTCTAGAAAGGTACTTGACTTCGACACCGTGTAAAGTATACTTGTTACTTTAGCTAGCCGCAGGCACTTGCTTTATTAAACAATCCAGTAATTTTCAAATGCTGTAAATGTGTATGTACCTACTTGAAAGAACAAGCTTATTGAAAAATAATAAACACGACTAAAGAAAACAAATGAAATTCTTTTGTAGAATATTATTGTGAGCGGCTGTCAAAACCCTTCATTATGATACCGGCTCGATCGGAATGATTCTCTCTTTTTGGTCTGCTATTTATTGAGTACATAGAATTCCGAAGCAGCAACCTACTTAACATACTCACAAATACAGTAACCGACGTTTACATTTAACACACATAAACATAAGAATGACTTCCTTTTTATAAAACCATAAATAATTGGAGAACATTAGAAAAATTTAAAATCAGAAGATACGTACAGTCGCCAGAAACCCATCTGAATTCATTGCGCATATTCTCTGCTATCACTTCCACATAAAGGTGCATGCAGGATAACAATTGACTATTCTACTTTTTTTTTTACAAAATCTATACGCTGCGCTGTTGCTGGCTGTAAGCGATTTGAAACAAAATTGAAACACCCGTTTTTTTTTATTTCAGTAGTGACCGAACCGCTTAGCTACATTGTTTGGTGAAAATTTAATTTCACTTGCTGGCAACAATTTTATATACTGGGTAATGTTTTTAGTGAAGCAAAACTGGTCGCTTTATGAGTGTGTACCTTATTTCTAAGTCCTTCTAAGATTTAGAAATTCGGTAGATTTAAACCAATTTAGATTTGTTTTTATAGTTTGGTTTGTAATACTTTTTTTTAGACTTCCAACAACATATTTACAATTTTAATTTCATATTTTTAAAGTCAACGAGATCCCCATAATAGGTTTTGAATCCCGTCAGAAATCGCAATATATGCGAAAATTCGCAAAATTTACGGTAATATCTCCTGATCGCGTTAATTTTGATTATTTTACTGGTAACAGAGACCGTGAAGAGAATTTCAACTTGATACTTTTAAGCATTCCAGAGAAAAAAAAGTTTTTGACAGTCAGACGGACAACAAAGTGATTTTATAAGGGTTACGTTTTTGCCTTCTGAGGTACGAAACCCTAAAAAGGGGTTACTAGTCACTCAAATCCTTAAGCTAGGTATGATCTCTGTAAAAATGTACCAGGAAATACCAAGTAAACCTATCGTCGCCTCTAAGTCTGCTCTCGTAACCCTAGTTTCAGTAGAGGAAGGAAGTGACAATCGATTCCTTTTATCACATGGCGTAGGACTGTTTATTGCCTAGAGCAATGCCAATTAATTTCTACACGTGTAACAATTGAACTGGATAACGATATCATTAGCTCATAATTGGAATATTATAAGTACATATTTAATGCACTACACACACAAGTGCGCGATTTGTAGTTTTGTTATTCAATAATTAAATAAAAAGCATGCAAAATTAAATGTTATTGGTAGTTAGTGGGATTATGTATGGAAACTATTTTATTTATTTTATAAAACGCGTACTACACGTGCAGCTGGTGCGGCCGCTGAATGGGCAGCCACTCAGAAGCATACCAAATATGCGCCTCTGATGTCACATATGTTTGTCCCCTTTGCGGTGGAGGTGAGCCGTATGGTGTGTCGAGGCCAGATGTTTTGTACAGGAGTTGGGAAGGCGCCTTAGGAGTAATAGTGCTGAGCCCCGCGCCGAGTGGAACGCATTTCCCTTGCTATACAGCGAGGGGATGCTGCAAGCGTCATGGGCACTTTTGCACCAGGTTATGACCCGGGGCGGTCTCTTTGACTAATGTTTTCTTTTTAAATTTAGTTTTGTTATATGACTTGACATTTATTTTTGTTTAAATTAATGATTGTGTATCTGACATTGTATTTACTCTTTGGGTTTTACAAACAGTAGTCAAAAATTTTACGAATATAAAAATAGTCATGAAAATAAAGCAGCCTAAAATTTATTTACAACCCGCCCCTAGCCTTTCTGGTGCAAATATGACCCAGAACGCTTGCCGCGTTACCGCACTGAATCGCTATATAAGATTGAAAACATCCCGGATCTCGTCATCTATACATATAATAAAACAGTAAAAATATTTTGTCTGTACATTTAATATTTTTGACTGAAATGGATAGAGGGAGACCTAAAAAGAACAATAGAAAGCAAAAAAAATTTTTTGGAATTTCTTGTCTGTCTGTCTGTCTGTCTGTCTCTCTGTCTGTCTGTCTGTCTGTATGTATGTACGCGTTTCACGCAAAAACTACTGGACGGATTTGAATGAAACTTTTTTTGTTGTATAGCTATTAAGCCTGGGCAACATATAGGCTATAATTCATTTTGAAAACTGGAACACCTGATGAAGAACCATAACGGAACAGCTAAACTATAAGTAATATGGAAATGGTGCCTTAACAAAAATCGTTCAACCTGATGAGCATTTTCTGCCGACGTATAAAAGTTGAAGATCTGGAACATCTGATGAAAAGCTCCAAGAGACCAGCTACACTATAACATATATGGAAATGGCGCCTTAGCAAAAATCGTTCAACCTGATGAGCATTTTCTGCTGACGTATAAAAATTGAAGATCTGGAACATCTGATGAAAAGCTCCAAGAGAGATTTTTCTTCTAAGCGAAACACACGCGGGCGAAGCCGCGGGCGACAGCTAGTTTTTTATAAATATCTATCTAAACTTGCTTAGAGGAATTCTCACCGTGGCAAGTCTTCATGGAAACTTCCAGCTTATTTACTGGATTCTGTGAAATGATTCACTTTCAATTTAGTAAGCTCTAATAGATTTCATTTTATATTTTTATTTGAACTCTTAGGTATTGCAGGAAATATTATCAACATTTTTTTTCCCGGCGACGACGGCAGCGGTGGCTGCGCGGCACCTCGGCCGCGCTACGCTTCCGTTTAATATTATCGCTTATATCTTTTCTCACTAACGTACTTTTTAGTGTTAATCTGTACAAGAAGTCAGGGTCACAGCAAGTTGAGATGTAGTCTATACCTACTCTGGGACTGTAGTATCTTATATGGAACCAGATAAGTTATGAGAATTGTTGATACTTATTTAGCGAGTTTTCAGCATGAGTTTATTTTCTTGTATTGATAGAGATAACATTTTCGGGAAAGTTCAGGTTGTACGTGTGAGGTAAGAGTATATTTAAGTGTATATTTAGTAAGAGGCATTTTGGTTTTTTACAAACAAGTAAAGTGTTTTTTGATATAATAAAAAAAAATGTTATTTGGGATTGGTTTGTGATTCTTTCACAATAATAATTCTATTTTTGTGTAGACTTTTAAAAGAATCATCAAATTCGTTAAGTACTATTGTTGAATTCAACACTAACTATTAAATTCACACTCAACATTGATCGCCTTTGCTTCTAAATTAAGCAAAATCATGATTCAAATTTGGGCTCATGCGTCAGACGCTGCGAAATCAATTTAGCTTCAAGTCAAGGAGATTTGCATAGATTTGATCTTCAATTAACTGTGTAAACAGTGAAATCTAGACCTTAATGAAACACATTTTTATACTATACATGCATGTGCTAAGAGGGTTACAAATCGCTTTATATTGTAAAAGAAGGATTTTTAATTTTTACCATAGTATGTTACGTAAATTGTTCTTGTGTTAATAAAAGTTGCAAATATTGTAGTAAGCTCTTTAGTTTCAATTACTCTCATATATTTAATTAAACACAAGGTCAGTTATACCGGCTAAAACGGTATAGGCACGCGTGACCACATGTGCCCTCCGACGTGACCAGACCAAGAAAAGCCTAATATATTTTTTATTTTCATAATATGGTCTATTATTGCCTCGACCAGAATACAAAACTAGATTGTACGTGCAATATTACAATATCATCAAATATTACATGAAACGCTTCCATAGATATTGTAAATAGATTCCCACGATATTTTTAGGGTTCCGAAGTAAACAAGGAACCCTTATAGTTTCGTCATGTCTGTCCGTCCGTCCGTCCGTCCGTCTGTCTGCAGTTTATCTCAGAGAATACTAGTACTAGAAAACTGTAATTTGGTATAGATATACATATTTATTATGCGGAGTTAACTGTAGAATAAAATTCCGAAAAAAACATTTTTTTAGGGTGCCTCTCCTACACCTAAAGTGGGAATGTTTTTTTTTTTCTTTCGATTATACCATCGTGTGGGGTATCATTTGATAGGTCTTTTAAAAATATTGTGTGAGTGTGTTAAGACCGTTTTTTGATTTAAGGATCCGTTTACGAAATATTTGACTTTAAAGTGAAAAAAATTATTAGAGTTAAGTCCCCCCCCCTCGAACAGGTAAATGGTAGGGTGGGGATACATGAAAAAAAATATAATAAGTAGCAAATATAATGAATTTAAAAGGAAAATTATCACTGTTACGTAATCCTTACACGTTAACGAGTAATAGACGATAAACCTGGAAAATCGATTTTGGTATGAAAATGTTCCTAGGCAAAATTTTCATTGAATATGATGGTATTATAAGGTTATAGTCATTAGTTATATGAAACTGGGAGTAAATAGAAGTTCATGTGTCCGCATTTGTACAGGTTAGGCACCTTCGGAACCCTACATTGCGCGTGGCCCGACACGCACTTGACCAATTTTTTAAATAAAAGTCTGTCATTTAGCAAATATATGTTTATCAAGAAATTCGACATTTATATTGTCCATGCGTTATTTATTTATTTAATAATTTACAATATAGAATATTAATATATGGTACAATATTAATGCAAAATATATTTATATTTTATTACTAACAATCTAAAAATACTTTTTGCAGATCTGTGACATCAAAAATTTTTTTGAAGAGCAGGACAAAAAATGTATTAGGAAATACATTCTTATACCCTATAAGTATGGATTTCCTAATTCATTTTTCCCATAAGAAGATTTTGATCCCTATAAAGGGATCCTGGTGGTCGTGGATTATACCAGGTGCCTATGGTAAGTATAAAAATTATATGGCCTTGACAAGTATATACCTGAGGTATATACACTTTTAGAGGATATAAATTACACACTCTATTTCGTAGGATACAAAAGATTGTATTTGACATAACCATGACCTTCTATAATATTTTTGTTACAAAATCGTTGTAGGATTGTCATTTAAAAAGATGAAAAGCCGTAGATTAATCGCAGGTTCACAGCTCACCGCGTGAAAAATACTAAATATGTAAACTAAAATAAACTCGAATAAACTCGATAAAAGAAGTGTTTTAAAATCCATACATCCATTAACCTGAGTGCGGCGAGACCTCGGTCGCAGAGTACGCCGGAAGTCTATACCTAAATCAATAACCATTTCACTTTCATCCGATAGCTCGTTAACATCACATGCTGGGAGATTTCAAGGTTAATGAAGTTACGAGGAAAACCGATAAATACTTTCTCATTTTTTTGCTGCTAAAACACGAGAGTTCTATCTTTGGCTGGGTACGCCTTCAGATTTTCAGGAAAAAGGATGTTCTGAAGTAACAAATATATCCATCTAATCATCAGCTGGTGGTGCCGAGATTTAGATAATAAATAAATATATACGGACAATGTTCGTAATATATGTATTATGCTCATCGCGGTATACTTTTGTTTGACAAATCTCTAAGTTATAGTTTTTGTAAAGATAAAATAATGTTAATTAGTTATTGTAAGTAGTGAAAACAAGTAACCGAAATAAGTATACGTACATAAATGGAAAAATAATCACAAATATATAAATATATATATTGTTAGGTTTCCTGTACCATATTTATATTTCTGATAAAATAAATATAAACATACTCGTTAGCATCTTGTACCGTAGAAGCCAACCTCCCCAGCACCTCCCCCCTCGAACTCCACCCCAGCTGGGCTCAACAAGTGAACTCACTAAATTGAATTGTGTTTAGCAACTACATAATACGAAACATCCTTTATCTTGGGTCCTGAGATTGATGAGACGCCTACTATCACTTATTAATAGCATCGAAACTAATAATAAAATATAATTTATATTTTCCATTCGTCATAGATAACAGTACCTTTGCGCCACATATAAAAGCTTATGGAAAGGAATTATTTATTTCATAAATAACTCAGTAGAAATTACACTACTAACTGTAACTGTGGAAAACGAAATTTTATTTATCATTTGTATTAATTCACGCGAAAATATAGGCATATTATTATTTGTCAAGATACAAATAATTTTGAGTGACCTACGAATTAACAACTAAATAATATTAATTAATATTATTATTAGTATTCGTCAATGATAAAAAGTAACGCCGTAAGAAAAACATTTTACAGTATTGGTCCTTCTCATGCCTGAGGGGATTTTTCATCATATAGGTACGTGTAATGGGATCACGGGATCAAATTTTATTAAACCGAAAGTCCGGAAATTGAAATTCTTAAAAGGTTCGCATGAGCGTGCGGAACAGGATTGTCTAACAGAAAATTATTTTGAATATTCATTGTTTTCAATGAACTGTAATTGAATAAATTGTTTAATCTTATTAAAATTAGAAGGTAATAAATGTGTCATTGATTTTTGTAGCTATTCATAACACTAGGCATGCAATATATGCGGATAGGTATGCGTAAATTAGTATAAAAATTATTATTTTAAATTTCATTAGCTTCTAAAAGTACTAAATAAGGATTTACTAAAATGTCATTTTTGGCACCCGTTTTTATCGACTCCGCTACTGAATGTCTAAGTACGATATTTCCATATATGTTTTCTAATGTATCCAATATCGAAATATGTGAGTACGATGTACGTTAGTTCTAAAGTACCCAATGTCGTAGTATGAGAGTATGATGTATGTTAGTTTCGTCATTTTAGGACATGTGGCACTAAATAAAAACTTGTAATAAAATTATAATCTGCTTTAAAAACAAAGTCTTAAGGGTTTTACTGCTATTATATGCCGAAAATGCCGCCATAATTATAATCTCAAAATTATAATTTAGCAACCTTACTTGAAACAGAGCTTGAAACAGACAAACCTTTTATATTGTATACTGTTTCACCATACAAAACTCCTGTAAGTACCTACATTAAAAATGCTAGCTAGATTTTGACGTCGAAAAATAATATTCAATTCAAACCGGGAAAAATATGCAATCTTCCTCAACGGATACTCTTTCAATTCCAATAGATTTTGCAAATAAATAAACAATGGATCACGAATACATAACTAGGTGCACGAGGCCAAGGTCACTTTCACTGCATGTGAGAGGCAACTGTCGGCAAGAGGGAGATAGAGTTTGTTTTAGTTGAACTCACAAAAACTTCGATGAATGATATTCATTGAACCAATATGCTCAGGCGTCATAGCAATGGCAAGTTACTATTTAACTTTGTCCTAAATAGTGAAAATTGTAAAAGTAAAATCTAAAAATATAGGTATCATTTTATCATTGGAAACTTGCCACATTTCAAAGGATTCCCTCCAGCGATTTATTCAAGTATGTTTCGAACAAAATATTTGTGAACTTCGAGACGTTCCATAAATATTTCCAAGTCAAATGATAGATAAGCTTTAGACCTTTCAAAAAATCCGTATTTTTGGTTAATACAAAATCGTTCCTTTTGAAGCTTTCAATTTATCAGATAATCTGATGCTGATTCGCTATTTTTGTAAACCACAAAACAGAAAAGTTGGAAAATTCAAAGGTTTAATAGGCTAACTTGACAAGTTCATAGAAACGTAAAATATATATATAATCAAGATAAAACATTGCAGCTGCTTATTTCACAAATGTTTTATCAAAACAAAATACAGTCAACCTGTCTATTTTTGATTTTGTGTTAATATATGACGTATATATCGCCTTAACTTCTTTTGAAATATAAAAGTTACACTGTCTATTATGTTTTTCACGTTAACACCTCTGAGCCGATTTAGAGCAAACACGAGGCGCGGTTGGAAAAGAGAATATACTATTGTCGTGAAGAAGCTTTGTATAACCAAGAGACAACAACTCATTGTCTACGAATATACAGAAACCCTGTAAGAAAAATATATTTTTAAATATTCACATATGGATATAGTTTTCTCTCGAGAAAACCACGGTAAGGAGACTAATTAGAAAAGGAAAAGTTTGCTGAAAGCATTACTTAATAAGATCAGGGTGATAGCTTTTTATTAGCTTGGAAAAAGAATTTCCCGCGCTTCCTCTATTAAAGCTGACCTTAAACTTGAACTATTTTTTATAGCATAACTGTCTCCGACAGCGACGTGTAAACTCAGTTATAACTATTTGCTGCAACATCAAACTCACTCGCTGTTGCGAACTTTAATAGAATTTGTTAGACATGTTGACATACAGGTAGGTAAATATGCTTTGATTACATTAAATTTCTTTACAGCTTCAAGGTACTGATCAATCCTAACAGCATATAAATTACACTGGTAAACACTGTTTTTGTCATACGAACTTTGTGATGATGTTTGTTTATGTTGGTGTACCCTCATTAACAATATATAATAATGTTCCAATCACGTCCAGTTTTTTTGTGACAGCTACATTTTCATTTCTGACTTCATATACGTGTTTTTTTAATAACTTCATTTATACAACTGTATAACTATTGAATTGGACTAGCTCTCATCATATTGTGTGTTACATCGTAAACATACCATGAAAGTGTTCTACTACAGCTACAGCTTTGTTACACAAAACACAGCTTTGTTGCTGTTTCGTTTGAGAATGGGTCAGTAGGGACAGAAAAAATCACTATACAAAGAAAGTGTGGATTAAGCGTGAATCTTTTTCTCCAGGCCATAAATATGATTCTTTAGTGAGCCCTGCCTGATGACATTATTTTACCACCATTATACATAAAGCTCGGCCTGATAAAAAAAATTGTAAAAGCTATGCCTAGAGATGGCAGTGGATTTGTATACCTATCTGAAAAGAGAAATTCCCCAAAATCAGCAAGGCAAAAAATTAAAGTTTAACAAATACGGCAACTGATAAAGGATAAGAGCTCTGAAGAAAAACTGAATGATCAGGAAAAAACTCGCCTTGAAATATTTTGTGAACGTTTTGTCCAAAATTTTCTAGGAACCATAAATTGGAAATTACAAAGACTTAATAACTGAACTTATAAAGTCATATAAAGCCTTGAGGTATGTAATATGTCCTTAAAAATACATATGCTGGACACCCATCTGAATTTCTTTTCGCCAAATTTAGGTGTTGTGAGTGACGAATAAGGCGAGAGGTTCCATCAGAGAAGCGCTATCAAGAGAAATGGAGCGCAGGAATGCCAGCAGATTATTGTTGGAGACTAAAAAAAGATCTTCCAGGAGCCAAATATTCACGAAAATCATAAGTATTTTTTTCTATATTAAGCAATAATTTCTCTAAATGTGCTTATGTTTGTACTTTTTAAGAAAATATATTTTGTGATTATGTCACTAGAAAACCTAACGTGTCAATTTTTTTTCATTCACGTTCACATATTATTTTTTAGTGGCCCTAGTACATTCAAAATTTGATATAAGTTTTTATGTGACAAAAAAAAGTTTAAATTTTTCTAATCAGTGTTATTTTTATTGGTAAATACATCAAATCTTTTTGTTTTCTTATAATGACTTAACTTTACATATTTATAAAATCAGTATCACCTTGCGAAAATTTACAGTGAATTTGTTAAAACAGTGTGTTTGTAAAATAGTTTGAAAAAGAAAACATTTCCGCGGGGTGTGGGATGAAGCATTTTGAACCCGATACAATGGGTTGAAAATGCTTTTTCCGATGTATAATCAAAATCTATATTATATATTTTTTTAATTCGGTAACATGTTCGAACTATTCAATTTCAAGTTCACTAAGCCTAAGAGGCTATTGGGAATTTCGATTGACTGGTGAGTTTACTGTGATCAAAGTTCCCAGTAGTAAGCTATTGGGAAGGAAATTCCTAGTAGTTCAATTAGTAGGACTACTCAGAACGGACGGGTGGACATTTCGACTTTCACAGCCTTTTCAGTTTCGGCTACATTCCATCTGGCAATCGTTTCATTTCGAATCCCCAATTAATAAAACAAAAATAGTGTTTCGCAAACTTTTTTAAAATTTCTATACATTTTGTGGCGTAAGTTTCCTACCCTTAGCCAAATATCACACAAAAACGAAGTTTGAATACGATATAATGTTTGGGATTGACCTAAGGCCGCACTAAATCACGTGGTGATCGATCATCATCGTTACCACAAGTTCATAGAGAATGTTAGAATAAAAGCAAAAATTAGAGTACCGAATTGTTTAATCGCTTTTCTTACAAATCAGCAGACAAGCAGCGGTAGACATAAAAAAAACATTATTTTTTTCTAACTCTATGCAAGCAGCACCTATGGTTTTGGCGTTCGCTTTATTCGCTTTAGAACCGGAAGAAAACTGTTTGTCTTATCTGAAGAAACCAATTACGAATTTAGATATCGTATCGCTACGAATTAATGTAATTTTGGGAATTTTGGCTAAGCCTTGTGTCGACACTACTTTATTTTTTATTTTAATTTATTTTTACATGTTAAAACGAATATGTTGTTAAATCAAAATAAAATATTATTATACATTAAAAATAATATTATTGACTATAAAGTCTCAGATGTCGTACCCGTCAAAACTAGCTACAATTTTAATACATACAATAAATTGCAACTTTTCTAACCGGTACAATAGTCGTGCTGTAGTTTCGAATTCAAACAATGTTCTATGAATGGCTATCAAAAAGTTTCATTTATATCGAGCTTTTTAAAAAAAATGAATAAACATAAGTAAATATGTGCTAAAAAGCTGAATTAAGAATGTTTTGTGAAATAATGTAAATAGCAGCGACCCAAAAAGCGTGTAAAATCCAAAATCAATGTGGCGAGCTAAGTGACGGGATTCAAAGTATAAATAGGCGGGAAGGTGTGAATGCCAAGATCGCCACCCTCTATCTGTCAATCCTTGTTATCATTCTGCCCAGTGACACGAAACACTGACTCAGTGCCGACCCACAGTTCGCACCGGCGACACTCGTCCCGAATCACTGACTTCCAAAACTAATTTATTTATTGGCTCTATGCTATGATCCATTTCATTGGTTTCTTTCGCAGGTGCAGACGTACAGTATAAGTATAGACTTATACTGTACGTTTGCTTTCCTTATTCTGAATATGAACACTTATCTTCGTCTTCTCAGCATATTTTTGTCCACTGCTGAACGTATGCCTCTTGATTTGACTTCCACTCTGATTTTGATGCGGCGATTCTGGTCCAGGTCGGTCCTGCCGTCTTTTTGATATCGTCCGACCATCTGGCAGCTGGTTTGCCCACACTTCGTCTTCCTGTACGGGGTCGCCAGAACAGAACCCTCTGACTCCATCTATCATCATCTCTGCGGCAGATATGTTCAGCCCATTGCCACTTTAGGCGCGCAACTCGTTCACCTATATCCGTGATTTTTGTGTGCCGGCGTATGATTTTGTTTCTGACTCTGTCTCGCAGAGTGACTCCGAGCATTGAGCGTTCTATAGCTCTCTGAGCCACTTTACATGTATGAACACTTATATGTAGTTTGAATAAAGAATTATTATTATTATTCTGGTTGTTACATTTATCATATCCATTTAAAATTTGGTGACTTAGCATTTATGGGGCCAAAGCCCAGAGCAAAGAGGCTGTTAAAATTAAGATTCAAAAAATTTTCTAAGGTATATTAATATTACAGCGACCCTTAGAGCAAGGCCAATGCAATCTTGTCATGTGTGGTGTGTGTATGACATTTTATGATATTATAACGCTTTCCTGTTCCACAAGTAGGTCAAGGCAATATATCAAGTCCCTAAACTCTGTATAGGGAAATTATTATTGCTAATTTATTTATATACTAGCTGCGCCCTGGGGCTTCGCTGCCGTGGGAATTTAGAGATAAAAAGTAACCTATGAGCTATTTCCAGTGTTTTTCTACACGAGTACCAAATTTCATCGAAATCCGTCCAGTAAATTTTGTGTAATTGAGTAACATTCTCACAAACTCACATCCAAACTTTCGCAAATATTAGTAGGATAGGATTATAATTGTTACTCATATCTACTTATTTGCTTGGCTAGACTTATCGCATTCATGTCATATTTTCATGGTTGAATTAGCAATCTGAACGCGATGGTAAAAATCTATGTTTTATGTTACTACGCGGCTTCGCCCGCGTGAGTTTCGCTTAGATGAAAAATCTTTTTGGAACTGTAGTCACCTAAGCTTCAATACTCAAAATTTCAACCATTTGGTTATCCTGTGTCCCGCGGGAATATTAGGTACCTACTCGTAGTACAGTCGCGGTGTTAAAATGAATCAAAAGTCATAATTCATTCAATAAACGATCTCCATCTGCTCGTTATCTACAATTTCCCGTCAACTCCCACCCCGAGTCTCTCTTTGTCCTTTTGCTAAGGCGCCATTTCCATATATATAATAGTGTAGCTGATCTCTTGGAATTCTTCATCAGATGATCCTGATCTTCGATTTTTATACGTCAACAGAAAATGCTCGTCAGATTGATAAACTTTTGCAAAGGTACCATTTACATATTTCTTATAGTTTAGCTGTTCTGTTATGGTTCTTCATCAGGTGTTCCAGTTTTCAAAATCAATTATAGCCTATATGTTGCCCAGGCTTAATAGCTATACAACAAAAAAAGGTTCATTCAAATCCGTCCAGTAGTTTTTGCGTCATAAAGACGTCTGTCTTTCTGTCAGACAGACAGACAAGAAATTCCAAAATTTTTTTTTTTTGCTTTCTATTATGTATTCTTTTTAAGTGTCCCTCTATCCATTTCAGTCAAAAATACAAAATGTACAGACAAAATATTTTTACCGTTTTATTATATGTATAGATTATTATTAAAATTTTTACAAATTAAGGCAAATCATAGTATCGTTTTTATAGAGATATCCTAATCCTAACTTATATTAAAAAGCGACAGTGAGTTTGTTTGTTTATTTTGTTTGTTACCTACCTCTTCACGCTTTATCTAGTTAGAACTACTGAGAAGGACATAGGGTAAGTAAGGCATAAGACACCTTTCATCCCAAGAAAAAGTACTGTTCCCGTGGGTAATACACGCGGGAGAAGCCGCGGGCAAAACCTAGTTATCTGTAAAATAATAGTTAATTGATATAGTCATAAAGTCAACTGAAAAAGTATTAATTTTTGACTACTCGTGTTGTGGGGTTATTTTTCTAATGTCTATGGTAGAAACAAATATCAAAATAGTTACGAGTATATTAAGTTGGCTGTCAACTAGAGTAGCGTCGGTGTAATATACTACATTAAATTAAATTCTATAGTTTGTAGTGTACGCGGAAAATTTCAGGCAGACATATTAATTCAAGTGGTTGGTTCAACTATTTTTAATAAGCTAATATTCTGTCTCTTGTTCTTTAAATATTTGAATAATAATTTCATCTTGCGTAGGTATATGTATGGTATGGTATAGCTATACTTATATAGAGTTAGGTGCATCCTGTTAGGAGTAAATAATTAGCTTTATGGGTATAGCTGACTAAAACATCTCTGTTAGATTTCAACACGCAAATGGATAGATAGGATGTTTGTAATATATTGGGTAAAACTAAACGCAGGCGTTTCGCATTGCTTCCGCCAGAGGGCGTTCGGGGTTTTCACTTTGCTCGCGTGGATGGCGTCGCGTGTTCCGCCATTGCATTGTCCAGGGCGATATCGTTTTGATTTTAATACGCGGAGCGGTCTCGCGTCTTTTGCTTGTTGTTTAGTTTGAGTGATAATTGCGAATTTCCTGTTTGTTAAATAACTATTGAATTTGTGTTTGTGAAAAACTCTGTTATTGTGACTTTTTCTTGTGAGAGGTGAAACGTGGCTGGCTGTTCACATCTGGTTGTTCCCGAGTGAAACTACGGGAAGAAATCTATTTATTTGTCCTGGGGAATTGAGATCTCAAGGGTTAGGTAGGGTGATTAGGAATTCCCCTTCCCGAAGACACTCAAGTTTGGATCCGAAGAGAAAGAAGATTTAATTTGGTAAGTGTTCAATTGTAGTTAATTTATAGGTTAGGTTATCATATAGGGCCCTGTAGCTCCCTTCATAAGCTACGGTGGTAGCAGACTGCGTTAAGTTAGTTAGGTTTTAGTCGGGCAAACGTGGTGCCGCGTGGAGATTTTTTCCCGGTACTTATTTTTACCGGTGGTTTTTTCCCGGTGAAGTTCCGGTACAGAATTCTTCCCGCCGCTTCGTTTGTCCGGATTCTCTCTGCCACATTTTCTGGCAGCAGAGCGTAGTTGCTCTGCACATCTTCTGGTAGCAGAGCGTAGTTTATCTACCCTCTATTTGTTCGTTTGTAAAAAAAAAAAATAATTAATTGTTTGTAAAAATTATTAGATTTTTCTTAGTTTGTTTGTATAAGAATATTTGTAACCTTTTTTGTATTTGTTTGCGGTTTGTACCGTGCGTTCCGGGTTTGTGCCATTCTCATACCTACCGCGGTTCTTCGTGTAGTTGCTTGATTTTGTTGTTTTTTATTTACCTTTTGTTATTTTTTGTTTGTGACTTGACGCGATGGCGAAGGCCTCCAATGCTAGGGCGACACTCGCCAACGAATTGAGATGGTTTGTGACGGCCGGAGGACTCCTGTCCCGGAAGGACAGGGAGGGCGCCATACTGCTAAGAGCGGATCACCTCCACTCACGATTGATTAGCGCGGAAGCGGCCATGGCGGCGCTTACCGAAGCCGATCTTACCCCGGAGGCCTACGCAGGTCACATGGCGGACATGGACCAGATCCTGAGTCTGCACGATGATATCGCGGAGGCGGTGACCGCAATAAGGGCGAGACAGGCTGGCGGACCAGCCCCTCGCACACCTGTTAGACAGGAAGGACCAGCGGTTACTGGTCGGCTCCCCACCCTTCAGCTGTCCCACTTTGGGGGTAGGATGGAGGAGTGGGTAGCATATAAAAATATGTTTGAGTCCCTGGTCGTAGCACGACAGGATTTGTCGAAGGCCCAGAAGATGGCCTACCTCCTCTCCACTCTTGAGGATGAAGCGCGGTCGCTCATCCAGCACCTCCGGGTGGAGGACGACCAGTACGACACGGCTTGGGAGTTATTGAACTCCCGCTATCAAAACTTACGTTTGTTAGCGGATGCGCACGCCGCACAGTTGATGGCCCTGCCCAAGGTGGCCAACAGGGCACAGTTGCGCCTGCAGTTGCTCACGCCCGTTACAGTGGCCTGTAACGCGCTCCGCACACTGGGGCTGCCGGTGGACCAATGGTCCTTTTTGCTGGTGCACATTGTATTGGGCAAATTACCCAATGACATCCGCTCGCGATTTGAGCGCGAGAATGCGGAACGGGATAGCACCACCCTACCAACATTCACTGACTTGGTGAAGTTTTTGGAGTTTGAGGCACGGGCTGCTGAGAATACCATGACGGACTCAGCGCCATCCAGAGCGCCTGAACGTAGGCCCTTGGAACCCTCATGGCGAGGAGGCCCCAACAGGGACGGCAACCGCCACCGCGTGGAGCTGGTGCGCGGGTTGCACACACGGCAGCAGTCGCGAGGGACGCGGACTGCCTGCAATGTGGTCGGATGGGCCACAGCCTGCTGCAATGCAGGGACTGGCAGGGACTGCCAGTACAAGATCGGCGCCGCATGGCAAAGCGGCATGAACTTTGCTTTTATTGTTTGGGCGGTCACTATGCACGTGACTGTCCCAGTGCCATACCATGCAGTGCATGCCGTGGGCGGCACCACGCGATGCTTTGCATGAACCGCAACGGGGATGGCACCCGGATGTTGAGGCAGGGGTCCCCTATGGGCGGGGGCGCTCCTGCGCGAAGCCCTCCACCACCGGACGGAGGACGCGGCTTCGCTCGTCGCACCCCCTCGGGAGGGGGTCGCGTACCTGCGCGGGTCTTGGCGGACCGGGACCACGCGCCCCAAGGTCATGGCCAGTATGTAGCTGGCCAGGCCCCGGATAGGGCCCCCATGGGCGGGGGCCCTAGATCGGACGTGAGAGTGGGGACACCCCCTCCACGCGGGTTACCAATACCCAACACATGCAGCCGCAGCGGTTTTCTCCGCCGCTGCACGAGTACCCACGGCTGGAGTACCACCCGCCGTACCATATGTATGGCCGGGCCGCGGGTTATGCCCCCTCAGATGGGGATGTGCACTCGCCCGCCATATTATCCGGGTCAGTGGCGCGCCCCTGGTTTGGAGAGAGTGGGGAGCCCGTAACTAGCTTGCTCCCTTGCTGGGACAGAGCCGCGGACGGTTCTGCTCCCTACCGCGGTGGTCCGCGTATGGGGTCGTAGGGGAAGCCATTAATTTGAGAGCTCTGTTGGACTCAGGGGCTCAAAGCAGTTTGGTTACCACTCGAGTGGCACGCCAGTTAGGTTTAGTCGTGGAAGACTCGCCTGTGCCACTTCTTGGAGTTGGTGGCATACAAGTGAATTGTCTGACGGGCCAGACACTTGTCACCTTTTCTTCGCTGAAGTCCTCCACAATGAGGATCACGACTTCGGCTATGGTAATGGATACCATTGCGGGTTGGCACCCCTCGACAGACATACCGCCGGGTGTGTTGTCTTTGGTTTCGGGTCTGGATTTGGCCGACCCCTTTGTCTTTCATCCCGGCCCAGTGGACTTGCTCCTGGGCTCGGACGTATTGGGTTGGATTTTGTTGGGTACACAGAAGGCTCTGGGTTCGTCTTCACTGATGGCAGTGTCTACGATTTTTGGTTTCGCCCTGATGGGCCCTGTGTTTGATAATAGCACCGTGGAGGAGCCACCGGTCGTCGCATCTGCGTCCTTGGCCAAGACCATGCAAAGGTTTTGGGAGGTGGAGGAGCCACCTATGAGTTCCAGGATGGATCCGGAACACGCTGAGTGCGAAGCCCTTTTTCGATCGACCACGGAGAGGTTGCCCTCCGGTCGGTTTGTAACTAGGTTACCTTTTGTTGCCTCTCGTCCTAGCCTAGGGCAAAGTAGGGCGCTTGCGGAGAAACGACTGCTGTCCATGGAGCGACGTATGCAGCGTGACCACGTACTTCGCGATAAATATATTGAATTTATGCGCGAGTACGAGGATTTGGGTCACATGTCTCCGGCTCGAGTTGATTGGAGCTCAACTGAGCATTATTTTTTGCCCCACCACGCGGTGGTGAAGGCCTCAACAGGCAAATTGAGGACCGTCTTCGATGGGTCCGCACCCACTTCGAACGGGGTTTCGTTGAATCTGTGTTTGCATTCGGGTCCCAAATTGCATAGGGACATAATTGACATCATCTTGAACTTTAGAAGACATCAAGTGGTTTTTGGTGCGGACATCCGGATGATGTTCCGCCAGACAGTCATACATCCTGAGGACAGGCGATTCCAGTTGATACTCTGGCGTGAGCGCCCTGAGGATCCTGTGACGGTGTATGAACTCAACACAAACACGTATGGTTTGAAATCTAGTCCCTATATCGCCATCAGATCATTGCTTGAATTGGCAGAGCGGGAACGGATCCGCTTTCCCCGTGGGGCTTCCGTGCTGTCACGTGACTTGTATGTTGATGACGTGTGCACCGGAGCCCAAAGTATTGAGGAGGCCCTCCTACTGCGGGATGAATTGATTGAAATATTGAAGACAGGTGGCTACGAGCTACGTAAGTGGTTGTCTAATGAGCCTAAAGTTCTAGAAGGGATCCCGGAGGATCACCAACAGAACCCTCACCTGTTTGAGGATGTGGATGATCCCAACAGGATAGCGGTGCTGGGCATGCAGTACCAGCCGCTAACCGATATTTTTACATTCCAAGTGGACTTGGAAATACCAAAGGTCTGGACTAAGAGAACGGTGTTGTCCGTAATAGCCCGTATGTTTGATCCAAGCGGTTGGATCAGTCCAGTGATATTCTCTGCAAAGTGTCTTCTTCAGAGACTTTGGACTTTGGGCGTCTCGTGGGACGAGCCGCTGTTTGGCTCTCCATTGGATGATTGGCTCGAGTTGTTTTCATCGATTAAGGAAGTCAATCGGATTGCCTTGCCTCGTCGAATATTGCCCCCGGGAAATATCGAGCCAGCCTGCATGGCTTTTGTGACGCGTCGGAGCGAGGCTACGCCGCGTCAGTCTATATGCGGACAGTTGACGCCGATGGCCGGGTCAATGTCTCGCTTTTGTTAGGGAAGAGCAAGGTCGCCCCCATCAGGACTAGGCTGACTATTCCCAAGCTTGAGTTGAGTGGAGCTCACCTTCTCTCTAAATTGTTGCATCACGTTGCATGTGAGCTGGCGGCCACGGTCGAGATACGGGACATCTTCGCCTGGTCGGATAGCCAGGTCGCGCTTGCATGGTTGCGCGCGGCCCCACATACCTTGGAGGTTTTTGTTGGAAACAGGGTTTCCCAAATCCAGAATATCGGAATTGATATAACATGGAGACATGTGCCGGGAGAGCTTAACCCAGCGGACTGTGCCTCCCGAGGTTGTACGGCACCAGAATTGGTGTCACACCCGCTCTGGTGGGGTCCAGAGTGGCTGATGGGATCAGAAACTTCTTGGCCTGTCTGTCAGACAGATGTTACCTCTTTGAGTTTGACTGGGCTCCGTGTACATGCTGTAGTCGCTGAGACGACGTCGGAGCCGGATTGGCTACTTGCTCGGTATAGCAGCTTGGATAAGCTTCTGGGTGTCACCAGTTGGATTAAGCGTTTCATACATAATTGTAGAAACCCACAGGCAAAGCGGTTGGAGCCGATTGCAGGTGCAGAAGAGCGCCGGAGCGCATTGTTGCATTGGGTCCGTGTCGTGCAGACCGGACGGTTTGAGTCAGAGCTTCGTATTTTGCGCGACGGACGCGCTAAGTTGAAGGGCGCGGTCGCTCGTTTGAACCCGTACATCGACTCGGATGGGCTTCTTCGGGTTGGAGGCAGGCTCCGGAAGGCGGATCTTCCATATGAGACTCGCCATCCTCTGTTGTTGCCCAAGGGCGGACCCTTGGTGCAGCTTTTGGTGTCTGATCGACACATTCGTAACGCCCATGCTGGGTGCAATGCTTTGTTGGCTATTTTGCAACGCGAGTTTTGGATTTTGTCTGCCCGAAGAGCAATCCGTAGTGTCCTGTTTCGATGTATTGCATGTTATAGGTTGAAGGCATCTACGATGCAACCACAGATGGGTGATTTGCCCGCTGATCGAATCCGACCTTCGAGACCGTTTGACGGCGTTGGAACCGATTTTGCCGGTCCCTTTTCGATCAAGGCTTCTCCCTTTCGTAATGCCCGTATTGTGAAGGGCTATTTGTGTGTATTTGTTTGTTTGGCCACCAAGGCTGTCCATTTGGAGGTGGTATCGGCTCTGACTACGGAGGCCTTCGTCGCCGCGTTGGATCGCTTTGTTTCGCGTCGAGGTCTACCTTCCCTTATTAGGTCTGATAATGGCACGAACTATAAGGGAACTGTAAATTATCTTAAGGATGTTTCTGTGTTTATTGATAAAAATTGTACTAGTTTAAGTCAAATTGCTGCCCAAAGGGGAATAACCTGGAAGTTTAGTCCCCCAAGTTGCCCCCATTGGGGAGGGATTTTTGAAGCGGCTGTGAAATCCGCAAAGACCCACCTCCGCCGCATTATCGGAGAAACGGCTCTAACCTTTGAAGAGCTGGCCACAGTGTTTTGTAAAGTTGAGGCGGTCCTCAACTCTCGTCCTCTCTGTCCGCTATCTCCAGATCCAAATGACTTGGAAGCTCTCACCCCTGGTCATTTTTTGGTGGGAGGGCCGTTGAATGCCCTGCCCGAATACCCGTGGAAGGATGAACGCGTATATCGGTTGTCGCGTTTTCAAATGTTGCAGCAAATGAGCCAGGACTTTTGGCGTCGCTGGTCGCTTGAATATTTGCATTTGCTGCAGCAAAGAGTGAAGTGGACAGACAGGACTGAGCCTCCCAGGGAGGGTGATTTAGTATTGTTAAAAGAGGCAAATTTGCCCTCATTGCTTTGGCGACGAGCTCGCATATTACGTTTGATTCTTGGCGGAGATGGCACTCCGCGTGTGGCTGAGGTGTTGGTCGACGGTTCGATTTTAAGGAGAGGTGTGACCTCTCTCGCCCGCCTTCCCGTAGAGTAAGCTAGCGGTCTGCTTCTCAGACCGGGACGGGGGGATGTTTGTAATATAGTGGGTAAAACTAAACGCAGGCGTTTCCTGTTATCGCCGCCAGGCGTTTCGGGGTTCTCACACTGCTAGCGTGGATGGGGTCGCGTGTGGTCCGCCATTGCATTGTCCAGGGCGATATCGTTTTGATTTTAATACGCGGAGCGGTCTCGCGTCTTTTGCTTGTTGTTTAGTTTGAGTGATAATTGCGAATTTCCTGTTTGTTAAATAACTATTGAATTTGTGTTTGTGAAAAACTCTGTTATTGTGACTTTTTCTTGTGAGAGGTGAAACGTGGCTGGCTGTTCACATCTGGCTGTTCCCGAGTGAAACTACGGGAAGAAATCTATTTATTTGTCCTGGGGAATTGAGATCTCAAGGGTTAGGTAGGGTGATTAGGAATTCCCCTTCCCGAAGACACTCAAGTTTGGATCCGAAGAGAAAGAAGATTTAATTTGGTAAGTGTTCAATTGTAGTTAATTTATAGGTTAGGTTATCATATAGGGCCCTGTAGCTCCCTTCATAAGCTACGGTGGTAGCAGACTGCGTTAAGTTAGTTAGGTTTTAGTCGGGCAAACGTGGTGCCGCGTGGAGATTTTTTCCCGGTACTTATTTTTACCGGTGGTTTTTTCCCGGTGAAGTTCCGGTACAGAATTCTTCCCGCCGCTTCGTTTGTCCGGATTCTCTCTGCCACATTTTCTGGCAGCAGAGCGTAGTTGCTCTGCACATAGGATGTGCCTATTACGCAGGGTGCCGTATACATCTTTGATACGAGGACGAGCTGTAATTGGTTTTGTAACAAGTCATTAAGAGAGGGAGTCAATATGGCCGGGACATGCAAACTTGCGATATACCACATCACTGATTTTGACACAGACATGATCAAATGTTTGACTTTTGAAATGAATGGCGTAAGGGTTCTTGTAACTCACGAACCTAAACCAGATCGTAAGGCTTTAGTAGTTATGGTTATATGAAATTATCACATCCAAACTTTCGCATTTATATGCGTAATATTAGTAGGATTAAACTTTGAAGTTTGAAACGGCGTGTCAGTCAGTTCAACATTCTGTATGATTTTATTAATTTAACTTATTGTAGACTAGCTTTCGCCCGCGGCTTATCCCGCGTGAATTTGCTACAGGGTACAGTGTTTTTTCCCGGGATGAAAGGTACCCTATGTCCTTCTCCGTACCTCCAGCTATGTGTATGCGAAATTTCAGGAAGATTGGTTTAGTAGATAAAGCGTGAAGAGGTAACAAACAAACAAACCAACAAACTTACTTTCCCATTTATAATATTAGTAAGGATAAAGCTTGTTAATATCTGGCGCTCTGTCTCCCGTTCTAGTTACTCCATGGCCGATGATATGATGCCTTGGTTTCAAAGTTCCCAGGTTCGAATCCTGCTCGTGCCGCTTGACCTTGTAGACCTTTCTTGTGTATAAATATAAATTTAATATATAATATTTATGTTCTATCGGTTATATATAAAATCTATTGTAATTACACTACTTGCTTATGTTTGATAATTACCTAACTTTAGTTGCGTAATGCAGGTGATTAGCCGTTTTAATTATTACACTTTTTATCTAGTATTAAATACCGCTGAAATAACCAACGAGGTTAGTCATAAAATAGCAGCAGCAATCATTTCGTGCGGCTTTTGATTGTGCCGTTTGTGCCTATCCATTTCCTGAACTGAGCAAGTATCTACACTCTACAGGTATTCGTAGCACCTGCCTTACCCGGCGACCTTAGTGAGCGACAAAACGTTGCGCGGGGCAATGCAATGCGTTTATATCAAATGTATACTTATACTTGTACCTAGCTGCTTTTGACGCTCACCTAGAGCAACGAGTTACTTATCTTAATTGGTCTTTATCGGTCAGGCTGCCGTCCGAACAATGGAGCGCTTCTGTAATCATCTCAAATAAACGATGAATTGTTTCAACGCTCTGTAATTTTAATTAATTCCCCAGGTGTTCCTTTTAATAAAACAACTTCTGTAAATTAGTAAATAAATCCGTCTCTGAAACTAGTTAATTCTACAAATATTTGCATTTTTATTTGTATACCTACCATACCTATTTAGGTATATAAGGTACTATTGGTATAAGATTATAAAGTTTCATTTGGTTTAGTAATTTACCCAAACTTCGAAATTCTAAAAAGATGAAGAAAAACGCAAATACAATACAGTCATTAAAAATGCCTGTATTGTATTTGCATTTTTATTTGCCTGCTTTAAAAAAAAAGGTTCATAGAATTTGTAAATAAATGGAATTCACTGGTGATGTAAATAAGGTATAAGTACAAAAATACAGTCATTATTTTACCATTTAAGAGCAGCGCAACATTTTTTAATTACGTAGGTACTTTCTTTAATTTGTCTTCATTCTGCCGCATTCAACCTCTTCATAATATTTTGTTAAGTACTTTTTTAAATTATGTCACCCTTAGACAAAATTAAATAATTGGTCAAGTGCGTGTCGGGCCACGCGCAATGTAGGGTTTCGAAGGTACCTATCCTGTAGAAATTCGGATACATGAAATAATATTTATTTCCAGTTTTGTATAACTAATGAAAATAACCTGAGTATATACCATCATAATTATAGAATGAATATTGTTCCTACAAATATTTTTCCTACAAATATTTTTCCTACTTAAATTAATTTTTTAAGTTTATCGTCATTACTCATTAACGTGTAAAGTCTAAATAGCCGTGATAATTTTACTTTTAAATTCATTATATTTTCTAGTTATTACCATATTTTTCATGTATCCACCCTCCACCATTTTCCTGTTCGGACGAGACACTTGATTCTAACAAAATTTTGCACTTTAAAGTTAAATATTTCGCAAACGGATTCCTAAATCAAAAGATATTCTTCAGACACTCATAATATTTTTAAAAGATCAATAAAATGATACACCACACGATGGTATAATCGAGAGAAAAAAAAAACATCACTCCTTTAGGTGTAGGGGAGAAAATAAAAAAAATTTTTTTCGTAATTTTATTCTACAGTTTGCTCCGTGTAGTAAATATGTATATCTGTACCAAATTACAGTTTTCTAGTAATAATAGTCTCTGAGCTAAACCGCAGACAGACGGACAGACGGACGGACGGTCAGACATAAAAATAAATAAATATATTCGGACAAATCACACAGATTGAGTTAGCCCCAAAGTAAGTTCGAGACTTGTGTTATGGGATACTAACTCAACGATACTATATTTTATGACAAATACATATATAGATAAACATCCAAGACCCAGGCCAATCTGAAAAAGATAATTTTCCATCTTCTCCATCGGGGATCGAACCCGGGACCTGACGAAACATGACGAAACTATAAGAGTTCCTTGTTTACTTCGGAACCCTAAAAAGCATTTTTCCTAAATCTAAACTATACCTATTCGGCACATCTACATCGTTTACAACTCTTATATTCCAAAGATTGAGAGTTGTAAACGAAGATTTTTCTATGAGTAAAATTAAAAGCATAGGTAGTATTTTATGGTAAAATCCCGTCATTAATCCCAATATATTTTCTGTATTTAGCATCTTTCTCTTTGGCTGCACACTAAAAAGTACGAAACAATAACATAACCACTTATGTTATTGTTTCATTAAATTAGTAGACATATGACCACGGCTTTTTTTCTTTCATACTTATTATTTATTAAAGTTATTTAAGGTTTATATGTTCATTATTTTATTTTATGTTATAATATAATCGGATATTAGCAAGCAAAAGTTAACAATATATATTTTTGGATGTGCTGAGAGGTGAAAGGCGTAATTGTATCCCAAACGATTTTTTATGCTCTCTAGGGGACGCTATTTCACATTTGACATGACATATAGCGCATAATCAAGAAGGGGCTAGACGCTTATATTATTATTATTATTTGGTTTAAACGTTAAGAAGAAACTGACTCATTCCTCAGGATCGCAACCCTCCTTTTCGCTTCAGCGTAGTCTAGTTAATAGGTTGTTACCAACTTTGCACAATGTGCCTTATGAGTTGCAGAATGTCCCCTACACTGCGAGGTACGGCTGCCTCATTCAAGCCAACACAAATTCTCCATCGGTTGAAGAGACTAATGCAAGTTCCACTTATCCCACTTAGTTTAACCCCGCCGTTCAACTAAGTTACCCAATGAATTTTCCACACTGCTAATTATGCTTTAGAAATTGTACATACATCTTTATCCCTTACGGGGTCGATTGAAATTGTATTTAATAAAATAAAGTTTAAATAAATATTGAAATTTACCATGCCGTTTGTTTTAATACTGAAATGTTTTAATCAATCGTCGTATATAAAGCACGCAATATATCTGTAAAAACTTTCAACAAAATATATAGGTACCTACTTACTTATATAATTATTTTTTTAAGAATAAAATTAGGATGTAAAATATCGAGATCAATGTGATAAATACTTAGCGAGATTATTGAACTCCTATAGAGAAATGCCTAAGTTCTTGCTGTACTGTAGACAATAGGCCGAATAAGAGAGTAAATTACCAGTAAGTATGTATAGATCTGTTCAAAATTAAAATACTTGTTTGTTTATCCAATCAATAAGTGAATGCGTATTGAGCAGCCCTAAAATACGTAAAGGGCACATGATTCGTTAGAGCGGGCTGCCATGCATGAAACGGACAAGCTTGCTTGGCGTGAGGGCCACTGAGGGCCGTTGAGGGCCCTAGCGACGCCCGGCGGCTATACGAGTGCCTTGGAAAATACCTAATACTTTATATTAACTACGAGCTTCGCTCCAGTGAATATTTCGTGATAAAAAGTACTAGATGAGTATTTTCTGTACTTTTCTACCCAATCTTTCATTAAAATCATTGTTACTCACAAAATCGCATCCAAACTTCCAATAATATTAGTAATATTTTCGTTGACAATGTCGTCAGTCGCGTTAGTCATGAGTTTTGACGAGACCAAAAGTCTGGTGAGTCAGATCTCCCTTTGTGACAAACATTTTATAGGAACACGTATATTTCCAGGAACATTTTATTTTAATCACCTCTTTTTTTCATAAAACTATATTTCAGAACTTTTATTTGAACAATCGCTCTGACGAATTAGAGTAATATTGTCAGACTAAAAGGTTAATCCGTTTCATAAATTTAATATATCAATTTGTATGTATTTTGTAACTTTGTATACTATATTGTGAATGTCACATAGTTTAGAAGGACCATATAGTCCTATTGTCCGAACTGTGAACTTTACTTTTAATTTAATTTTGAAAACAAGTGCACTTACGATTTCCAACAACATTCCGCTCTGAGTTTATATTGACTTTTCAAACGCCACCCGCCTAGTAATAGTCTATTTTTCTGTTTATCCAATTTATCCTATTTTATTTGCAGATTTAGAACAATACAATTTGCTGTAGAATTTTTTAATGCGTTTGATATGGAATATCAATTTTGCAGTAATATCTTTATGCTCATTATTTTGTTTAGTATTTATATTTAGAAATCGTAGTTATTTGTCAGAAAGCTATTAATTACGTAAAGTTGCTTTTTTTCAGAAAATTAAGCTGCTACACCTCTAATAGAAATATATTAAATGCCGGCTATTAACATCGCATTAACAGGTTCTCCGTGCCATTAAATCGTTTAATTGTTTTGAGATAAAAAAATCTCCAACATTCGATTTGTATATTTATGATTTTATAAATTAGTATATATAGTAGTGTTGCCATCTTATTTTACAAATATACATTCAGACAAATTAAGCCATTCTAAGCTCAAATCTAGACTGCCGTAATTCTACACGGATATTAGGTATACTCGTGCCTCGCCCCACCTGACTAAACGCGAGAGACTCGTTACAGAATAAAATTATGTACTTTAAAAATACTTTTGTTCGAAATAAAACAAGCTGATATAACATATATATATATATATATAGCAAACTTCTATATTATAATTAAAATAAAAGAACAGAGCCGTCCACTTGGACATGACAGCAATCAAGAGAGAGAAAAATGGCAGTGATGCCAGCACAAAAAAATACAAAAAATGTTACCATTATATGTATTAAAAACTACTTTCTACTTAGCTAATAACATATTTATGTTCATGTACTGAATACTATTGTAAATAAAAATCTAGAACTCAGGTAGATTCAATACCTTTTACGAACCCGTGAGATCATGTATGTATATACACATATCAGTACAGTATATAGAGCATATAATATACCTTCAATATACATGTAGCAAGACAGTAAAAATTTCGATAGATTTACATTATCTAAACAAAATATTTATAATTTACTTGTTGTTATATTCATCTAGAATAATTGCATGGAAATGCACTGAATGCGAGTGAGCGTTGACTCTTGCGTGAAAATGATGCAACAAACTGCTTCGTTAAAACTATCTCTAGGATTCGTTACAGTTCTTGAAAGTTATTTTATTGATCTCGCGCTACGAAAGACTCATTTCGTTATTTATCTGAACTCAGTAAATCTATACCTATTCCTAAGGTGATTGACTGAACTACCAAGACACAGCTCAAAGTAAGGAACAAATCGACCTATTAGAATTTAGCACAGATTTATAAAGCAAACTTTCGAAATTCCATCCCTAAAAATTAGCAAAAGAGGGGATGGAAGATTGGATAAACTTTCGACGGTTTAGAAGAGACAGATGAATTTCATATCTAATCATTGGTTTTTAAAATGATCAAGACTAATTTATGATACATACATAGAATCACGTCTTTATCCCTTTCGGGGCAGACAGAGCCAAGAGTCGTGAGACTCGAAGGCCACGCTTAGCTGAATAGTGGGCTCTCTGATGGTTATCAAATACATATATTCGGCATTAACATACTGAATATTGTATTTACTACTAATATATACTTATGCAGCATGTATATTGTATGTAGAACATTGCAGGATATAATCCAGCCAGCAAGTGGTTGTTAACAATTCATACCAACTAATATTACCTATAGTAAAGAAATAAGTATTAAATCCCTAGTGGAGTAAAGTTGAAACGGTTTATCAAATTTAACCGACTATGGTAGACTGCACGATACCAGTACATATTAAAAGTATTTATAATGCAGAAAGAAAGCTACATACAAATTCGGAGTGTGAACTAATTGGAAAGCACTTTTTGAAGTGGTTTTAACGTGTATGTGCCCAATTTTCAGCCATAAGTGCGACATGACCGAAAATCTGTCAAAATTGCAGATATCGCAAGAGGTGCCAAATTGTGTAGGGCGCGGAAATCTATTTTATAGTGGTTGAATTATGAAAATATTTGAAAAACTTCTTAAAAATAAAAAAAGGATTTTTTTTCTGACTTGCCGAGCAAAAAATATAGAATAGTTTTTTTTGCGGAGGCCTTAATCTATATTCGGAAAAACGGGTCTGGGGATTTAATTGGGCTCAAAAAAAGCTTACTGGGTAAATGATCGGACGACAGACGTGGGCTGCTAGGTTCCCAAAGGTGGGAGTGGTTTGTAGTTCGACCGCATCACGATAGTCTATTAACGCATTCTTTAATTTGGTAACTAGAATTGTGTTATTCTTTTTATTATTTTCAATGTACTTTGATAGTTGCGTCAAACGTGTGATGATTAATTTTTATTACTACCTATTACTTTTGTTGAAGTATCAAACTTCTTCATTACAGAGCTAACATCCCTATCTATAAATTCTATTTTCAAATATTTAGAAGGTCAAAATTGGGTTTTTAACATTAGTACGTATATCATATCTCGATGGGTTTTAATTTTTGATCTGTGTCATCGATGTTTTTGCTGTAACATCTTCCACAGGTTAAAATTTTTCAGAAGCTTTACTTCAACGGCTAATCTTGGCTTTCGGAGCTTATTATAATATGTCAACGTTTATTTTTTTAACATTTAATTTTGTTGTGGTCTTACTGCTGGCCATGCTGCAAATAGGAATGGTACTTTGAGGTGGATTTTTTTTCTTATTATGGTTACGCTGCACGATTGGACCCGCCAACCTACTAATATTTTAAACGTTTGGATATTAGTTTGTGATCATGTTTGTTATTAAATCACGCAAATGTACTCGACGGATTCAGATGAAATTTGGTACATAGATAGAAAAATACCGGGAATAGTACATAGAGTTTATCCCGAAATTCCAACGGAAGCGAAGCCACGGGGCGCGTCTAGAGGATCAAAATTTAAAAAGTTTGTGTCACCATCGCCCAATTCGATATTATATTATTTATGTTCTCTTTACTTCGAATAAACTGACAAGAGAGTAGTTACTAGTGAGTTCAGAAAAAGTTTTTCATTTCTGAATAGCTGTGTAAGTGATGAGTGGGGAATTGGATATGTCAATGCGAATTAATGCACAAGCGCATGTGACGAGCCAACCGATTTTGTGGATTTTACGGCCAGTGGTAATTAATATTAAAGCGCTATATGAAGTTATTTACGTGTTCAAATACAATACAAATATCTTTATTTTCTCTACATCTTTAGCAGGTAAGTACAAGTATTTATACAGAAAATCAATGTAAAGATTGTGAGAGACTGGCGTCTGAACTAAGCAGAGCTTGGTATTATTTTTACGATGTCTAAAAATAATACCAAGCTCTGCTTAGTTCAGATTATGTACTAACTTTTTAGATCACTTACACTAATTTAAATATTGGTAAGTATAGTATTGGTTAATAGTAGGTATGCTAAAATGTAACTTGGGTATTACATGGTGTAATATTTAGAAAAATACCTTAACTTTTGATATCACAATGGGAAAATTTTTAATTTAAAACAATTACATGTTTTTAAGTAAATTAATAAAAAAATAAGACCTAATTTTCTTTTTAGCTCTGTCTACGCCGATTAATTATTTTACAAGTAAAAAAAAAACCATATTTTTCATAATATTATTCATAATCATAAAGTTAGTAGAAAAAATAAATCATGTATTTAAATGTAATAAAATCCTGATATTAGAAGTTAAGTATAATAATAATGTAATGTTAAAAATATTAACTCAAACAACAAGTAAAATTTAAAGATATGTTCAGTGGAATATCTCAGCTATCACTTCATTTTTCCAGCGCAAATAAAATATTGAAATATCAGTTTGTCGTCCCGCGGTTACGAGCGCCGAGTTCCGTAGCCGAGCGCTACGAGCTACGAGCTACGGTTCGTAGAATTGAAGCTACAACGATGCACTTTTCACACGTTAAACGGGTAAACTTATTTTATTATTAAACGTTTCTCAGGTCTACTTAATTATAATAACTACTTTAATATTTTACTTTCTGTCATTACAAAGCTTTGTTACTTGCTTTACTTATTTCAGAATTATTTTTATATAGGTACATACTTGATAAATAATATTTATTCCATAATTCTACCCACTGATTTTTCATTAACGGAGTCTTATACAATGAATCATATTAAATTGTATTAAATTATTAGAAATCGAAATATTATTTTTTTGTGAAGATTAAAATGTAACTGTAATAAAATTAGACAATAATGGTAATTTAATGTAAAAAAATAGGCACTGTGGATTAAAACTTCTTACATCTAAACCATATAAAGTAACCATATCCGGAAGCGTGTTATAAAAAGAATACTTAAATCTAAAAAAAGACACGGCATCAGGTGGCAAATAGTAAACTTGTGCTGAAGGTGTGTGTAGTACGGGATGATCCAGACGGCTACGAGATAAAATGGCGGGCCCGGATTACAGACCCCCTTAAACGAAAAGTAAAAGTGAGCGCGTATCTGTCGCTCGATACCGCCCTACCTGTTGCGGCGCCGCGCCAGCCTCGCACGCTCTAACTTTTACGCGCCGCTCCTGATCCTTCGGAGACTTAACGTCTAAACAAAACTCACCCGAAGTTCCCGGCTGGGGGGTATCAGCTGCGACCCCGGAATATTTTTTAACAACTTTTTTAATAGTTGAAAACAGTTTGAGGCTTGTTTTTTAATGTTGGGCGAAACTACATGGCTCGTCGAACGCGTTAGTTCGCGGACTCTGCCAGCGTCGAACCGTGCGGTCGCGGAGGATGGCTGTGAAACAGTGGAGCAAGCAGCGCCTGCCAGCCCGCACCTCAACCAACCCTCCGCCCTCACCCCGCACACACCCATACTCACCAAATCTAACCCGAACCCCGAACCAATCTGTCTTTAAACATCTTACTAATATTGCCCAAAATAATAATATAATCATTGGACTTGAGATTAAATAATTTTCTCCGATTTTATTGGATTAATATAATCTCTTTGGTTGGGATTAGGTTAAATATTGTGAGACAGATAATTACGTTTTGATTATTTAAAGGCTATCAAAATAGCGGGAAACTTTTGGTAAGATATTTTCTTTTTATTTGAGATTTCAGCCATTTATTGGCAACATCCCAGATGGGATGAGCCAGATGGCAAGAGTTTTATTTCGTAAATCATAAAACAAAAGTGAGGTTTCGCATACTTTTTTAATATCACTTCATATATTTAGTGGTGTTTCGCAAACATTAAAAAAATATGTATGGAATAATTAAAATTTTGCAAAACACCGCTTTTGTTTAGATATTTAATGATGAGGGTTAAAAAATGAAACTATTGCCAGATGGGATTTAGTCCATTTATTTTCAACGTGTACTTAAATTTATTTCATGAGCTTTAAATATTTTCAAACGATACGTGTATATTTCGTTGCTGAATTTTTAAACTGTACGCTTTCAGCAAATTCATTCTATAGTTTGAACTTTAGTATTGAATTAAGTATTTTTACATTTTTTATTCATTTGTAGCGGGACAGAGGAGTGATAATCTAACGCCACTTACTTTTCACTTAGTTAGGCGGCTTATTCATGGTTCACTAGATTGTACCTATACATAGCTAATCTAAGCATTTATTCTTATAACACTTTAATGATCAGATTAAATTTTTGACGACCAGTATGACGCCACAGATGAAGCATTATCTGTTGTGTCATACAGGTAATTCATTCAGCGTGCAGGTAGTAGGGTCCAGTGTCATAATAACTTTAAAGTTATTGTAACTACAGAGCATAGTGCAACACGAACTCTTCGCGGCGAAAGTCCTTGTTGCTCGAAGCTACAGACAGAGTAACTAGAACATTTCAAGACCGATAACGAATAACCCTTTAGTAGTTAGTAGTCGATGTCGGCGTAAAGACCAAACAAAACTTGCCCAAGGGCCAAATCCAAGCACTTGGACACGTTTTCCGATAACAGAACGTTCTCGCGATTAACCCATACAATATTATTTTAATTCTTTAACCTTCCGAAAGTGGCTTTAAACCTCAGAAATCTGAATAGTCTCGTCGAACCCTACTTACGCTTCTTAAAATAAAAATCTAACACCTCTGTTTTTTATCTAACAAAGCATATAAAAGTTAGTAGGTAATCCGAGTAGAAAAATACGGGATCGAAGCACCATGTTATGTACAATAAGTATAAAGAAGTGTTTCAATAAGTTTAAACGCAATCGTACTTTGCTTCAACTAAACACGTTTAAGTTTGTTAAAACGTACTTTTGATGAAATATGTCACGTTTTCAATTAGAATATCGGGAAACCTCATTTTTTTCAATAATGTTTTCAATTAGTTAAAATATCGGATACCTAAATTTTTTCAATAACAAACTTCAGTATAATTGTAATTAGAATGTCGGGAAGCCACAATTTTTCCAATAAGTAACATACTTCAGTGAAATTTTAGTTGCTTTAGCGCGTGGGTTTCAAAATATTACGCAATTCAAATAAAAAATTTCGTTCCACTGAATTAAGTATTTAATATTGACCTCATTTATCTAGCCTATGGAACGTACTTATAGTTTGTTATAATATTTTGTATATAGGTCCTTACCCACCTCATTTCCGTTGTTTCCACTTGGACTGGGTGATCCTAATCCTAACTAATATTATAAATGTGAAAGTGAGTTTGTTTGTTTGTTACGTCCTCACACACACATAGTTAGAAGTACTGAGAAGGACATACGGTACTTTTCATCCTGGCAAAAGGCACTGTTCCCAACTGGGCAAAACACGCGGGTGAAGCCACGGGCGAAAGCTAGTATGTCTTTAACTTTTATCTTCTGGTAAATATACACTCCTTTAATTTTATAGCTCCTTATAGGTAAATTTACGGCCTATGAATTTTTAATAAATCTATCTATGGATACATAAAAGCGTTACTCTGTTCAAAGGTCGCATCACTGTTACACACTCGCACGAAAATTGGAGCACACTAAATAAATTTATTTCAGCCTACGTTATCAGCTTCTCTTTATTGTGACTAAGCCTAAGTTATTATGACATACTTAATTATTAGCTACCAATTTTACTAAGTATATTTATTACTAGGCAGGGTGCAAAGGTAGAATCTAATTACAATATGTATAGCTTGTATAAACTTGTTTCTTACATGGTAAGTTGCAAGAAGAGAAGTATTGGGCTCAGACGTCCTATCTGAGGATGATCTGAGCAACATTACAATAGGGCAGTTGTTCAGGTTCTGCAAAGTAACAGGAAGATTCAGTGGGTCGCCACCAACGTGAGTTACCAGAAAACTCAAAACCCTATACGGGTCTCGGGGAATTGGGTGGAATGGTCCCAGCATAAGTGGACTGATCACCCGTCTGGTGCTCGCGCTGGCGTCCCCATATAGTAAATAATACATGGTCAGTTACCTGTTAAATATAATCCCATAACACGAGTTACTTACTTTGGGGCTCTGTGTGATTTGTCCGTATTTATATGTATTTATTTTATTTATATTTACAATAGAACTTGCTTAAAATAGTATTCATAAACATGTAGTTGACTGAACGTTCAATAGGCTACTTATAATTGGCCACTTCGTGATAGGCCCGGGAACATTGTGACCGGTTATCTAGCATTGGTCATAACATTCATGTTGGACGATTTGGCCATCGATTGTGTAGGGTGTACTGTACATGTACTTGTACAAAGGTTTTTTTAAGCAATTACAAATAAAAATAAAAGTTAAAATTTATATTGTATTAATTTGATTGAATTGTTATTGTATAGTTTTAAAGAAAACGGTAATACTAATTTTATTTATTTAATGATAATATTCTTCTTTTTGTTTTTTTTCACTGTTAATTTCAAGGAAATATTCTTTTGTTTTCACGCCGCTATTTTCCACTCACGCGTAAACAAAGCCGACACAGCGTCACCATCAGTGTTACTTTCCGTCTAGTCTACCACCAAACTTGTCAATTCCACGTCCCATATTAATTTTCATAATGGCAAATAAAATTTTATTTAGTTTGCAGATTCTAAATAAGTAAACAAAAGCTCAATAAAAAGAAGTTTTTGAAAATTAATGGAGAATATAGGTATGTGTAATAATATTTCTATTGTACAAAAATGCTCTAGAAGAAATTCCATTGTCGGCGAGCTTGCGGCGGGAAAATAATGAAATTGATCCAGAATTCCAGATAAAGCTGATGAAAGCTTAATAAAGTATCTAATATATTTTTCTTATGTCTATGTACATAATGTCTATATATAAAAATGATTTGATTGAGATCTTAAAGTGAAAATAACTAGTAACTTAAGGTATAGATTAAGATTTTTAGTACGTATTATACATATACGTAGTATCTACATAGGTACGTATACCTCTGTAACAGATAGGTTTTATGAATTATCACAAAAATATTTGTCATCTGAAGAAAGGCCCATATTCAGAAGATTGATAAACATAATTCCAGAAACGCGATCTCGCATTCTCTGCCGACGAGGATAACAGACTTTCCTAAATTTGGGCTACTAATAATATTGATGTTTCTTGACAAAGGGAGTACCTATTTTTATTTAAACATACATTTTATATAAATATTTAATACTAGCTGTTGCCCACGGCTTCACCAGCGTGAGTTTCGCTTAGACGAAAAGTCTTTTTGTGTTCCAAACTGTTTCCGATGTTTCGAATCTTCGATTTTTATACGTCTACAGAAAATGCTCATCAGATTAATCAAGTTTAACATTTCCATATATGTTATAGTGTAGCTGGTCTCTTGCAGCTTTTCATCAAATGTTCCAGATCTTCAATTTTTATACGTCAGCAGAAAATGCTCATCAGGTTGAACGACTTTTGTTAAGGCACCATATCCATATTTCTTATAGTTTAGCCGTTCTGCTATGGATCTTCATCAGGTGTTCCAGTTTTCAAAATCAATTATAGCCTTTATGTTGCCCAGGCTTAATAGCTATACAACAAAAAAAAGTTTCATTCAAATCCGTCCAGTAGTTTTGGCATGAAACGCGTACATACATACAGACAGACAGACAAGAAATTCCAAAAAAAATTTTTTGCTTTCTATTGTTCTTTTTAAGTGTCCCTCTATCCATTTTAGTTAAAAATACTAAATATACAGACAAAATATTTTTACTGTTTTATTATATGTATAGATTAACTTTTGCTTGCGGCTTAGCCTCGCCATCACTATATGTATAGGAATTTTGTAAGTGCTATCTTGCACCATAGAGTCAGGTTCATACATCCCTAACGAGAACCAGCTAATTATTTAAAAATATAAAACACGACTGACAACTGACATAGCCTATGTCACTCGGAGGAATACAAGGAATCGAACAATACCTCTCACATCAAAATCTGTTAAGCCGTTCAGGACTTATGGTGGAATAAATAAACTTAAATACATACTTACAAAACTTCTTTCTTGGTCAGTCGTGTAAAAAATTAAAATTAAAATTCGTTTGATCCAATCCTTAATACCAAATGAGAAGTATCATTTAAATCAACGATTTAAAAAAATCTGTGATGAACCCTCGTTAACGGTTTTGAACCTCGATAAGAGTTGAAATAACTTTGATTGCACAATGTCATGCTAAAACTTTAATTTTATTTAAACAAATAAACATTCAATAAATAGTGTCAAAGTTTATAAACCGCCTCAGAGAGGTTTTAAGTTCTTTAACTATTGCAAGTTAAATGAAAGCTCGATTTCACTTTCCTCGGGCTATGCTTAGGTAAGCTGCGTCAGTTCAAAATTACTTTTTGAGAATTTTCCTCTGCTCGTCGAATAAACACTATATTATTTATAAATTACAAAACTTATATAAAGATGGCAATTTAGGTAGGTAGGTAAGGTATACGGATTTTTATGTGTTTATTATAATCATTTTACAAATTACTTAATATCAGCGTTTTAACATGTAATAAACCTTATTTGAAACCGAACTAAAGATGATTTGGGTATGTATATATAAAAAAACATAATACCGATTTTCGCAAACTACTATCTACATACTATCTCGATGCCTTTATTTTAACCAGAGATCTACTTGTTTATAGCTAGTATAAAAAGAAAACAAAATATGCGCCTCAACTTATTACTGAGTTTCCTCAGGGAGCAAGAAATGGCCATAATAGGAGAGTATTGTCCTCTAGAAGTCAATGACTTGGTCAATACGCCTTTTGCGTACACTGTACTCATTGTTTATGATACTTCATAAACCGAATCTATTTTAGACGGTGCTTAGTTAAACGGTATACGGGTATATCGTAGAATCATGGAGATAACAAAGGAACAAATCTATACATATAATAAAACAGTAAAAATATTTTGTCTGTACATTTAATATTTTTGACTAAAATGGAAAGAGGGAGACCTAAAAAGAACAATAGAAAGCAAAAAAATTTTTTTTGAATTTCTTGTCTGTCTGTCTGTCTGTCTGTATGTATGTACGCGTTTCACGCAAAAACTACTAGACGGATTTGAATGAAACTTTTTTTGTTGTATAGCTATTAAGCCTGGGCAACATATAGGCTATAATTCATTTTGAAAACTGGATCACCTGATGAAGAACCATAACGGAACAGCTAAACTATAAGTAATATGGAAATGGTGCCTTAACAAAAATCGTTCAACCTGATGAGCATTTTCTGCCGACGTATAAAAAATGAAGATCTGGAACATCTGATGAAAAGCTCCAAGAGACCAGCTACACTATAACATATATGGAAATGGCGCCTTAGCAAAAATCGTTCAACCTGATGAGCATTTTCTGCTGACGTATAAAAATTGAAGATCTGGAACATCTGATGAAAAGCTCCAAGAGAGATTTTTCATCTAAGCGAAACTCACGCGGGCGAAGCCGCGGGCGACAGCTAGTACAGTATAAACGAGACGTTAAGCTCAGTTTAATGTTTACAAAGCTCTTGTTTATTTTTCTATATATTGCATAAACTGCCCAACTATAACTGGTTCTTTATGCAACCCGATTTACGAATAAAATATCTATGACCTAGATTAAAATAAGGCTACTTTGTATCCTGAAATCCCTACGGTGCCAGAACCCTGAAACTCAGCTAATAAACTAACTTGTTGAAAATCCCGGAGTTTTACAACAACATCTAAGTACATGTAGCCTGTCCTTCGCAGCCGGCCACTACTGCCTGCTACTCTCAATTATAAACATAAATAAAGGCCTGGAGTCTAGTCAACAGTGCGCCCAATGAATCTTATATTAGGAAAAAAGATAACAATGTAATTTTTCATTTCTCATACTCGGAAAAAAGTGTATATCTGTATAAAAGTGTATCGGGTTGAAAATGCTTCTTCCCTCACGCGGGAGAGAATGTTTCATACAAATTCATTTTTACCCTAGGGAGGGAATGAATTTTAAAAATAGAACATAATAAATTCCTTTAGGAATCGGATGCTGTCATAAATTTAGAAAAAAAATCTATGGAATTTTTTTTTCTATATCTATGGTTAAGTTTTCGGTCCTACACAGAAAAAAATACAGTTCGAAAAAAACTCAAAAGAACTTTGACGAAAAAAAATTCTTTTTTTTCTGTCTTTGGATACTACATAAAAGAAAAATTCTGCTGTATTACTTACCACTGTATTTCATTAGTTTTTACCATATTTTACTTAATTATGTAAATTAAAAATATTGATCATAAATATTAGTATATCTTATATTCTTAATTATTATACTTAATTGTAACAAATGAATTAGGTGTATTTTCTACTAAGATTAAAAGGAAGAAAATACATGGTCATTGTGATTGTCTAATCAGCCATTGCGAATGAAAAAAAATCCTAGAAAATGGAAGCGGTGGCAATGATTCCATGTTCAAATTCAAAAAAGACTACAGAGATATTTATTTCATAAACTGTATCGAAATCCAAAATCTCGGTTTTATTTTCAATAGACCATTATAGTGTTTTTTGTTTACATTCCTTATATTCGAAATGAAAAGTAAAGTGCTTACTACGGGTGAATGATATCAATTCATACTCGAATTAAAGCCGCCCTCGCTGATGTCATCCGACCCTAGTAAAGCAATCTACTATTATTGGCGCGCAGAAAAAATAAATAACTGAACAAAAGTAAATCAAGGTGATCTGGTAACAAAACATGTAGATCGCGCAGAGTAAGCATTATGTAAATACCAATCATCCATCACTGAACACGACATTGAAAAACATACCAAAAACATACCATAATTCGCTTCCATAAATTAAAGTTGGAAATAACTAGCCAAGCGGTACTTTATTCCCAGTTTTACCTAATAGTGATAACTTATTACTCAATATAATTCGTTCCAACAAAACTTTCAATTTTATAACTCTATACACCTAAACCTTCCTCATGAATTAACTTTTATTAGTGAAAACCGTTTAGTAGTTTTTGCGTTTATCGCGAACAATCAGACAGACAGACGCCGCCGTGGGGAACATTAAAAAAAAATACATTCGTTGCGTATTCCCTATTGAATGCTTTCCAAGATTGTCAAGATTAACTGCTTCCTTTCCTTGAAACACTATTATATCTTTGTGAACAGGTGCCCTTACAATAGAATCTATCTTTTATTTTTGCTCTTGAAAATTGGATCAATTTGTTCTCTATCTATGCTTTGCAGCACATTCAGTGAATCATAGACTTATTATACCTATACTGGCATACAATGTATCCCGTCATCAGTGTCGGAGCATTTAATATATATATATTAAATGCTCCGACACTGATGACGGCATTTTTTATGCACAAATCATCACTCAAGACTTTTTTTTTCTTTTTTAACTTTCGGTTTAAAATAAAAAATAAACAGTTTTTTCGCACAAAGCTTAAAAATATAAAATATAAGAATACAAAAATATTTTTTCTTGTTTTTACTTTTTTTTGTGCCTTTCATATCATTTTATTGTTGTCTAACATGATTAGCTTAGAGTCCGAAAAAAAACAAAATGACTGCCATTTTACTACAGAGTTAAAAAGTTATGGGTGGTGATTTGTCCATAAAAATGCCATATAACATACGATTAAAGGCTTCGACACTGATGACGGGAAACATTGTATGCAGTGAATCACAAAGAACTTCAGGAAATGGTCAATAGAGAATATGAATTGGGGCGCGCCGGAGACGATCAGTCGCGCCTGTCTGAGCACAGCGATGCGCGGAAGGAACCTGAACATCTGACACCTGTAGGCTACTGATAAACACGAAAAGTTAAAGACTTTTTGTAAATTAATCTTTATTTAATAGGTAACTGTCACCTAATATTTTTTTATTTACACGTAATGAACAAAGATTGGGATAGGTAGATTGATTTGGGGTCAATAAACTGAATATTAACATGTCTCCGGGATTTCGAAAGTAATATTTTTTTATTTGAAAATTGTTACATAAGCGATGAAAATGTAAGCAAGATTTTTTTAAAACTTTTTACATCATTTTAAGTTGAACCCTCATTTTTATAAAGTCGGTTAAGCTCCATGTACCTCCGATCTCTGGTAATGACGTACAGTGGGACAAGTCAAAGGGCACAGCTGAGATTCGCTGAAGCCTTTGAAAAGGGGAGAATGAGAGAAACGTGTCAGAGATATAAACGGATTCAAACGGAAACATTAATCAGTTAGTGCGGGGTTCTTATTATTGTCGACATTCTCCGTACTAATTAAGACAAGAGGTGTCCCGCAACTTCATCCACGTCGTTGTCGTTTTGAGAATTGCTATTGATTTAGGTACCTACTAAAAAATAATTTCAGTTTCTTAGTCCTACATATTCTGCGTCCCATTGGAATATTTCTATCTCGTATTATTTTAATTAAACTCGTAATGGCAGATGCGACATTAATTAAATCTGACATCAGTGTTAATAACACACTCGATAAGAAAGAAATATGAATTGAGGCGCCATTTTTCGTACCTTAACGCCTTAACGGAATCACTATATTTGTATAGTAGTACATTTAAAAGTATTAAGGCGCGATCTTCGATTTTGTAGTATAATAATTCAAAAGTAACATGAACATAAAGGTGGCTCCTCAAACTAAAATGTTTGAACTGAGGAGCCATGTCGTATCTGGATACAACTCGTATTTTTGTCCAAACTCGTCTTGTCTCGTCTATCATCCTGTTTCCTGAGATATCCTCTCCCTTCTCAGTTCAGCTCTGTATTAAGGGAAGAAAAGGTTTTTTTACTCTGTGTGCCAATAATCTATACATATAATAAAACAGTAAAAATATTTTGTCTGTACATTTAGTATTTTTGACTAAAATGGATAGAGGGACACTTAAAAAGAATATTAGAAAGCAAAAAAAATTTTTTGGAATTTCTTGTCTGTCTGTCTGTCTGTCTGTCTGTCTGTCTGTCTGTCTGTATGTATGTACGCGTTTCACGCAAAAACTACTGGACGGATTTGAATGAAACTTTTTTTGTTGTATAGCTATAAAGTCTGGGCAACATATAGGCTATAATTGATTTTGAAAACTGGAACACCTGATGAAGAACCATAACAGAACAGCTAAACTATAAGAAATATGGAAATGGTGCCTTAACAAAAGTCGTTCAACCTGATGAGCATTTTCTGCTGACGTATAATAATTGAAGATCTGGAACATCTGATGGAGAACTGCAAGAGACCAGCTACACTATAACATATATGGAAATGGCGCCTTAGTAAAAGTTGTTCAATCTGATGAGCATTTTCTGCTGACGTATAAAAATTGAAGATCTGGAACATCTGATGAAGAACTCCAAGAGACCAGCTACACTATAACATATATGGAAATGGCGCCTTAGTAAAAGTCGTTCAACCTGATGAGCATTTTCTGCTGACGTATAAAAATTGAAGATATGGAACATCTGATGAAAAGCTTCAAGAGACCAGCTACACTAAAACATACTTATATGGAAATGGCGCCTTAGCAAAACTTGATTAATCTGATGAACATTTTCTGTAGACGTATAAAAAACGAAAATCCGAAACATCTGAAACAGTTTGGAACACAAAAATCATCAAAGCGAAACTCACGCGGGCGAAGCCGCGGGCGACAGCTAGTAATTAATAAAATCCGTTCAGTCGTTTTTGTACAAATGTGTAACAAATCCATACTTTCACGTTTAAAGTTCACGATTTTTTCGTTGTATTTGAAAATAAAGACAATTTATGTTCCGAAACTGTGGGAACTGTCAAAAAGCGAGAGCAAAGCACTTCGAGCTCGCGCTCGGGTGCAATAGCTTCAAGTCCGTATTTTCCCCACCAAAGCTTTTGTAATTTACCTAGTTCCACTCACAATTAACCTAGAACAATAGATACAATTGAAGTTTTCAATGTCAGGAGCACTATCGATCGGTATAAGAGCATTATGAACTTCCTAGAACAGTCGCGTCGGCACAAAGCGTGCAATTTTAGTCCTCTATTCTGAGAGAAATACTAAGAACTTACTAAGGCCATAATATTGAAAATAGATACTTATATAGTGATTAATTTCATATTTAAGTAGTAATTACGTTTTTTATAAGTACATATTCTTGAATACATATTGAAAATGTCCTTGAAGAGATTATGTACCAGTTGCCAAAACCATAAAAATGGTTAATAGCATAATATTAACGTTAAAACAGCCTGAGCAATAACTCAAACTGTCGTCACAGAAGTCTCCTTGAATGGGGTACCCACTACGACGAAGAGCAAAAATCTTACAGAAATAGTATAGACAACTGTATAAATGGTATCTGCCGTCTTTTATATTACAATGTACCTATCTCACTAAAAACAAGTGTGCGTATCAAAGAATTAATAAGAACTTACGGTATTACAAAGCAATATGTAATTGGAAATTCGAATTCAAATAGAAAATTCTATTCGATTGAGTGTTGGTATGTCCTGGGATTTTTATAATAACACTAGTTTACACAATTTGTGTACCCCAAAGCTACTAGGTTTATTTGATAGATCTATATATGTGGAATATAGGTCTGATTATAAATTTCCATCATCACGTAAGATTTGCGAAAAAAAAAATTGTCAAAAATTCAAAAAAAATATTTTTCTGTAATATTTTGAGACAGTATTAAATTAAGTAGTTCTAAAATTTTCAACATGTTTTATAGCTGTAAATATTATAACACTCTTCAATAATATAAAGCAATTCAATTTTAAATTTTACAATTTTTTTTTCCCGCAAAAACATTTTTTGAAAGTTGTGTTATTTTCTCCATACAAGGACTATAACCATAAAATATATGGAGAAATTAACACAACTTTCAAAAAAAGTTTTTCCAGGAAATAAAAATTGTAAAATTTAAAATTGAATTGCTTTATATTATTGAAGAGTGTTATAATAATTACAGCTATAAAACATGTTAAAATTTTTAGAATTACTTATTTTAATACTGTCGCAAAATATTAGCGAAAAATTAAATTTCGAATTTTTGACACATTTTATTTCACAAATCTTACGTGATGGAGGAAATTTATAATTAGACCTATATTCCACACATACAGATCTATCAAAAAAACCTAGTAGCTTTGAGGGTATAAAAAAAAAATAAAAAAATTGTAAACTAGTGTAATTAATATATAATATTATATTTATAATATTATTTATTCTAGCGTGGTTAAAGAATCAAACCTATGATGATCTGGAGACGACTTTCTTATTATAAATGTAAAATGTATCTACCTTACCTTACCTTGTTAAATGTATACTTACCTTATTATTTTCTTTCCCTTTTGTAATAAAAAATTTTGGTAACATCAACTTATGTAACCTATCGATAAGAAGAGCGGAGTCACCTGGCACAAGCATTGTTTGCTTAAAAGGCGGCTCCAGCAATTAGTTTAATTTAAAAAATGTTAAAACCGCCACCGCCACCGCGCAGAATAGAAGAATATGGCGCTCTTTCGTTTCGGAGGCCAAGATCCATTCGGAGTAAGTAAGTAGTAAAAAATGTTTGGTCTTACCCAATAATTGTTTTTTTAATTATTTTTTTAATATTACACTAGCTTTTGCCCGCGGCTTCGCCCATGTGAATTTCCCACAGGAACAGTACTTTTTCCCGGGATAAAAGTTACCCAATGTCCTTATCAGTACTTCTATCTATTTGTATGCGAAATTTTAGGAAGATTGGTTCAGTAAATAAAGCGTGAAGAGGTAAAAAACAAATAAACAAACTCACTTTCGCATTTATAATATTAGTTAAGATAAGCCATTTATTAATTTACCGTTTATTAATGTAACTTTAGCTCACTGCACGCCTTGGGCAACTGTTAGTGCAGTGAGCTGCTAATTATAAAAAAATCAAGAAATAAGTACTACTTAATTAGGTACTTCCACGATATGTGTGCGTAATATTACGCTCGACCCTTAGGACTTCAAAGTCCTTGGTCGGCTATATTTATTGTCGTCGCGGTCGTCACATAATGGACATGGCGGCGGCGGTAAGAAAAAGGCATGAATTAAAGTTTTGCACAGTAATAATGTTACCTGAAATAAAATATTAGATTAGATTATATATAACCATAACTCATGTTATTTCCTTGGTACATCATGTGTGATAAATAATTATATTATACTATAATAATTATAAATCACTTTACGTCATAACTGCAATATCTAATCCAATCATTTATACATTCAACCCTGCACTGCCCTGCAAGTTAATTTGTAATGAACAATGCCCGCTAATTAGAGCTTTGGTTTAGTATTTGATACAGAGAACGTATTGTGCAATCCAAATCCGATCTACCTATTATGTAACTCTATATCTGATCTCCTCTAATTACGTTTAATGTGAACCACTCATCTTGAACCATAAATAAACATGAACAACATGTTATTATTTGGTAATGTCACCTTCAATAACGACAACATTTTATCATAATACGTGACATGAAATAAACAAAAGTGAAAATTGTATGCTACAAGCGAGGAGCTTTCACTCCGGCGCCAATGGCACGTCATGTTACATGTAAGATGCATTGTTCCAAACATCAGCGTCGAGTACAACCATTAATAAATACATAAAAAGGAGTTAGAAGAAAGATCCATTATAAGATTACATTACGGTACAATAAATGTACAAATATTGATATTTATTTTCAGTACGAAATGTGCAGACATAATAAAATCTGAAGTATTGACAAAATGTCTCTTGGTATTAGATAGAGATTTCTGTTTTGTGTATTAGAACAGGATTTACGCATTCCCAATAGCGTTAATTAGGTCAATATGCTTTTATAAGTTTTTATTACAATATTACATCAATGTAGGATTATTATATACATAGATAGATTAGATAGGTACTTACTTTTATCTAGGTGTAGGTAGGTGTAGGTGTAGGTAGTTATATTAACATAATTTGCACTAAATCAAAATATTATTTACCTAACTATTAGGTACTTTTGAAATCCAATGTCATCTTTAAACAATATAAAAAAGACTAATTTAGTACTACAATCTTGGAGGGTTATTGTTGATTTGTTATATGTTAATTTTGGTGTCCTTAAAAAAAAAACAAGATTTTTTGTCACCAGTACAAAGAAACCAGCGGTAAGGATTGGCAACAAGGCAAAAGGTCTTGCTCAAAACGTTCTAATAAATTTTGCATTACAAAGGCAAGTTCGTTAAATTCCTAACACAAGGTTTGATCCCGTGATCACACCCGGATAACACCCATGCCGGAACAGGAAAACTACCAAGAGCTTCTGAAACAAAGACCTTGTTAAAAAGCACTTTCCTCGTTTAAAGTAGCTTTAAACGCCTGACTTGTATAAATCACTCTTTTCATAGATGAGTATATAGAAGTTTGAAGAATGAAGTACTCCTTCATCTCAGCATATTTACATACTTTTTTGTAGGAACTTTTAAAGTATTTTTTTTAATTTTCGACACAGGTTTTAGGTATATGGGGTACGCATATATCTAAAATAATAAAATTATTGAGTTAAGTTATTTATTGACCATCATATCACTACCCTTAAATTTTAATTCATTTTGATCAAAATTGTAAGAAATACACAATTCCAGATAGTATTGCCAGATTGCACTTAAAAATATCATTTGGCAATAGGTTATGACTGCTTTTGTAAACTTATCTAAAATTATCTATACATATGTGCGATAATTTCTCAGTAATTTTTAATTAAAATCGATGGAAAAGTTTTTTAATACTGTCAAAGTGTAAAAATACTTTGTAATAGCTTTGTGTTTGGCGGAATACTAGGTAAAACTGCCTGCTGACAACACGTTAGTATCATGCTTTTGTACATCATTCCACGAACTAACTAGTGAGAGAGAACTACTTACTTCTTACTAGTAGACTCAGTCCTCTCTCGCATCTTAATCCTTTCCCGCAAGGCGTCTCTTGTTACCGGTCGGATCCGGCACCAAATTCTAATATAAAGTACTGAAAAGTACCGGTACTTTCGAGGAGTTTATTTGAAAAATTTGGTACCAGTAACACGAGTCGTTATGAAGACTTTACTCCGTCCCTTTTTGCACTAACTTAGCGCGAAATTGAATTTTCAAGTTGAAATGCTAACAAAACAAATTCCAATATTAATATCAAAAATTATATATGAAACATATATTTTATATTATTACTAGCAGCCCGCCCCGGCTTCGCTCGGGTGCAATTCGTGGATGCAATTACTAATCTCTGTCTTACATAAGCGTTTTAAAATGTATAACCGATATGGACCGCCTGACTGGCGCTTTATTATTTGGTTTACAATCAAAAACCGTATGTGCCTTATTTAAGATCAACCCAGAATCATTCAACTTTTTCAAATACCACCACTACTCTGTTCACCTCCTTCCTTTTTAGGCACAGTCTTAGGTTTGTATAATCTGTCGAAAACGGACTCTTTATTTGGATCAGATTTAAAACTGGATGCTGGCAATCTTTTTCTTGACGACGACGACGGTTTTATTGCTACTTTAGGGGCTATAGGGCTATAGGGCTTTAGGGGCCTTTCTGAGCATTGCTATATTGGCAGTAACATAATTATCTTTAGCAACTTTAGGATGGGTTTTGGCTATTGGTATTTTAACATTGAAAATTTTTTTTTAATCGCTTCTGTATTGCCCCCATTTTCGCTAAGAGTCTGACATCGACTTGGTATCGTGAGGTATAGGGCTACATGAATGTTTGAGGTCTCAAAAGATGCGTATACCTAGTATGGTGAAAAAAAAATCGAAAAAAATTAAACCTTTTTTGAAAATCCCAAAAAATGTGAAAAATTTGATCAAATTTGTAGGGTCTTTTGTCATAAAATCAACCGTATCTCAAAAACTTAATGTGATATCGAAAGAATGAAAAAAAGCCCTCGGGGTATTGAGTTAGGCTACATTTAAAAAAATACTGGATCTATGTATCACAAATAAAAAAGCTAAAAAAAGTAAAAGCTAGTAAAATATACATAAACACTAGCTTTTGCCCGCGGCTTCACCCGTGTGAATTTCCCACGAGAACAGTGCTTTTTCCCGGGATGAAAGGTACCCTATGTCCTTCTCAGTACTTCTAACTAAGTATATGCGAAATTTCAGAAAGATTGGTTCAGTAGATAAAGCGTGAAGAGGTAACAAACAAGCAAACAAACTCTGTCTATGCCTGTGACACAATGCTTTAAGCATTAAGCCCATAGAAGTACAGTACAAAACTGTACTTTTGTATGTGTGTACAATACAATAAAATTTAAATAAATAAATAAATATTTTCCACGATCTCGTGGCGGGGCCTTCAGTGTAAATGACGCAATTTGTAAAAATAAACGTGGGGTTTTACCCACGTTAAAAGAAATTATTGTATTAATGAACAAAAGAGTTGAGTAGAAAATATTGATCCACCTACCTCGCGGAGCCAACCCATTAAGTCGTTCAAGCAAAACCAGCAACTCTCCAGCACGCATTTCTACGCTTGAAGCCGGTGTAGTGTCACTATCGTCCACACTATCACTGACTATGCTTGCTTTTCTCTACTTGTCCAATCCTTCCACCTCATGCTTGAAGAATTGCTTCATGATATGAATCATCATCACTATCAGACTCCAACGCTATGTTCTCCTTATTTTCATCATCAAAATCAAGCATAAGCGCCTCCAACGGCTTTATACTCTTCTGCGACAAGTGATTTTTAAAAAAACAATACACGTTTCTAAAGATTTGCCACGTTTCTAAAACCAACTCTGCAACTCTTTCCAGTTTAGGAGTATTCAAGATCAAGGACATTGGTGTTTGGAACTCAACTTTCTTCAGCTCCCGCTGTGAAACTTAGATCCAGTATTTTTTTAAATGTAGTCTAACTCAATACCCCGAGGGCTTTTTTTCATTTTTAATAATAATAATAATAATAATATCTTTATTTCAGAAATAATTCCATAGAAAATTAAATTACATTTTACATTTATAACAATTATATTATATATTTTTTCGATATCACATTTAGTTTTTGAGATACAGTTGATTTTATGACAAAAGATCCTACAAATTTTATCAAATTTTCACATTGTTGGGATTTAAAAAAAAGTTTTGATTTTTTTTATTGTTTTTTTCACCATATTATAGTCCTTGTCAATATGCATCTTTTGAGACCTCAAATTTTCATGTAGCTCTATACCTCACGATGTCACACTCTCAACGAAAATGGGGGCTACACAGAAGCGACCGAAAAAACATTTTCAATGTTAAAAAACCAATAGCACAACCCATCCTAAAGTTGCTAAAGATAATTATGTTACTGCCAATATGGCAATGCTGAGAAAGAGTATAGCCCCTAAAGTAGTAATCAAACCATCGTGTCGTCAAGAAAAAGATTGTCAGCATCCAGTTTTAAATCTAACCCAAATAAAGAGTCCGTTTTCGACAGATTGTACAACCCTAAGACTGTGCCTAAAAAGGAGGTGGACAGTGTAGTGGTGGTATTTGAAAAAGTTGACCAAAGATTCTGGGTTGATCTTAAATAAGACACATACCTACGGTTTTCGATGGTAAACCAGATAAGAAAGCGCGAGTCAGGCGGTCCATATCGGCTATACATTTAAAACGTATGAGTAAGAACGAGATTAGTAATTGCATCCACGAATGGTCGTCTATCGGCGAGAAACTTGATAAAGTCCATTTGAAAGAAATCGCCGAAGACGAAAACGTTTCAGAATTTAAAAGCGAAAGAATAAGATTGAGTTCCAAACACCAATGTCCTTGAATTTGAATACCTACTCCTAAACTGGAAGAGTTGAACTGATAGTGATGATGATTCGTATCATGAAGCTATGAATGAGGTGGAATGATTGGACAAGTGGAGAAAAGCAAGCATAGTCAGTGACAGTGTGGACGATAGTGACACTACACCGGCTTCAAGCGTAGAAATGCGTGCTTGAGAGTTGCTGGAGGATGCATTGAACGACTTAATGGGTTTGCTCCGCGAGGTAGGTGCATCAATATTTTCTACTCAATTTCAAAATTGCTATTTTCAAAACAAAAAGGGATAATTTGTATAGCAACATGATTTCCGACTCTCTGAATGAATACGTCCACCTGAACCGCTACTAAGAGTACGTGGCGTGCTATAAGCCCCGCCCGCCGTCGCTTAGACTCCCGCGCCGCGCCCCGCTTAGACCAACGCGCAAAGTCGTGAAACGGCTGTTAACAGTACTTATACAGGAATAAATATGAAAATTGTAAAAATGTTGTTGGAAGTCTAAAAAAAGTGTCACAAACTTATTTTTGCGCTGAGTTCTGTATGAGTCTTAGGGATCGAACTGCAAAGCTAAATTTGTTTTTGAAATTAGTAGGTCTTTTATTGAGAGCTATAATGTGAGATGCTTTGCCTGTACGGAACCCTCGGTGCGCGAGTTTGACTCGCACTTGGCCGGTTTTTGTATGATATTTACGTTATTACTTCCTACTAAAATAAATACATAAGAAAACACGCCCGGGCCGCTCACAGATATTCTGCGCCTTGCTAGGTGGTTTCGCGGCGTATTGCCGTTCTTTAGATAACTTATAGTATTTTGTAAACTATTGATCAAAATGACATGCTTGTAAAAGTAAATATTGAATATATAAGTACTTGTGATGATAGACTTATTTAATTTGATAAGGATTAATACATTGTGGTTAATATCACCAGATAAAAACATCTAACGATTTTAATTATTTTTAAAACATAAAAGTAGTTATTGTGGCTGAAATATAAAAGTTAGATATATGCTATCACGGACTCTTTTGTAGACCTATTAAAGATACACAATTCCTCCATACATCATTTTGTTACATCTCTAAGGGATTGAACAGCGTTTTCGATAAAAAGAATAACAAAATGCAAAAAAAATTTTTTTGGAATTCCTTGTCTGTCTGTCTGTATGAACGCGTTTCACACAAAAACTACTGGACGAATTTGAATTAAACTTTTATTATTGTATAACTATTAAGCCTGGGCAACATATAGGCTATAATTGAGTTTGAAAACTGGAAGACCTGATGAAGAACCTTAACAGAACAGCTAAACTATAAGAAATATGGAAATGGTACCTTTGTAAAAGTTTATCAATCTGACGAGCATTTTCAGTTAACGTATCAAAATTGAAGATCAGGATCATCTGATGAAGAATTACAAGAGACCAGCTACTACATATATGGAAATGGCGTCTTAGCAAAAGTCGTTCAACCTGATGATCATTTTCTGTTGACGTATAAAAATTGAAGATTATGGAACAGCTGATGAAGAACTCCAAGAGACCAGCTCCTCTATAAAATAAATGGAATTGGGGCCTTAGCAAAAGTCGTTCAACCTGATGAGCATTTTCTACTGACGTATAAATAGACAGGACACAGGATAGGACAAAGAGGGACTCGGCGTGGGTGTGGTGGTATACAGGAAATTGTAGATAACGAGCAGACGAAGATCGTTTGTTGAATGAAATCTCACTTTTCATTCATTTTAACACCGCGACTGTACTACGAGTACCTAATATATTCCCGCGGAACACGGAATAACCAAATGGCTGAAATTTTGAATAGTGGAGTTCAGATTACTACAGTTTGGAACACAAAAAGATTTTTCATCTAAGAGAAACTCACGCGGGCGAAGCCGCGGGCAACAGCTAGTTATACACTAAAACCTTCCTCACGAATCACTCTATCTATTAGTGAAAACCGCATGACAATCCGTTCAGAAGTTCTTGAGTTTATCGCGAACAGACAGACATACAGACAGACGCCGCGGGGGACTTTTTTATAATATGTAATGATTATGATAAATTAGCAAGAGCTTGCACGCTGCAGCTATGTAGGTCATTTTTATTAACTCAGAGACAGTAAATTATTAAGCAAAGTTCTTTACCGGTTCTCATTTATCGTATGTGGACATAAAACTAATGACTATTTAAAACTATGAATAGTTTCAATGAAGCTTCTTAAAACAATATACTTCACAGAGTGTATAATAAGATACAGAGTGAATAAGTATAATACTAAATACTGATTGGCGAATTGATTTAAAAAGTAAGATTCCTCTCGTAATTCGATAAATTGGATAGCTCCTTCAAATCCAGACGATGAAAGCAAAGAAGGCGATTGTTTAGCAAATATAAAAACAACATGCCAATAATGTAAATGCATCCTCAAGGCCTCTACACGCGCCCCTTAATGATCAATCAATCAATCATTATTTATTTGCAAGAATACAAGTTAAAGAAGATGTTGCAAACTGATACAACCTTATATTGAGGCATGCAAATTTTACATTGAATAAAAATAAAATTGTCTGTTACATTGATCATATTATTATATAAGAATTGTATAAAAATTAATTCACCAATTAATGGATATTATGATTAGATCTGGCAACACTGCTCCCGATTTAGGGTCCTCAATCAGGCCATACGTAGAGGCCTTCAAAGCATTTACATCTTGCCCCAGGCCGGGCACCAGGTGGCTATGAAGGCGTAGACGGCGGGACGCTCGGGCACGCAGTAGCCCAGTGCCTCCAGCAACGAAGGCGTCTTCACCACGCAGTCGTGGAAGTCCTTGAAGTTGATCACCCCGTCCAGGTCCAGGTCCATGCGCTTGAGCATTATGTCTACCAGCTCCTGAAAAAAGAAAATATTTGTTATTAGGTAACACAACATTTTTAATTTTTAACTAAAACTAATTGCCAGAGCCATGTGTGCCAGGCGACTTTGCTCTTCTTATCGATAGGTTACATAGATGATGTTACCTTAATGTTTAATGACAATAAAATTTACATCTATTAATTTGCCGTGTTCCGATTGATTTTTTTTTTAGTTATAAATTTTAATGATCAAGAGAGATTTTCTTGAGCGTTAATTCCTTAATTATCTGATATATAAGATATGACATTTATTAGCATTTGAAAACAAAAATAATGTAACAAAAACTCAAAAACATTAGAATCAGTTACAAAACAAAGGAGTTATTAATCTTCTTGTCACAAAACGAAATTTAAGTCATTTGAATGGCGAAAACCAAGCGTGACGACACGCGTTGTCAGTATCGCCGCCGTCCCAATAACGTTAATTAAATTGTACTATTTACTGTTTGCATTGAATTACATTGTACGTACGCTCTGAGCTATGCTAATTAATTACCTAACTAACTTATTATCTATATTTGTATTTTTTTATTATTACTAATCAATATAGTTAAATACTAATCAATATAATATTATATACATGGTTAAAAAATATACCCTAAAGAAACCCATTAAGTCCGCACCTTATAAAATAAATTCGTATTAAATAAGTTCAACATAAAAATGAAAACAGAAACGTACCACTAACGCCATCTGTCATTATGGTTAAGTTTCAGTAGGTGAATTTTCAGTATGGAAACTAAAAAGGTTGGTTGATGCTCTCCTCAAGATAAAGGTTTAGAAAATTGTCCGTTTCCCGATAGATGGTCTTCCATAAAAAATAAAACCCCAAACTCAAAAATATTTTAATGTAAAGTAAAGCAAAGGATATAATTTGTCCTGTTATTGATATTTATACTTATTAAGATATTTCATGTCATATGTCAATAACAGGACAAATTATATCCGTTGCTTTACTTTACATTAAAATATTTAATACGAAAAGCGACTTTGGACACATGCTTGCCATACGACTAAATAAAATAAATATGACATGAAAACTCTATTTGCACTAGATGGCTTTTAAGATAAGTTATTTATCTAAAGAACATCGGTACAAGTAGACTTCTACTCATTGAAGTTCCGGCGCGGGTGAAAGAATCCCATATATTATTTTTATTAGGTACCAACTTCCAGTATGTATGGCTTCCAGTCATCATAGTACATAGTTGAAGCGGATTCCTTTTCAGCACCGATGTCAATAGTGATTATAAGCGGAAATATGTAAAATCTATATTTTTCCGAATTAAGATTTTTTTGATCTCTTGCCAAAAAAAGCTTCCCAGGATCGTAGGTAGTTTTAACATAAAATATGTTCTCCGAATGATTAAAATTTATTTAGTTTGGTCTGAATGTATGTACACGGAAAAAAAAAAACTGGTAGCCACAACGAGAAATTTGTTGACATTACAACATTTTCTAGTGCTATTTGTGACAACCCTCACGTTTAGTTCAGTCTACCACACAATTCTAGTTAATTTTTATAGTACGAACCACAAAACTGTGTAGTATTTTAAACAAAATATTATGTTATCTCCGATAGAAAGTATGCTATAAAAATGTAGAGAAAACAAACTAAATAGTTATATCTACAAATCTTTAAGTGGTCTCTATTTAATTTTCTTGTAGCATTTATTATGCTTTTTGTAACAGTTACATTTTGTTTTGTTGCCTCTACTATACGTATCTGTTCCACCTACTGTGTGGATATGTTGCACCTACAATATGGATATGTTACATATACTATACATATTATACTGCATTGTTGAATTCAGGGTCAGCTAATTTTATTTCTGACATACCTAAGTCGTGTTCTTTTTAATACACTTCAATTTTCTAGCAAATTGTAGTGTAAAGACTTAAGGTATGTCAGAAATAAAATTAGCTGACCCTAAATTCAACAATGCTGTAAAAATATCCCACAAGTATTCAGCAAGCATTAAAAAAACAGAAATAAATTGTTATTTTTATTTATTATTGAAACGCACAGTTTTTTTTTACATGTTTTGATATAAATGTGATGGTTGCACTAACGTACGGCGGCGCCTTCTTAAAATAAAAATAGTAAATAAGTAATTCAAGTTGGTATAACAAAACGAAATTATACATTTTTGCACAGAAACACAGTTTTTTACAGAAAAATCAACACGTGCCAAGATACGTTGACACTTACATATTAAATATCAACGAGCAAAATCAATAAAACTAAACAAAATTTACGTTTCAATAGTCTTTCAAATACACAGGCGCGCCGGCACCACACCACATGATTGTTCCAAATACACTTTATTATACTTTTACACTTCAAAGTTAATATACATTTGTATCACGCATAGATTCGTTATTACGACTATTTATTTTACGTTTGCCGGTTTAATTGACTTTCGAAGACGAAGCCACAACAGAAAACACTTGACATCGACACAACTCGTCGCTCGTTTCGTGTCCGAATGGTGTGATGTCCGAGCATCGCCCGCGTACCCCGCCCCCTACCACTTTTTTCTCCGTGACTACAAAATAGAGATGTAAATTTAACATTATATTTAGTTTATTTTAATAAATTGTATAGTACCTAAGCGTATGTACAAAACATGAAGTTGGTTCTACACCACTTCCTGTTAGCGTTACATTCACAATAGTAACTATTACTAAGATCGCGTTAACTAGAATTGAGTCGTATACACTACAAACTACATTGTTTCGGTAAATAACTTGAACTGTAGATAGAACAAAAAAAAATGTAATGCGCACTAGATATTTGTTTCGTAAACAAAACTAAAATGACTATACATTCTGGTAGTTTAGTAGAAAAATATTTTTTTCCGTGTAATATTATGATATTATTAATATAAAGACCCGGTAATTTTTTAAATTTATTTTAATTACGAATTATACTAGGTTTTGGTGCTATATGAAAGGTATATGACTAGGTATATGATTACAGACCTTTACAGCCTCTTCAACGTCGTCATCTCTGGATGCCTTTGCCAAACTCTTCTTCATCAACTGGTACATAGTCTCCCTTCGTAATGAACCTTCTCCCAGTAGGTCATAACACTGCAGATATAAATGAAATATACTTAGTTAAAATACTGTTTTTTTTTAGTTATTTCATTATTTAAATACAATCGTATTGTTACATATTTAAAAAGAACCCTGTTTAAAACCACAGGTTTGACTACAGTGCTGTGATAACAACGTCAGCAGAAGGCCCCAAGCGTTCGAATGTTCATCTTTGAATGAATAAAAAATGTCGCAATGATCGATAAATCGTGATAGACATCTTGAACTGATTACGACCATCTTATTTTTCATAGATGATTTGATACACACAACCAAATCAGCAAAATCCTCTTTCGCGGGAACCGCTGTCGAGTAGACTGCGTTTGTTTAGCGCTCCTCAGTTAACACTACATATAGCCATTTAAATTAAACCAAAGTTAATTGTGTTGTATATCAAAGTGAAGTTAGTGACATTGTCTACACGGTATAATTTTTGGATTTGCAATTCCTTTACGGAGTAAACCACAGCGACGTAAAAATCAATGTGAATAAATGCAGTTTATCCCTGACCTGCCCTAACATAGTCAACTTCAACCGTGCGTTGTGCGAGCGCCGCCGTCCCCTGCGCGCCCCGCCACCCTCGAGCTTCCAGCCCTCCCAACGCTACGAAGTGCTACGCCCCGCCACCGTCATAGCCGAGTAGCCGAGTGAGTTCCCCGTGCCTCACCGCCCGCACCCACCAGTCGATCGTCTTTTGTTTTCGTCGTGCTTACAATGGATTCAAGTACGGGGAAGAAAAATAAAAACAAAAACATATCGTTATCTGAAACAAACTTGATTGAATCGATGGATCGAGAGGAAATGACCACACCTCCCAACTTTCTTGCTTCCTCTATCAAAAGAAGGAGAGGTGAGGTGGATGATGTCTACATGGACCGTTTCCAAGCTTTCCAACAGGAAATAACATCAATGATTCAAAACATGTTCCAGTCTCAAGGAAAAGAAATAAAAAAAATAACATCTACTTTAACAGACATTCAAAATACAAACACAAACATTGAAAAATCTGTATCTTTTTTAACGGTACAAAATGAGGAACTAAAAAAGAAAATAGAGCAAATGGAAATCCAACATAAAAAAGACATAGAATATCGGACCATTCTTGAAGAAAAGATTGAGGATTTGCAACGAGAATCCCGCAAAACAAACCTCGAAATAAAAAATGTTCCGAAATTCCCAGATGAATCCAAGGAAACCTTAATCGAGATGGTTACATGCTTATGTGAAAACATTGGCTGCGACTTCGACAAATCGCAACTAAAAGATATTTACAGAGTTCGGGAGAGAAAGGGAGGTAAGAGCGATACACCTATAATAATTGAGACATCATCGACTATTTTAAAAAGTCACATTATAAAAAACTGCAAGGCTTTTAACAAAAAACATAAGCAGAAGCTTTGTGCCAAGCACTTGGGCTTGAGAAGAAAGGAAGATACCCCAATCTTCGTGGCAGAGCAGCTTACGACTAAGGGAGCCCGCCTGTACTTCTTGGCTCGTGACCTAGCCAAGTCCAAAGATTATAAATTCTGCTGGACCTCTTACGGTAGGATTTACCTGAGAAAAAATGATAACTCGCCCATAATAATTATAAGAAGCGAGTCTCAGGTGCAGGGCCTTATGCAGGCAGATTGACTAGGCCCAGTGCTTCATGCTGGGCTAGTATCTCTTCTTTTTCTACATAGATTATATAGAATATCCTGTAAATCCTGTAAATTTAGTATAGGAATGGTAATTTTCTATTTCGCATTATGTAAGTGCTCAGTTGTATTACACATTCAATACTACACAATTACAAATACATATATTTACAATTATCGCTATATTATATACAAATTTATTAAATCAAATACATATTTAATTACTAATATACATGAAAAATTGGAAAACATTACTTTACTAAAAAATATGAGGTTTAAAAAAGGAAATTTATTTATACACATTTGTTTACACAAGTATCAACTAAATATTGAATCGAAACATATAGTATTATATAACATTCGATATGGATAGTAATTTTATTCATTCGCAAGAAATAGACGAAATTGAAATAGCAAAATCTGAACAATTGTCTGTGGAAGAATTTGTCTCAAGACCGCAAGTCACACGAAAAAATGATTGTACATTCATATCTCAAAATATTAGGAGCATATATAAAAACTTTGATTGCCTTGTCGCTACTCTATCACAATTTAAATTCAAAATTGATATAATTATTCTCAGTGAATGCAGACTTGAATCCACGAAACCTGTCCCGCATCTGGAAAATTACACGTCTTTCGTTTCAACAATTCATATCAATCAATGCGATGGTGTTGTTGTTTACATAAGAGACAACCTCAAAGCCAACATAAAAGAGATCAAATTAACACATGCATCATGTCTACAAATAAGTTTGTCAAATTTAATAGTACTTGGTATTTACCGATCTCCTTCCAACAACGACGCAGATAATTTCATAATATCATTGGATACACATTTAAAAACTATAGATAAATTTAAACAAATAGTAATTACAGGTGACATAAACATAAACTTAATACCAAAAGTAAAAGAAAAAAACTATGAAATCAAAAATAGGCAATCTTACTTAAATATGTTAGCATTACATGCTATGTTGCCGGGTCATGCCCTACCCACAAGAGATGCCTCTTGTTTAGACCATTTTATTTTGAAACTAGACGATAAAAGAAATAAGGCATCTATTGTTATATTTGATACAACCATTACTGACCACCGATTGACTTTTTTAAAGATCTGTAATTCCTATGTTGATTATAATAAACCTAAATATAAAACCACTATTGATTACCAGAAAGCACTAATCTATTTAAATGAGAACAATTTTTCCGACTTGATTTTATTAGATGACCCTATAGAATTAACTAATTTAATAACAGAAAAAATAAGAAATTGTCTTAAAGAAAATACTACCATAAAATTAATTAGATGTAAAGACCGTATAATTAAGCCGTGGGTCACTCCTGGTGTTCTGCGCTGCATCAGAAACAGAAATGACTTGCAATCTAAGGTACGAAATGATCCATCAAATATAGTACTAAAAGTAACTTATACCAGGTACCGGAACCACTGTAACAATCTTTTGCAAAACTTAAAAACAAAATATGATCGAGAACTACTTTCTAGTAATAATAATAACCCTAAATCACTTTGGAAAACTATAAATTCATTAACACATAGATATAAAAATAAATCACATAATTTAAATCTTTTACAAGCTCATACGACACCTGAATTGGCAGTTAATAAGGCAAACGAATACTTTGCAAGTATAGGTAAGAAACTGGCAGAAGGTATACAAGGTCAACATTCCATGCCTGGGGAATCACTTGTAAATCACTCCCAATCCTCTCAGGTTTCGTCTTTTGTAATGCTGGACGCTGATTGTGACGAGGTGTATAATACATTGATGGGTCTTAAATCTGAGAGCGCTCCGGGCTGTGATAACATACCTACTCGGTTTTTAAAATTCGCTCATCAAACTATTGTTCCTGTTTTGACCCACTTAGCTAATCTTTGTTTCCAAAAAGGTATATTTCCGGGTGCCCTTAAAAAAGCTGTTATTACCCCAGTGTATAAGAGTGGTGACAGAGACGAAGTGTCGAATTATAGGCCAATTTCGGTTCTATCAGCTATTTCTAAAATTCTAGAAAAACTAATTAATAAACGACTACTCAATTTTTTAAATAAATTTAATATAATATCTGACTCGCAATTTGGCTTCAAACAAGGTACTTCCACGGAAGACGCTATTACAGTATTAACATCTATAATTGTGGAAGCAGTGGATAATGGCAAAAAGTGCTTAACCACATTCCTTGATTTAAAAAAAGCGTTCGATACCGTATCTGTCCCCATTCTTATACATAGGCTTCCGTCGTTTTTGTTTCGACATTCCTCCGAGAACCCATGTGTCACCATTTATTAATAACGTAAATTGGCTGAATATGGAATCCAGAAGGCGCCTACACCTTGCAACACTCATGTTTGATCTAATAAAACATAAGCAGCCTGATTACCTTTACAGGAAACTAAAATTTAGTACCTTTTATCTTCGGTATGGGGGGGGCGTTGCTAGGCCCATCCGACCGCCTCTGGATATACATGTTCATAGACGTGTGGGTTTTAGCGGAAGTTTCCGCTACCAGGCAACTAAGTGCTGGAATAACATACCTCCTCCTCTCAGAAATATGAACTCAAAGATTATATTCAAGAAACGTATAAAAGATTCTATATTAAGAAGTCAAAAAGAGTTTCAGACTTAGTTGCTCTGGTAGTGGTCAATAATTTATTTAATAATTTTTTTTCTGGTGGTCATGTATTGTTTGTCCCTTTTCGGTTATTTTCGTTGCATTTAATAATGTTGAGGTTTACTCATTTAATCATAATAGGTTCTTATTAGATCAAAATAATACATAATAAAATGAGACATTATAATGATACAACATGCATCTACAACACAGATGATATTGTTACATGCGTCCCTGTGTACCCGAGGTGGAGGCTGAAAATCAGTGGTTTGTTCTGTGAGCAAACATATTGCTGAGCCTAAACCTATTGCTATCGCTGCGGCACACATGTTTAATTTTCATGTTTTTATTTATCTTTTTGTCATACTGTTGTGTTTGTATTTCTCTTATTAATGTAATTATAACGTGTGTGTCTTTTTGATAACAATAAACTAATTATCTATCTATCTATCTAGGCTGGAAAGCGTAGGGATAAGAGGTAAGCCTTTGGAATTGCTTACTGACTACCTAAGAGATCGAAAGCAGTGTGTCAAAATAGGTCAGTATACAAGCGAACAGACTGAAATTGAGTATGGTGTTCCACAGGGCAGTGTCCTTGGACCCACTTTGTTTCTCATTTACATAAATGAGCTTTGTAAATTGAAAATTGAAAACGGACATATTTTTTTCTTACGCCGATGACACTGCCTTGGTGTTTGTGGGAAGTTCTTGGGATGAAGTTCGACAATATGCGGAAACAGGACTCAAAAAAGTTGCTAGATGGTTAAACTTTAATTTACTGACACTCAACACGGAAAAAACTAACTTTATCACTTTTAGTAACTATAATAGTACGCAGCCTGGACAAGACTTTAAAGTTAAAATCCACACATGTCCTAACTCCCTAATTTGTAGCTGTAATGAAATAACAAAGGTTGAGAAGGTTAAATATTTGGGCGTCATGGTGGATCAGCGACTTACATGGTATCCGCATCTGGAGCTTTTAATTGCCAGGATTCGCAAATTGATGTGGGTATTTAAAACACTTAGATATATTGCCGATAGCAGACTACTGAGTCGAATTTATGTTTCACTCGCTCAGTCAATTTTGGTATACTGTATACCCATTTGGGGTGGAGCAGCAAAGTCAGAATTTTTGCATTTGGAAAGAGCACAACGATCTCTTCTAAAATTAATGTATTTTAAAACTTATTGGTACCCTACTTCTGATCTCTATTCTGAATGCAAACTTCTTTCTGTTAGAAAGCTTTATATCTTAAATATAGTACTAAGAACACATAGAAGTCTGCAGTTTGACCCCGGTATCTTGAATAAAAGACGTAGATATGCGGTTGTTACAGTTGTCCCCACAAACACTACTTATGCCCAGAGACAACTCGTAAGACAATCTTCGCATCTATATAATAATATTAATAAAGATCTGAATATTTATGGACTATCTTACCATGCCTGTAAAAAAACTTTAACCTCATTTTTACAAAATTTAACCTATGAAGAAGTCGAATCACTCTGTACTTATTTGTAAGGTATACTATTGTTATTATTATATTACATTACACAAATACATACAACACAATATTAAATTACATTAAATTCCTGATACACTGAGCTTTTAAGTTTTTAATTATATGTATTCTCAAAAATTGTTATTAGTTACATATATTACTGACTTTTTGTTAAGTATGCTTACTGTGAAAGAGCGGACTCTCCAAACACAAGTATTTTATACTTAAATGGAGATTCCAATCATAAACTGATAATGTAAACGAAGTTACTAAATAAAGAATTATTATTATTATTATTAAAAAAATATTGAAGAAAAGTTTACAAAGACGGTTGTTTTTTACATAGACATTCTTCACACAAACTTAATTATCATTAATCAATTCCGGCCTTTCCCGAAGTTTATCTGTGATTAAAATGCTACCGGTTAAATGTGCTATCGGTGAACAAACTAACTTTTGTTGTTTCGCAATTTAGTCTACAATTAAAGTTGCCTGATTTATGTGGTCTGGACGAATTTCGTGCGTCGTCGATTTTTTGTAAACAAGTAAATTAGTCGCGATTGGTGCATAACAGATAAGTATTAGATAGAGTTATTTTAACTTTACCATCCCAATATATTTTTGATAATATTATGCATGTCAGGAAAAATATTTCATCTTTCAAAAAAGTTTGTGATGTCATAGATATATCCCTGCGAAACAAACATAACTTTTACATTCCAGGGCACATACTGGCTAGGGTTAGGAAATCATTTGTGGGAAACTGTATACGCTATTATAATAAAATACCAAAATCTGTCCTTGATATGCCTGATAGGAAATTTAAACATTATAATAAGGAGACACTTTGTAAGAAGGCATATTATACGACGGATGATTATGTTGATGATGATGATGAAAAATGCGTGGCCCGAGCCTGGTACAGTGACCTCCTAAGACTGTCATATTACTCTCTAGGTACATTGTGTACTTTTACTTTTTCAGTGACGTTTTTTCATATAAATATTCAATGTATATTCGTCCACATACACAGTCATTTAATTGTAAGACATGTATTGTAAAGTGAAGTCTTTGGAGAAAATGCAGCAGTGGAGTTTGTTGCGCCGCCTCTTCCCCACTTGCGCTTTGGAGGCGGTGGTAACCTTAGCTTTAAGTAATTTTATGACGTCAACTAACTAAAAAACAAGAATGTGACAATTCATAAGTGCTATTTTTAAGCCTATACAAATAAAAACAATTGACTTTGAATTAAAAAAAACAAATGTCTTTATCGTATAGTCTCGTTTCGTGCGCCCAAATAAAAATTAGACTCAGCTTATAAAAATGCCTTCACCAAATAATAATAGCGTATTGGGCCGCCTTTCGCGCCTGTCTTTTAATGAATGAAATTAAGTATATAAGAGTTTATATAACAAAAACCGATCAAGTGCGACACGGAATTGTGCAGTAAAGGTTACGTAACATCAGAATCTTAAAATCCCTATTATATAGGGTACCTGTACCGTGTACCTATTATTTCAGATTCTCAGTTTATAAAGATAGTAGCCTGGAAATCTCAATATAAGCATAAAAACTTTTCTCATTTGATTTCTAAGGGTTTCGTAATATTAGTTGCAATGGGGGGAATAATAAAACCTTGTAGGACGTCCATCCAGCCACGGGAAGCTGGACAGGTATTGTGGGGCTTGAACCCACTAAAACCACATGGTGTCAACGCTTACCGCATTAGTGCCAGTGCCGTGTGCTTACTGTCTATCTGCCTGGTACTGGTCGTTTTCCCTTTAAGTTGAATGCTAAGGTACCCTCTTTTACCAACCGTAAAAGCATACGTGATGCGTTCCTCCAGATCCCCTCGCAGGTACAGAGACAAGGCCTTTGCGAAGGTGGCCATGGTAACGTAGGGCGAAGTTCCCCGGTCCAGGGCTACCATCACACGCTCCATCATGTACGCGTCCGTCATTCCTAGACCCGTGTGTAGCACGTCCCTGAAGTGACCTCTATGGAAACAACACTCAATAAAACAATTCTACCTTCTACTATGTTCTCTCTTTCTCTCTTTAGTCGTATTTCCTTATGACTGAGGGTCGTGGTCATTATATAGAAATGAAACACATACAACGACTCTCTTGGCAATTTTAATGAAGTGGTTAGCCATTGCCTTCTCCATTTTACACACTAGCTGATAATCAACCAGAGTGCAGGTTTCCTCACGATGTTTCTTCACGATGTTTTCTACTATATTACTGACATGATATTCTAGTAATCCTGCTAATATGGTAACGGTAACTTATAAAAAAAAGTACGACTAGTAGCAAGTCTGTGTGTATTTTACAGGCTATCTACAGAGAGTGCGCTCAGGAATTGCACGACTTAATTCCCTGCGCACCATTCCACAATCGGACGACACGGCGCGGACAGGGATTCCATCCTTATATGGTTGATGTTCCAGCTCATCGCACCTCTCGTTTCGCCTCCTGCTTTATCGTGCGAACCACCAAGGTATGGAATTCTCTCCCCGCGTCGCTTTTTCCTGTCGCTTATAATTTAGGGGTTTTCAAGGCAAGAGTGAATAGGCATATTTAGAGTTTGCGTGTACCATCCTAGATCTCACTTTTGCTTATAATCAGGCAAGATAGAGGGCAAACGCACTCAGATTTTTAATATAAAAAAAGTAAAAATATTTATTTTTCTCCGATACTCTTAACACAAAAGTAATAGACAGTTTCGAAGTTAGGGAAACTTCGGACAACATAATCCAAAAACCAATCTAGTGCGATTTATATTACGTCAGCACCACCTACATGGAAATAATATTTTATGAAGGAGTAGCAAATATGCATAGATTATGTGCATATTTGTTATTCCTTCATGGTTAATCTGGCTTCGAATGCCAGATGAAACTCCCTTTAACGACGTCCACGTTCCGAAATGCTAGAAGATTGTAGCTTGAATATAAATCGAGCAAAGATGCTTGTAAAAGTAGGTATTTGCCCACATAAATACCTTGGAATTAAATCGGAAGCTGCAGGTTTTTCATCACGTTTCTGTATTTTAAAAAATATCACCATAATTTCTGTAACAACGGAAATTATTTATTCAAACCTTAATTTTCCTAAACGTTTCACACAGGCCTACAATGGTTTTCCCTTTTCATTTCTGAGTAACGTTTTCGATAGATTTTGACACGCTGATTACGAGAAAAATAGTAAAAAAAATCCTTCACGTCAGACTTTTATCTTATTTATAGTTTTAGATTTTGTTCAAAATTGGCCGGAGAGCTCCCTTTAAAAATTGATAGAAAAATATTAAACGAGTTTTATCAAATTGCTACTGCATTAAATAAATCTATTAATATGATGAATATAATCATGATTCATAATTTGCTAATCACTTCATAATTAGTATAAGAAATATGTCTTTATTGCGCTGAAAAGGGGTGATTTTAGCCTCGTTAAGTAATGAGCGTATTAAATACAGATATAACTATATTGTTATGTACAATTTTATGTCAATTCGTAGAAGAGGGTACACGTAGTTAATTATAATTATATTATTTTTGGTATAAATACCCACACCATTTTAGAAAAATCACAGTTTCTTTGTGCACTGGACAACGCAAACTTAAAAATGTCATCACGTAATTGTTTGAATTCTCCCGATAGTTTTTGTTATATTTGTGGGAAATTTGTAAAACAACGAGCAAGCATAACAGACTTTGTGAAGAATGTTTACTTCATGTATTTTGGACTTACCATCAGCAACCAGGACAAACCTTGGACACCTCATAAAGTTTGTACTACATGTGTTCGAGAGCTTCGCAAGTGGTCAAAAGGACAGAACATGTATTTTGGACTTACATTGTGGCCAAAATGATAACAAATTTTGGCTTGATGGGCTGTTCTATGACCATTAAGCTTCACTTCCTGAATTCGCACATTGACTATTTTCCGGAAAATTTAGGAGCCGTTAGCGAAGAACAGGGTGAAAGATTTCATCAGGACTTGAAGGACATGGAAAAGAGGTATCAGGGAAGATGGAATCCTAATATGTTAGCGGACTACTGTTGGCTTTTGAAGCGAGATGAGCCAAACCGGAAATTTAAGAGAAAATCACAAAACAGAAGCTTCGGAGAAAAAAGAACAAGGTTTCACAAGGATGATTAACGTGTTTACGAATTAAGCAACTTATTAATTAATTTATATTGTACAAAAATTTATTATCTTATCTAAGTATTTTTTAATAAATATTTTTTTATTGTAAAAAAATGTATTTTATTGCAATTTTGGTTCATGGTCAATAACTAAAAATCTGGACGTGATGAAGAAAAACTGATTACATATTTGTAATCAGCGTATTAAACTTAGTCAATATCAGTTATTAAACTGAAAAGGGGAATTCATGACCTAAAATTTGTAGGCCTGTGTTATTAACAATCAACAGTTGAGTATATATATATACCAAATTGTAAACTTATAATTAATGTCAGTCTGCGGTAGCGTCTATTATTCCTTCAAAGTTAAGGACTGGATGTTGGCGCCGGACGAGTCAAATTAGTAGTTAAATGCTAAGATGTAGGTAGTTTGTTGTGCAACGACGAAAGAATCAATCCTGTTAAACAACATTGAATAACATGAAACACGCTTTGTAAATAAACTGGTTAAATTATTCAATTTTTAATTATCGATATTCCAGTCAAAAGCTTAACAATCTAAACATGAAAACTTTACCCTTTGAATAACCAATCAAATAGAAATTCCCGAATACGGCCGGATTTTATTTTTGAGTTTTACACTGGAAAATCTCTATTACTTACTTAGCAACTAAAATAAATTAAATGTTCATCATGATCCATTTTAAACTTAACGTCATATTGAAGAGCTCGATTGAAGAAAAGAAGACAAGAATTCTATGATTATAACAGTCAAATAGAGATTCAGACTCTCATAATGTATAATTGCTATAAGCTTCGTCAGACAAATTGTAAGCATACCTACCTATTTTAGCAACTGATTTGTGATAAAGATAATTTCCACACGAGGAAATCACACCTATAAAAGCCACGTCTAATATGGTTCAAATGTCGTCCAACACACTCGAGAATTGGTAAAACAATTATAAATTTATAGTTGTCCCTTTAGCTTGGTTTTGAGACATGAAATCATTATAGAATCCTTATATGCATTTCTAGGAATGCTAGGGAAGGTAACCAGTTAACCAAAACAAAACGATGTCATAATCTAACAAGGGTATAATTAAAATTACCTTAAATTAAATTTAATTAATTAAATTAATTGTTACTTGTTTCCATTAAAAATTTCATGTTTACTTACTAATAAAAGTACACCTTCATGTCATAGCTTTTTAATGAGGGATTTTCCGAGATACAAATAAAAAAAATAGTTCCAGATAACTTTATAGATGGCGCTTAGTAAAAGGCGAGAAAAAAGTTCCATACAAAAAGCAAAAAATTCACGGTATTGGCATTTTTTTAAAATAAAACTTAGTAAAAAAAAACAACTAAAAAGTATCAATATTGTGATTTGTGCAACTGTTAAAATGTTATGTGATTTATTTTCTGCCTCTGGTTGAAAAGAAAAAGCGCACGATATAGGTTCAGCCATTATTACGACTCGGCTTTCATAAAACGCTGTTGAGACTTTTTTATACTGATTTATTTTTCTTAATTTAGCTGTCAGAAAATCGCTCATTAGACTAGTCTCCAAGACAACGTCTATGGTATGTCTATGGTATATGAAAAATGAGGTTGTAACATTCCTCCCCATTTAACTTAAAGCATCTCTTCGATTAAACAGCGAGATGCTTGCCTCTGCCTGAGGCTACGACGGAGTTGCGGTTGTGGAGTTATGGTTTCAGATGAAGGAGTTTGATAAGGAGATACGGGTTGTGAAACTGGAGATGACGACGAAGCGACAAGTGAAACAGATGAACCCGGTGGCGAATTGATTGTAGATGGAACAACTAATGGTGAAACTGGATGAGAAGAAGTTGATGGTATGGCTGAAAAGGATAGAGTGGCTGTTGTTGCTACTGCAGCAGATTCTTCAGAATAATAAAGGCGAGGTCTTATGTGATCAGCGTGTCTTATTTTCTGTATCCCATTTGCAGTAGTGACGACATAGGAGTATTTATGTTTCCGACTCACAATCGTTGCAGGTTGCCATTTTCATTTCAATTTTCGTTTTAATGTAAACTTCGTCACCTGGTTTATAATTCGACGTCGAAGCCATTATTTCAGTTTTTACTTGCTGGTACCGTAATTCTCTCCTCTAGTTCGGTCGTATATTTGATAATATGTAATTAACTGTCTCCCGAACATCATCTGGGCTGGAGATTTACCTGTGGTGGAATGCGGTGTGGTGAAATCCGAAAGTGCTAAAAATATCGCCCAATGTAGAACAAAGCACTTTGGCAGTCATTTTCTTAATGGGTCTTAATTCACACCATTTTGACAAAGCGTCGCATAAAACTAACCAATATGCGCCTTCAAAAGGACTTGCAAAATCTATGTGAACTCTCTCCCAGACTTGTTCCGGAATTGACCAAGAGAAAACTGGAAGCTCGGTATTCGAGGGTCTATTCTCCTGACACCTTTTGCACATTTTGACAAAATTATCTATGTCTTCATCTTCATGTTATTTCAATTTAACATAATATTTTGAAGTACATTTTAACATAATATTATTCTGTGTAGAAAGTTGGAACATGGTTCAATAGTGAAACGTGAAAATAGAACTAGTTTTTTTTTTAATAATTTGACAGCTGTCATTTGAAAACGATTCTCCCTAGGGCTAAAAAGTATTAATTTCACCACGCTCCTCAGGCAACTTCAGACTTACTTTCAGAGTATGAGTAATGAAAAATCTTTTGCTGCCCGTCTACTTTAACAAGTACATCTGTAATTCCTTTTATTTTCAATTTGCTATCTCCGTATGCTTTTAGTTAAGGACCCTTGGTTAACGCTGGTGACCCTATTTATTTCCAAATATTTGTACTAATTATTGAATAAGTTAAACCAGGATCCCAGTCCATAGTACAGTGAACACTATTGATATTTATGTCATTTGTTTGCAATCCTTTTTTTTTTTAAACCAGCTATGTTGCTGACGAATTCGTCATCTTCATCGTTGCTGCTGTCTGAATCATTAATGGAACAGAAGCCTGAGCGTTAGTAACTCGTTGCAGTTTTAGTTTCGAAGAGTTCCTTCCTGGATTTTGTGTGATGCGTGCTCGTCCTGTTTTAATGCAACAGCTTTCGAAATGACCCTTGATATTACATTCTCTGCAAATATTATCTTTTGCAATACACTTCGAAATATCATGTTTTTTGATTTTTGCCACATCTGTAACACTGTTCATTCTATTGCAGTCGTCGTGGCGACTTTGATGTAAAATTGTAGTTCTGACGATGTTTTTCTGGTTTTTTTCAACCTTGTTTACGAACGTACCTAGTTCTGAAGTGTCTTGCTCTGCTTGCTCACGTGATTGTGCCACAGAAAAAAATTCTTGAAATGTTACCTCTTTTCCCGATTCCTGTAAATCAGGCCATTTTTGTTTTAGATCGGTTTCTAATTGTATATGATTCAACCCCGTAGCAAACCAATCCCTTAGATCTTTGTACTCGCAATCTTTGCATAATTTTTTCAGTCTGTTTTCGTAGCGTTCCATAGTTTCGTTGGGTTCTCTGACACAATTCCAGAATTCTGTAAGAGCACGATATCTGGTTTTTCTAACCTAACTCCAAAAGTTTAGAGGATAAATCACTGTACGTGCTTGACTCAAAATTTGAGGTTAAAGCTACTTTCAGTTCATGGAATTTGTCAGGTGACAATGTACTCACAATTATGTCTCTTCGTAAACGGTCATCGATAACATTCATAATTTTACATTTGTTTTCAAAAAAATCAAGAAAATCTTCGATCCGGTGATTAACCGGGTTAAACTTTTCCATATTGAAATTTTTAATTAAAAGCATCTTATTTGATGCAGTGTTTGATGTAGTGTTTGAAGTCTAAGTGTTTGTTGCCAGCAATAGGTACTCCTTACATCGTCGATTCACCTAGCAGCCGGATGTCCTATGCTTCGCTCAATCCTAATCCTAACTAATATTATAAATGCGTAAGTGAGTTTGTTCGTTTGTAAATTTATTTGTTTGTTTGTTACCTCTTCACGCTTTATCTACTGAACTAATCTTCCTGAAATTTCGCATACACATAGTCAGAAGTACGGACATAGGGTACCTTGTTTCATCCCGGGAAAAAGCACTGTTCCCGTGGGAAATTCATACGGGCGAAGCCGCGGGCAAAAGCTAGTAATAAAATTCCGATTTCGACGATAGCGATTTCAGATCAGCTTATTGAGAGCTACGTTAGTGTGCTCTCGAGGACTGACAGAGCCAATTTTTGCAGAAAACGTGCGGCCATTAATCCGTTCAATATATTTTGCCTGATTGAATAACAAACATCCACATCCCAACCAAACTTTCGCATTTACGTCCGTCCAGTGATACGTACGTTCCAACTCATCAAACGTGAAGTGTGTATCTTTTTGTATTTCCATCCACATGGCCCCGTGCTTTTTGCGAAACCTGATCTCCTCCATGGGATCCAGGGCCGAGTCCAAAGAAGCTGACATCTTGACTTGGTATAATATTTCTTTTTCTCCTTTAAAATTTGGTAAATCTTTTACAAAATAATATTGTTTACAGAGAGAAAGTGATTGTTTTGATTATACTGATGTTTGACAGGTGTTGTATAATTTCATAAACCGATAAATACCTTATTGGTTAATATATTTTGTCATGAAATGTCTATAGGATACATCATAGAGTTTCTAATCATGGAAGTAATGAGTACTTTGTAAAAAGTACTTATTACTTCCATGTTTCTAATATAACATTGGTTTCTATAGTAGATTTTACAACAAGTGCACAAAATGAACCATTTTTGTCTGATAGTAATGTCGAGGATAAAAATCGTTTTGTGGACGAGTTATAAACTCTGCTTTTCGAAACGCACGAAAAAACAAGAGCTGTTTCCCGCCGCTTCATTTTTTTTACATCTTCGACATTGATATTGACCTATACAGCCTACTATTAAATTAAATTTGCAATAATAATTTTCTTATTTTAATTAGGTAAATAATTTTAATATTATTTATGTCTTAAAATACACATAAGGCAAATAAATTAAAGTAAATATTATAAAATAACAAATTATATCTATGAACTTCTTATTGTGTTTGGCCGTATGGCTCATTATCTTTGCCTTAATATAGATACATTTATGAGTAGATACATTAATGCTCTTGTGCACAAAATTCGATTTTGTGCAGCCTATATCCTGCACAAATAAGCACTTTCTGAGCATGAGAAGTGAAAAATATTTTTTAAGTCATGAAATTCCCGGATACATAGATTATGTAAGCACGAAATTTATAACAACAAATTAATTAAAACATATGGTCGGATAAATCACTCTATTAATCGTCTGTGCATGGGATATCATGTATTTTATTGATTTCAAACAATACGTACCGTACCGTGTACGTTTGTTCTCAACAAACAATACGTACGTATTTTGCCACAATTTTTTTAGGGTTCCGAAGTAAACAAGGAACCCTCATAGTTTCGTTATGTCTGTCCGTATGACTGTCCTGGGCTTAGCTCCGCATTTGTACAGGGTACTACCCTGTACAAATGCGGAGCTAAGCCCAGGAGTTCAGAAGGTTCAAGAGTTCAGAAGGTGCCTACCCTGAGGGTAGGCACCTTCTGAACCCTACGTTGCGCGTGGCCCGACATGCACTTCACCAATTTATTTTTTTCTACTTTTAGATACTAGCTTAGTAGGTAATATGTATACTTATATGAAAATACATTATTAACAATTAAATATCCATCAAAAATGTCAAAAAAATACCCGCAAAAGAAAACGCAAGCGATCTGAATGGTGATTGATTGATGAGAATAAAAATAATATTCTAGGTCGTTTTTCACTCGTATAGTGCCCTTGGTATTGCTATCTCGGGAAATCAATTGACTCCAACAAGCTATATACTTTATTTACTGCACTCAGTTAACTTGGTTAGCGCGTTAGTTGAGATTCCAGAGACAGGCTCGAGGATTTACTGCGTCCTAGAACAATGTCCTTTTATTTTTCCATTAACCATATCTCATTTTTAATGTGAGATGGGTACAATATGTGGGTAAATACACAAATATGTTGGCAATCGCACAATTTCATTTTTCTCTGTATGAAAAATATGTAGGTAGGTGTTCCCTTTATATTCGTAATTGGCAGATTACGAATTAATTAAAAATTGCATGTTTTTTTAAAATATGTAGGTGTCCAATTAATTATTTACTGGAAATGGTATAAGCCAGGCAAAAATGAACCTTACTAAGTAATTATAAATTAATTAGCGTCTCCATTATAGCAATTATAAAGAAATTAAGATCTTTATTAATCAATTCAATTAAGATAATTTTATTAGATCGTAGCAAGTGGAAATCGCTAGTCTCTGCCGTGGGGAAAAAGGCGTGATAATAGGTATGTATTATAGTAATTATCGGAAGCTAAGAAGCGTTTTGGATGCTCGCTATTCGACATGTAAAATTGACGATAGGTAATTTTAATTGCATGTTAAGACATAATATAATTGTCAAAGAGAATGTAATCACTCATTAGTGATTAAATTCACTCACTCATTAGTTAAACTCAATAGTTTAATCCTAACTAATATTATAAATGCGAAAGTGAGTTTGTTTGCTTATTTGTTTGTCACCTTTTCACGCTTCATCTACTGAACCAATCTTCCTGAAATTCCGCACAGACATAGTAAGAAATACGGAGAAGGACATACTATGTCCAATGTCCAGCCCTATTAGGGCTATTACTATGTCCATACCCTATTAGGGTATCTCTCATCTTGAAAAAGCACTGTTCCCGTGGGAAATTCACGCGGGCAGAAGCTAGTGAATTTATACAAAGCCTGCTAGTTTGTAGAAATCAAATTAAGTGTATCAGAAAAATATCTACTTATACCAAAATAGCCTTTCACGCTAAAGGCAATTTATTTCAAGATTATCTTTTTCATAAATACATCTTCCTAGTTCCTAGTCTTAGATTACAAGTTCTATTTATCACACTCCAATCACGCTGGAATCATCTACAACCCAGTGCATCAATCAGCTTTTTCAATAAAATATTTATAGTCCAATCCACTATCTTTGATTGAATTCATAAACAAACTAAAATAACTCATTGAAACTGCATGCGAGATGTAATCAAACGGGATCGAATTTTAAAAATAATACCTACCTCATCATAAGTATACAGGGTGACGTACGTTTTCATCGACCCAATCACTATCACTCCATATTATAAAAAAAAGTAGGAGACTGTTTGTTCGAAAAAACTCAAAAACTAAACGGATTTTTATGAGGTTTCACCAATAGAAAGAGTGATTAATGAGGAAGGATTGTTTACATCGTTTGTTAAAGTTTTGTGTGAATTATTTATTTCTATCATAATAAGTTTGACTATAATTGTTGAAAATATCAGGGAAAAAATCAAACCAAGCAAGAGCTTTCGTCGAAAATGCTCTTTTAGGTAGAATGAAGGGGACAATATGGTATATTCCTCTTTTATATGTCAACAGAAAATTCCGCGACAGCATATCTAACTTTTATATTCAATCACAAAACAACTTTTAGATTTTACAAATTTAACTAGGGATATTTAACAAAATTATGAATCATTATCAAAATAAACAGTTTACCGCCACAAATACCTAACATATGGGATTTTTACGCTTAGGCTTGAGTTTACGCCTAGAGTTCAAGAGCATCCTTGTCCCAATAATTAAGTTTACCGCAATTTTAATATTAATTCCAAATACCTATTATAATTTAAAAAAACAGACAACTACTTCTTTTCCCAGTTTGTTTAGTCTATTACCATTAAAAACTTTAAGTACCATTAAAAAAAAAATCACCCTTTTTTTCTGTTTGTACTAATTACTTCTACCCTTTTATTGAATAAATATTTTCTCTCAATCTAATGCTGGTTGACTGGAATAGATTCCTTCATGGGATACGTCCGCCAATGTATATTTACCTTTTTATTTATGTTACTTTTAACTATGTATGTATCCTTAGTTCAATAAAGATACTACAGACAAACAAATTTAGTACAATTAAGGGTATAAGCGGGTGACAGGCCGATTTTAACTTTCTAAATATGAACTCTACATTTGTTCAAGATATGTCTACGCTATGAGGGGTGAAGACGTACTAATTTATTATAATATATATGTACTAGCTGTTGCCCGCGGCGTCGCCCGCGTGAGTTTCGCTTAGTTAAAAAATCTTTTTGTGTTCCAAACTGTAGTAACCTAAACTCGAGTACTCAAAATTTCAGCCATTTGGTTATCCTGTGTCCCGCGGGAATATATTAGGTACTCGTAGTACAGTCGCGGTGTTAAAATAATTCATATGTGATATTTCATTCAATTAACGATCTTCGTCTGCTCGTTATCTACAATTTCCCGTGTACCACTACTCCCACCCCTAGTCCCTCTTTGTTCTATCCCGTGACTTGTCTATTTATACGTCAGTAGAAAATGCTCATCAGGTTAAACGACTTTTGCTAAGGCCCCATTTCCATTTATTTTATAGAGTAGCTGGTCTCTTGGAGTTCTTCATCAGATGTTCCATAATCTTCAATTTTTATACGTCAGCAGAAAATGCTCATCAGGTTGAACGACTTTTGCTAAGGCGCCATTTCCATATATGTAATAGTGTAGCTGGTCTCTTGGAATTCTTCATCAGATGATCCTGATCTTCGATTTTTATACGTCAATAGGTAATGCTCGTCAGATTGATAAACTTTTGCAAAGGTACCATTTCCATATTTCTTATAGTTTAGCTGTTCTGTTAAGGTTCTTATCAGGTGTTCCAGTTTTCAAAATCAATTTTAGCCTATATGTTGCCCAGGCTTAATAGCTATACAACAAAAACGACAGACAGACAAGAAATTCCAAAAAAAAATATTTGCTTTCTATTATTCTTTTTAGGTATCCCTCTATCCATTTCAGTCAAAAATACTAAATGTACAGACAAAATATTTTTACTATTATATGTATAGATAATACATAGTATGTACAGTCAGATACAGAGAAACCTGACCCCCTAACTCACAGAATCCTATCTCAGGGTGCTGACCGCTGCATCTGACTGTACAGAAAAGTTCATACTATGTACATATGAATCATTGTCACCAGGTCGTTCGAAAAAACGCAAGGGTATAAATATTTATTAAAAAGTAACATTATCTTTAGAAAGAAGGCAAAAAACGGTACTAGTGTAGTGATGGCAGGAAAAGTTGTGAAAACATGAAATGCGCAACAGCCTCGAAGCTGGAAAATGTTCTCTGTGGGCAGTCCGCTTAACGTTGGCATCCCGTGCGGTCCGCCGCGCCTCGACCGCGCCGCAACGTCGCGCGTCGACTCGCGAATTCGTCATTTAAACTTTGCAAAAATATTAAAGCCTGTCAATTACACGTAAATTTCTATTGTGATAAATATTGCGTTACTAATGTAGTTATTGCAATGCAACTTCTACCAATATCCTGCTAGATAATTTGAATTAAAATTCAGTGTGGACTGAAATTTCAGAAATCACATTTAATTTTGATACAAATAAAGGCAGTATAGTGTTAAAAATGTTTAACTTGTTTCCGTGCTTGTTTCGCTATTTCAAAGACGGTTTTATTGGCAAGAATCGACTGTGACAAGGTGTCGACTGATTACAATTTCTGGGTTAATGGCGTTAAAAAATTATAACAAAATAGCACAATTCTGTAGCACAAACTTTAAGAAGATTTGTACTTATTATATGACCAACTCGCTGTTACCCGCTGCTCCGCTCACGACAAAAAGTATGTTGTGTTTTTCATACTAACTTTCACCGCCGATTTCAGCCCCTTACGGGTTTATTTTCAGAACAGATTTATCAGTTTAACCGTCAAAGCTTAAAAGAAAGACAAGACTCTCGTTTTTATATTAGTATATGTTATTCTAACAAGCTAATTATTAAAAAATAAAAAACCCGACTGACAACTCATATAGCCTATGTCACTCGGAGGAATGCAAGAAATCTAAAAAATACCTCTTACATCAAAATCTATTAAGCCGTTCAGAAGTTTTAGTGGAATAAAGAAACTTACACACATACATACATGAACCCTGAAAACATAACACTCCTTTTTTGGTCAGTCGTGTAAAAAATAAGTATTAAGTGCTGTGCGAATATTATTATTGTCTAGATAAGAGTGTTAACCATGTTTAAAAAAAGTATAAGTAACCTAGAAATAAGTGTGTCAATTCAACTTCACAATAATGTTCAATAAATAATTACTCAGCTTATTTGTTATTCGCAGAAGAATCTACCCCAAGACTTTTCATTGCTTTCTTTTATTTTAAAGTAATACATACATTTTCTTGCCATGGCAGTGCGAATTGAGATTGTATGATATAATTAAATTATCAAATAGTGCACTTTGTATACAATATTTTCTCACATTATTAATAAATTTTAGGGTTTCCATTTAATAAATCAGAATATTTATTAAATGGAAACCCTAAAATTTAATAATTGGAATAGATACATACATACATTTTTACTTTAAGACCTAATTATCAGAAGCACAAAAGGTATTTATATAACTGTTACATACATGGGCCTCTATAGTACATAATATCTCGATGGCCTCTTAAAATATTGTGACATTAATGAATACGCCTATTTTATTTCGTTTTGTCCGTTGAAATCTCAAAAGCATTTGTTTGCTCATAACTTTTTACTCTCACTACGTTTCACTATATCCCGACATGTTCCAAACTCAATTTAATGTGTCAAACGATGGAAATTGACCTGAAAGATAAATCGAGCACTTTGTGGATTATATTTGTGTGTACGGTAAAGAATCACATAGGTACGTATTTCTAAAATTCATTGTAATTATTTTTTTATCTTTAGAGGAAGAATAATTATGAATATGAAATTACACAATTTTGTAGGTTGAGGTGGGACTCATCTGATAACGTTAACTAAATGAGACTTCTTTCCTCATTGTCGTTGCCACTATTTTCAACCGACTTCCCAAAAAAGGAGGAGGTTATATGTTTCGATGTATGTATGTTTTTTTTTTTATGTATGTTCGCCGATTTCTCCGCCAATTGTGGACTGATTTCCAAAATTGTTTTTTTATTCGAAAGGGTTTATTCCCAAGTTGGTCCCATTTTAACCACGTCCGAATCTGTTTGGTAATTTTAAAGATACCTAACAAATGATAAAAATATCAACATTGTATTATAGAGCAAAAGCCCGCGACAGCATGCCCTTCCTTATTTTATTAAAACTCAAGATTTTCTGTGTATGTCCCCAACATAGAAATAGCGATTAGCGACTATAAAAGTTGGATCATGATTACTTAGTCAGATAATTTGTAGCAATAGCATATAAAGTGGTAGCTCAATTTCCTCAAAGTAAAGTTTTTTAAAGATTTTATTCCGAATAATATTAGAAATCACGCCATCCATTACCAGACAATTGGTACAGATATAAACTCCTGCCAGACATTGTTACTTTACTAAATTATGGTTATATTTGTTTTATTACAAAATCTGAATTTAATGTTACTTTGGGAGCTCCAAGGGTGCTTTTTTATACCTATAAACATCATCCTTGCTAGCCATATGACCTGCATAAGCAACTAAGATCCAAACTTCATACCTAGTCGCTAATATTTTTACCCGTATATACCACGCAGAGAAACTGTTTGTAATAAAAGTGTTGATGTTTATAAAATCTATGCACTGTCGCATGGTAGCTGCGCCGTGTATAGCTGGCTTTAGTATAGCCATTGCGTTTGCCTCCTGGCAACATTGCGCAGGCGGCTTCCGCCCGGGGCGACCTTCAGTCGATCTTGCAGTAGCGTTTGGATCGCGCGTGTGTGAGGTCATGCTGCGTGATATATCCCCGCCGGTGCGGGCGACCATCTTGTTGGTCAGTTTTACGACCGCGTGTGAACGGTCTATTAACTAGTTTGACTTGTGATTGTTTAATTGTTAGTTTGAATTGTAATTGTGTATTTCATCGTTGTTAAATAACTAATAAGCTCGCGATAATTTGTGTTGTGCGAAAGAAATGTATTTAGACTGTTTGCTGTGAGACGGGAATTGTGGCTACCTGCTCACATCCAGCCGTCGTCGAGTGGACCTTCTAGAAGAAAGACAGGTATTTGTTCTGGGGACTGAGATCTCAAGGGGGTAGTTTGGGTGATTAGGGACCAACCCCCCCCCTTCCGAAGACACTCGAAGTTGGATCCGAAGATTAAGAAGATTCAGTTTGGTAAGTGGTTTGTAATTGTAGTTATTAAGTTAGGTTAGTATATAGGGCCCCGTAGCTCCCTACATAAGTTACGGTGGTAGCAGTCTGCGTATAGTTTAAGTTAGGTTCTAGTCGGACAGACGTAGTGCCGTGTCAAGTTCTTACCGTTATTTCGATTTACCGCCATTTTAAGATCCGGTCTGTTTTTAAGACCCGGTCTTTTCCGGTACAGAATCTTCCCGCCACTTCGTTTGTCCCGGATTCTCTGCGCACATTTTCTGGTAGCAGAGCGTAGTTTATCTACCCTCTATTTGTTCGTTTGTAAAAGATAATTATTTGTAAAAATTATTAGATTTTACTTAGTTTGTTTATATAAGAACTTATATAGATTGATTGTTTGATTTTAGATATTTGTAACCTTTTTACACGACTGACCAAAAAAGGAGTGTTATGTTTTCAGGGTTCATGTATGTATGTATGTATGTATGTAAGTTTCTTTATTCCACCATAAGTCCTGAACGGCTTAACAGATTTTGATGTGAGAGGTATTTTTAGATTCCTTGCATTCCTCCGAGTGACATAGGCTATATGACGTCATCATAAAAACAAAATGGCGGATTATATATGTGATAAATAGCAGACCAAAAAAATAAAATTTGATCAATCTTATCGAGTGGGGTATCAAATTGAAGGGCTTTAAAAGGCGATTTCAAAAATGTATATAACTTATATGTTTGTATGTACTTTTTTAGTAAAAACTTGTCAGTCGTGTTTTTTATTTTTAATAATCAGCTTGTTGCATTTGTTTCCGGGTTTGTGCCATTCTCATTCCTACCGCGGCTTTGCGTATTGTAGTTTGATTTTGTTTTTTATTTACCTTTTATCTTTTTTATTTTTGTCTGTTTGTTTGTGACTTGACGCGATGGCGAAGGTCTCCAATGCTAAGGCGACACTCGCCAACGAACTGAGATGGTTTGTGACGGCCGGAGGGCTCCTGTCCCGGAAGGACAGGGAGGGCGCCACACTGCTAAGAGCGGATCACCTCCACTCACGTTTGAGTAGCGCGGAAGCGGCCATGGCGGTGCTTACCGAAGCCGAACTTGCCGCGGAGGTCTATACAGGTCACATGGCGGACATGGACCAGATCCTGAATCTCCACGATGATATCGCGGAGGCGGTGACCGCAATAAGGGCGAGACAGGCTGGCGGACCAGCCCCTCGCACACCTGTTAGACAGGAAGGACCAGCGGTTACTGGTCGGCTCCCCACCCTTCAGCTGTCCCACGTTGGGGGTAGGATGGAGGAGTGGGTAGCATATAAAAATATGTTTGAGTCCCTGGTCGTAGCACGACAGGATTTGTCGAAGGCCCAGAAGATGGCCTACCTCCTCTCCACTCTTGAGGATGAAGCGCGGTCGCTCATCCAGCACCTCCGGGTGGAGGACGACCAGTACGATACGGCTTGGGAGTTATTGAACTCCCGCTACCAAAATTTACGTTTGTTAGCGGATGCGCACGCCGCACAGTTGATCACGCCCGTTACAGTGGCCTGTAACGCGCTCCGCACACTGGGGCTGCCGGTGGACCAATGGTCCTTTTTGCTGGTGCACATTGTATTGGGCAAATTGCCCAATGACATCCGCTCGCGGTTTGAGCGCGAGAATGCGGAACGGGATAGCACCACCCTACCAACATTCACTGACTTGGTGAAGTTTTTGGAGTTTGAGGCACGGGCGGCTGAGAATACCATGACGGACTCAGCGCCATCCAGAGCGCCTGAACGTAGGCCCCAACAGGGACGGCAACCGCCACCGCGTGGAGCTGGTGTGCGGGTTGCACACACGGCAGCAGTCGCGGGGGACGCGGACTGCCTGCAATGTGGCCGGATGGGCCACAGCCTGCTGCAATGCAGGGACTGGCAGAGACTGCCAGTACAAGATCGGCGCCGCATGGCAAGGCGGCATGAACTTTGCTTTTACTGTTTGGGCAGTCACTATGCACGTGACTGTCCCAGAGCCATACCATGCAGTGCATGCCGTGGGCTGCACCACGTGATGCTCTGCATGAACCGGAACGGGGATGGCCCCCGGTTGTTGAGGCAGGGGTCCCCTATGGGCGGGGGCGCTCCTGCGCGAAGCCCTCCACCATCGGACGGAGGACGCGGCTTCGCTCGTCGCACCCCCCTCGGGAGGGGGTCGCGTACCTGCGCGGGTCTTGGCGGACCGGGACCACGCGCCCCAAGGTCATGGCCAGTATGTGGCTGGCCAGGCCCCGGATAGGGCCCCCATGGGCGGGGGCCCTAGATCGGACGTGAGAGTGGGGACACCCCTCCACGCGGGTTACCAATACCCAACACATGCAGCCGCAGCGGTTTTCTCCGCCGCTGCACGAGTACCCACGGCTGGAGTACCACCCGCCATACTATAGGTATGGCAGGGCCGCGGGCTATGCCCCCCTCAGGTAGGGATGTGCACTCGCCCGCCATACTATCCGGGTCAGTGGCGCCCCCTGGTTTGGAGAGAGTGGGGAGCCCGTAACTAGCTTGCTCCCTTGCTGGGACAGAGCCGCGGACGGTTCTGCTTCCTACCGCGGTGGTCCGCGTATGGGGTCGTGGGGGGGAAGCCATGAATTTGAGAGCTCTGTTGGACTCAGGGGCTCAAAGCAGTTTGGTTACCACTCGAGTGGCACACCAGTTAGGTTTAGTCGTGGAAGACTCGCCTGTGCCACTTCTTGGAGTTGGTGGCATACAAGTGAAGTGTCTGACGGGCCAGACACTTGTCACCTTTTCTTCGCTGAAGTCCTCCACAATGAGGATCACGACTTCGGCTATGGTAATGGATACCATTGCGGGTTGGCACCCCTCGACAGACATACCGCCGGGTGTGTTGTCTTTGGTTTCGGGTCTGGATTTGGCCGACCCCTTTGTCTTTCATCCCGGCCCAGTGGACTTGCTCCTGGGCTCGGACGTATTGGGTTGGATTTTGTTGGGTACCCAGAAAGCTCTGGGTTCGTCTTCACTGATGGCAGTGTCTACTATCTTTGGTTTCGCCCTGATGGGCCCTGTGTTTGATAATAGCACCGTGGAGGAGCCACCGGTCGTCGTATTTGGGAGGTGGAGGAGCCACCTATGAGTTCCAGGATGGATCCGGAACACGCTGAGTGCGAAGCCCTTTTTCGATCGACCACGGAGAGGTTGCCCTCCGGTCGGTTTGTAACTAGGTTACCCTTTGTTGCCTCTCGTCCTAGCCTAGGGCAAAGTAGGGCGCTTGCGGAGAAACGACTGCTGTCCATGGAGCGACGCATGCAGCGTGACCACGTACTTCGCGATAAATATATTGAATTTATGCGCGAGTACGAGGATTTGGGTCACATGTCTCCGGCTCGAGTTGATTGGAGCTCAACTGAGCATTATTTTTTGCCCCACCACGCGGTGGTGAAGGCCTCAACAGGCAAATTGAGGACCGTCTTCGATGGGTCCGCACCCACTTCGAACGGGGTTTCGTTGAATCTGTGTTTGCATTCGGGTCCCAAATTGCATAGGGACATAATTGACATCATCTTGAACTTTAGAAGATTACAAGTGGTTTTTGGTGCGGACATCCGGATGATGTTCCGCCAGACAGTCATACATCCTGAGGACAGGCGATTCCAGTTGATACTCTGGCGTGAGCGCCCTGAGGATCCTGTGACGGTGTATGAACTCAACACAAACACGTATGGTTTGAAATCTAGTCCCTATATCGCCATCAGATCATTGCTTGAATTGGCAGAACGGGAACGGATCCGCTTTCCCCGTGGGGCTTCCGTGCTGTCACGTGACTTGTATGTTGATGACGTGTGCACCGGAGCCCAAAGTATTGAGGAGGCCCTCCTACTGCGGGACGAATTGATCGAAATATTGAAGACAGGTGGCTACGAGCTACGTAAGTGGTTGTCCAATGAGCCTAGAGTTCTAGAAGGGATCCCGGAGGATCACCAACAGAACCCTCACCTGTTTGAGGATGTGGATGATCCCAACAGGATAGCGGTGCTGGGCATGCAGTACCAGCCGCTAACCGATATTTTCACATTCCAAGTGGACTTGGAAGTACCAAAAGTCTGGACTAAGAGAACGGTGTTGTCCGTAATAGCTCGTATGTTTGATCCAAGCGGTTGGATCAGTCCAGTGATATTCTCTGCGAAGTGTCTTCTTCAGAGACTTTGGACTTTGGGCGTCTCGTGGGACGAGCCGCTGTTTGGCTCTCCATTGGATGATTGGCTCGAGTTGTTTTCATCGATTAAGGAAGTCAATCGGATTGCCTTGCCTCGTCGAATATTGCCACCCGGGAAATATCGAGCCAGCCTGCATGGCTTTTGTGACGCGTCGGAGCGAGGCTACGCCGCGTCAGTCTATATGCGGACAGTTGACGCCGATGGCCGGGTCAATGTCTCGCTTTTGTTAGGGAAGAGCAAGGTCGCCCCCATCAGGACTAGGCTGACTATTCCCAAGCTTGAGTTGAGTGGAGCTCACCTTCTCTCTAAATTGTTGCATCACGTTTCATGTGAGCTGGCGGCCACGGTCGAGATACGAGACATCTTCGCCTGGTCGGATAGCCAGGTCGCGCTTGCATGGTTGCGCGCGGCCCCACATACCTTGGAGGTTTTTGTTGGAAACAGGGTTTCCCAAATTCAAAATATTGGAATTGATATAACATGGAGACATGTGCCGGGAGAGCTTAACCCAGCGGACTGTGCTTCCCGAGGTTGTACGGCACCAGAATTGGTGTCACACCCGCTCTGGTGGGGTCCAGAGTGGCTGATGGGATCAGAAACATCTTGGCCTGTCTGTCAGACAGATGTTACTTCTTTGAGTTTGACTGGGCTTCGTGTACATGCTGTAGTCGCTGAGACGACGTCGGAGCCGGATTGGCTACTTGCTCGGTATAGCAGTTTGGATAAGCTTCTGGGTGTTACCAGTTGGATTAAGCGTTTCATACATAATTGTAGAAACCCACAGGCAAAGCGGTTGGAGCCGATTGCAGGTGCAGAAGAGCGCCGGAGCGCATTGTTGCATTGGGTCCGTGTCGTGCAGACCGGACGGTTTGAGTCAGAGCTTCGTATCTTGCGCGACGGACGCGCTAAGTTGAAGGGCGCGGTCGCTCGTTTGAACCCGTACATCGACTCGGATGGGCTTCTTCGGGTTGGAGGCAGGCTCCGGAAGGCGGATCTTCCATATGAGACTCGCCATCCTCTGTTGTTGCCCAAGGGCGGACCCTTGGTGCAGCTTTTGGTGTCTGATCGACACATTCGTAACGCCCATGCTGGGTGCAATGCTTTGCTGGCTATTTTGCAACGCGAATTTTGGATTTTGTCTGCCCGAAGAGCAATCCGTAGTGTTCTGTTTCGATGTATTGCATGTTATAGGTTGAAGGCATCCACGATGCAACCACAGATGGGTGATTTGCCCGCTGATCGAATCCGACCTTCGAGACCGTTTGACGGCGTTGGAACCGATTTTGCCGGTCCCTTTTCGATCAAGGCTTCTCCCTTTCGTAATGCCCGTATTGTGAAGGGCTATTTGTGTGTATTTGTTTGTTTGGCCACCAAGGCTGTCCATTTGGAGGTGGTGTCGGCTCTGACTACGGAGGCCTTCGTCGCCGCGTTGGATCGCTTTGTTTCGCGTCGAGGTCTACCTTCCCTTATTAGGTCTGATAATGGCACAAACTATAAGGGAACTGTAAATTATCTTAAGGATGTTTCTGTGTTTATTGATAAAAATTGTACTAGTTTAAGTAAAATTGCTGCCCAAAGGGGAATAACCTGGAAGTTTAGTCCCCCAAGTTGCCCCCATTGGGGAGGGATTTTTGAAGCGGCTGTGAAATCCGCAAAGACCCACCTCCGCCGCATTATCGGAGAAACGGCTCTAACCTTTGAAGAGCTGGCCACAGTGTTTTGTAAAGTTGAGGCGGTCCTCAACTCTCGTCCTCTCTGTCCGCTATCTCCAGATCCAAATGACTTGGAAGCTCTCACCCCTGGTCATTTTTTGGTGGGAGGGCCTTTGAATGCCCTGCCCGAATACCCGTGGAAGGACGAACGCGTATATCGGTTGTCGCGTTTTCAAATGTTGCAGCAAATGAGCCAGGACTTTTGGCGTCGCTGGTCGCTTGAATATTTGCATTTGCTGCAGCAAAGAGTGAAGTGGACAGACAGGACTGAGCCTCCCAGGGAGGGTGATTTAGTATTGTTAAAAGAGGCAAATTTGCCCTCATTGCTTTGGCGATGAGCTCGCATATTACGTTTGATTCTTGGCGGAGATGGCACTCCGCGTGTGGCTGAGGTGTTGGTCGACGGTTCGATTTTAAGGAGAGCTGTGACCTCTCTCGCCCGCCTTCCCGTAGAGTAAGCTAGCGGTCTGCTTCTCAGACCGGGACGGGGGGATGTTTGTAATAAAAGTGTTGATGTTTATAAAATCTATGCACTGTCGCATGGTAGCTGCGCCGTGTATAGCTGGCTTTAGTATAGCCATTGCGTTTGCCTCCTGGCAACATTGCGCAGGCGGCTTCCGCCCGGGGCGACCTTCAGTCGATCTTGCAGTAGCGTTTGCATCGCGCGTGTGTGAGGTCATGCTGCGTGATATATCCCCGCCGGTGCGGGCGACCATCTTGTTGGTCAGTTTTACGACCGCGTGTGAACGGTCTATTAACTAGTTTGACTTGTGATTGTTTAATTGTTAGTTTGAATTGTAATTGTGTATTTCATCGTTGTTAAATAACTAATAAGCTCGCGATAATTTGTGTTGTGCGAAAGAAATGTATTTAGACTGTTTGCTGTGAGACGGGAATTGTGGCTACCTGCTCACATCCAGCCGTCGTCGAGTGGACCTTCTAGAAGAAAGACAGGTATTTGTTCTGGGGACTGAGATCTCAAGGGGGTAGTTTGGGTGATTAGGGACCAACCCCCCCCCTTCCGAAGACACTCGAAGTTGGATCCGAAGATTAAGAAGATTCAGTTTGGTAAGTGGTTTGTAATTGTAGTTATTAAGTTAGGTTAGTATATAGGGCCCCGTAGCTCCCTACATAAGTTACGGTGGTAGCAGTCTGCGTATAGTTTAAGTTAGGTTCTAGTCGGACAGACGTAGTGCCGTGTCAAGTTCTTACCGTTATTTCGATTTACCGCCATTTTAAGATCCGGTCTGTTTTTAAGACCCGGTCTTTTCCGGTACAGAATCTTCCCGCCACTTCGTTTGTCCCGTATTCTCTGCGCACAGAAACATTCCGCATTTTTAAAATAAGGAGGGTTTGGTCGTCGCGGGCTCTCGGTCTATTTATGTGCTAAAAATAATAGACAATTTGACATGTTCTGACATTTCAAATCAGACTGACAAAAAAGTTTCGAATTCTTTATTTTCGGCCAGAAGAAAAGTTTAAGTTTTTATTAAAGAAAATAAGTGTAGAAGCACTAAAAATGATAAAATAAAACTTTTTTCCAAAAAAATTAACCGACTTCCATCATAAAACTTAAAATCATGAAATAACAATAAAGAAAAATGTATTGGCATGCTACCTACTGAATTAGGTGAAGTCGGTGCCGAAAAAAATAAATTATCTAAATTTACATTATAATAATACATATATATAAAATGCTTAGCTAAACAATTACATAACACCCGCTCTTGCACTTGGCACCGACTTCACCTCATTCAGTAGGTAGCATGCCAATACATTTTTCTTTATTGTTATTTTATGATTTTAAGTTTTATGATGGAAGTCGGTTCATTTTTTTGGAAAAAAGTTTTATTATCTAACCACTCACCAAAAACGGAATGGTATAAAAATACAATAAAACCTACATTTCAAAATTAGCACCCCATTCATCGAAAAACAATTAGGTATAAAGTGCCTATTAATTTGAAACAACAATAAAACTGCTACTTGTAATAATCCTTTGTAGTCACGATCTCCAGTCAAAATTGTTGTTTGTTTAGGATGAAAAGCAAACTGTTGCCACAACGAAATAGGTATTATTTTTTAATTTTGATTACATAACCCAATGCTTATGTCAGTAAAATATTATTTGGATATAATAAATAAATGTAAGTAATTAACCCCACAAATTCAGTAGTTTATAACTTTACCAAACCTGATCATAGATTTGAGATTAAAAAAAAAATTGTAACAAGCTTAATATTTGTAGATATACGCAAACTCTATGGAGTGCATAAGTATAGAGATTGTGCGTATAATACAACAATACAATAACCGATCAATGGTTGAACAATAAAAAATAATTTACAAGTGCAAGTGGAGTCAATATCAGCCTACGACAGATTCAAGTCCCAATATTCTAAAAAATCTAAAAATAAACTTCGTTGGCAAAACATCGAAATCTAAACAGAAAAATTATTTGATTATTCCCAATAGTGCTTAAAATAAATTGTATGTATAAAATTATAAAAAGGCAATATACCTAATATTGCCTTTTTATAAATTTGTTTTGTTTATATTATTTATTAGAAAAATTTGATTCCCATAAACTGGGCGTCGGTAGCGCCCCGACATTCCGCTAATATAAGTAGTCATGCAAAATAAAACTCATTATTTTAATCAAAGAGTTGTCTCTGGATAGCGTACATTACACTTTACAAATTGCGGGTAAAATAGTACATTACGAAACAAGTGTGCAAAGTTGGTCATTACGCACAAGAGGCGATTGTGCGTAATGACCAAATGCACACGTGTATCGTACGACGTTTATCAACACACTTGTGAGTAAAAAAAAAATAATGTGGTCCTAACATCTAATTATCGGCGCCCTTTTGTCATTCCTCCACTTTATAAAATATTCGTATGCCGCCAAATACTTAAGTTTGATTTTGGAGGCAATAAACTATTACTTGCATTACGCGCCTCGTTAATGATTTCAGGTGGAGTTAAATTTACATATTCTTTACATATATTCGTCGACATTTTATTAAATATTTAATATGCTAACACGGCGAAAATCGGAAAATGTACCTAACAAACACAACATAATAAATATAGTCTTGTTTTTTATACGCGTGTCGCCGCCCGCCGCCCCGCGCCGTGCGCAGGGAGCGCGCGGTGCACGCTGCGGATGGTATATCGCCATACAGCCAGTGCTTGGCTGTTTATCTTTGCTTATTTAAAACTGTTGTTATTTTCCCTATTTGATCTTATATGTATTATGCGGCTAAATTAAAAATGCTTTGTGGAATTCATAACACGCATTAGTTTTCTATCTTTTGTATAGCGCAGTATGGTAATTTTCATTACCAAACACCTTCGTAATATATTCGTAATATCTTGGTAATATATGGCATTATGGGCCTAAATTCGATGTAATAAGACGCACTTTACGAGCAAGTGTGTTGAAACTATTAACCACATAAGTATCAGCTAGTAACAAGGCTAATAAGGATCCAATTCACTTCCAGGTGTGGTGTGAATATAATTTGAGAAAACCTATGTCCAATTTGTCTAGTTTTTTGCTTTATAAATATAAAATCTAAGTACATACTTACTTAGGTAATAACTTATGTGGAGTGCATAGTAATATGCAGCGTTCCGTTCTTGCAGTTGGTTCAATTCAAGCCATATCATTTGGCTTTGGCTCTCAATCTTTTTAATACGAATAAGAATGCAGGAAATGTTTTCATATAAGTAGTCATTTATTTATTAAAACACTAGCCTGTGCCCTCGAACTTCGTCCGCGTGAATTTTACTATTTTTTTTTTTAATATGGGTTTGCTCTTAACCACAATCTTGTCCGAGGACAGAGATGAGGTCTACGATGTAGCGAGCTTACCCAGAAGCAGCCTATTCACTCTGGTTTTGAAGAGAGTCAGATTGTATGTGCTCGGGAATACAGACGCAGGCAGGGAGTTCCACTGCTTCGCTGTGTGCATTAAAAACGATGACGAAAAGCGCTTGTTGCGTGCGGGGGGAATATTCGTATATTAGTTCTAAATGACGGATCAAGATGAAAGCTACGCTAGATTTTAAATTAGACCTTCAACAATGCAACAGTCAAAACCGCATCAGGTTTGGCCCAGTAGTATTTGCGTGATGCGGGTACAAACATACAGACAGAAAGACAGACAGACAGACAAAAATTTAAAAAAAAAATGGTGTTGTCTTCTATTGGCCCTATGAAGACCCCTCCTAGTTTTTTTTCTTAAATATCTTCTATATTGTTTTTCTTAAATCCTAATCCTAATATTATAAATGCGAAAGTGAGTTTGTTTGTTTATTTGTTTGTTTGTTACCTCTTCACGCTTCATCTACTGAACCAATCTTCTTCAAATTTTGCATACACATAGTTAGAAGTATGGAGAAGGACATAGGGTACCTTTTATCCCGGGAAAAGCACTGTTCCCGTGGGAAATTCACGCGGGCGAAGCCGCGGGCAAAAGCTAGTAAACCATATAAGGTAAAAAACTTGTCTGCAGATAAGTTTTTTATCTTATGTGGTTTCGAATGCGATATTTCATGCCCTGGCAAATGAAATATCGCATCAATAACAACCTAATTAGTCCAACAAACAAACACAAACGGTAAAAATAATCAAGTAATCCGATGTTTATCATAATAATAAAGCTTTTTCTATACATATAATCACTTAAAAATACCTCTGGACGATTTCTTCAGGGTCAGCACACAAAAAAAAATCCGTAAGCCTATTTTCCTGGTAAGCTACTTACTAACAAAATAAAAGTATTAATTTATATCGATTACGCCCACGACGTTTTTATTTCAGTACAATGTTTTTGTAAAAATATAACATTTTCATTGGTTGTCTACCTACAGAGATAGAAAATTAATGAAAAGAGAATAGGTCTTATCGCAGATTATATAGTATATATAGCACTGGCTTTTACCCGCGGCTTCGCTCGCGTTAATCCTTTCTTAGCGGATGCCTACGTCATAACATCTACCTGCGGGTCGATCGCCGTAATTCTATGACGCATTAGTCGAGTGTACGTGCAGTTCACGCATACGCGACGCTCAGCCAAACGTCGCTATCGCCGTAAAATAAAACTACACGTCAACGTCGCGTACACTGCACGTCTACTTCACCTACGCGTGAAACCAGCGTATGTTGCCGAGGTGTTGCCGTACGCAAGTTTTGACAATTTTCTTGTCGATTATTCGTTGAGTAATCGATTATTTACACGAATAAAGTTGTTATTACAGGGCTATATCACGCTTTATGACCTAGGATCTAAGTTTATACACAAACAAAACACTTTATTTTGGTCTAAGCATATTAAAAATGGTATTAAAACGAAAATATTTAACACAAAATGTGGATGTATGGATTTAGTCTCTTTGCATACCCCTCCCATGAAGAAAAATGCACTGTTGATTGATGGTTGGTTGAGTTGAGGTTATGTATGTTTATGTTTAGCGTACAAGAATTGAATATTTGTATTTCGCTCGGGGTTTTTGTTCGGAGCTATTTTACTTGATATAGTAAGTATAAGTATATAACTATTGTACTAGTAAGTTGGCGTTTAATTGGTTTGCCGGCAACTACAAAGATAACATGAGATTGTGTGAGTTTTTACTTTGTAGATTTACGGATCATTTAATACTTATTTCATAATTTCATATTTTAGACAGAGACATTCAAGACGACCTACGAGGAGGTTGAAGGAGGAAGTGGTGTCTCAAACTGATAATAATAGTGCACTAGAGGAGTCAAGACAAATGTAATTAAGATTTGAGAAGGCACATCATAGCTTTTAGCTGAAAGCGTGAAGCAATTGGCAGCTTCTTTGGCCCAAAATGCGGTTGCCCATTCCATGCGCACAGTATTCCAAGAACCCTTCGGACCTGACATTTCGAACTAAGCTCAAAATGTGACGCATTATGTTGTTCTTAATGATAAGCAAAAACTCCCGTGTGGAAATTCCTTACAGTTTTGGAGAAAACTCAAACCTAAGTTGGTCAATGTTTTTTACTTAGAAAGTAAAATATTTTTTTTTCTACCGGAAGAATTACTTTATTTGCCCAACTTTTTACGTACTTTTATTGAGAGTTTAAAACCCTATTTTTTTATCGCCACCCCTAGTCTTAATTGTAAGCGTAAGGCGAAATAATAATTTATTTCATTAAAATGGTTTTATTTTAATATCTATCATAATTCAAGCTTTTAGCATCAAAAAATCTATTTAAAAGGTAGAGCATTAGGCTGTCTATCTTCCTAAAAAAAACCAGCTGCTAATTCCGTGGGATTTCGAAGAAATTCGATTCCAAATATTTCCTAAGAGAAACCCCTGAAATTTTGTAATAGCAATATTTCATATACACATATGCTATGAAATTTTGGTAAGGTCTAAAATTAAAAATACAATGGATTGGACGATTTTTATTGTATTACTGGCTGTTGCCCGCGGCTTCGTCCGCGGCAAAAAGTACAGTGGAGCAGAAAGTAAAATAAGTTTTTTTTACAAAAATTCCACATTTTTTTGGCACAAGCTTTTATCGTCACCAGGTAGATCTTGGGGATTGAGTGCATGACAAAAATTTTATGTCCGTGCAGTTAACCCTGGAGGAGCTGATATTTGGTGCACCTTCAGGTTATGCTTATCATAATAATGCATTGTCATCCAAACTAAACAGATATCTGTTTTAAAAATGAGTTAATATAAGTGGTAATGAGTTATAAAGTATTGTTGGTCATTTTAGTATTTATCTTTTTCTTGCACAATTATCATTATATAATAATTTTATTATAGTAACGTCAGATTAAAATTGATATTTGATTGTTATGTCTTCTAGTACCTTTATTAGGTTATAACATTTGATTTATTCGATGAAGGGTTAGGTGGGAAGGGGTCCACCCTCGTTAAGCGTTAGCTAAAACCCCATGTCAATACATCTAGCCTGGAAAAACGGGGGTGAGGCGACATGGAGCCGTTTCAGACCCATGCCGTCGCCAGTGATGCTGTGGATAGCGCCGCAGCCGGCACCTTTCCCTCTTCGGAGGTGACCGAAAATATATTAGGAGAATGTGATGCTATGGATAGCGCCACAGCCGGCACCTTTCCCTCTCCGGAGGTGACCGCAAGAATGTTAGGAGAATGTGATGCTGTGGAAACAAGGAATAAAATATGGCTAAGTAAAGATTTTTTTGATGACCTTCCTGATATAATAAAAATTAAGAGTCCCGCTTCATTTCCTAGTCCGAGAAGTGCAAAATAGTTAATAGTCTCTTAGTTGCCGTCAACAACGCAGACAAACTAAATTATTGACAGTAAGACTCAGTGAAGAGCCACCTGCGAAATTAGTAAAAGCATTCACTGAAGCTATAGTACATCCTTCTAATTCACCAGATTCTACTTTAATTCACTATGCTAAAGAAATTGAAACAATTATAGATACGTGCATTTAAAATCCTGCAAAAAATACAGAAATATCAAAAGAAATAAAAAAATCCAGTTCAGATAAAAAAAACCACAACCCTATACTCCCGATGAAGCGCTGGCTTTTATTATTGACTCGAATATAAGTGTGGATACATATAGATTAATGCGCCAAGATCTTTCAAAAGTGTGATCTATAAGTCCTTGCAAAGCATATGCTTTCAAAAGTGTGATCTATAAGTCCTTGTAGCGAAACAGAAGCCTCGAACTCACTCATTAGGATTTGATCTTTAGGGTAGCACAAAGATTTAGAATCATGAACCAAATTATAAGGTGGATACGCAGGATATCCCCTTCTGAAAAGATCTTGGCGCATTAATCTATATGTATCCACACTTATATTCGAGTCAATAATAAAAGCCAGCACTTCATCGGGAGTATAGGGTTGTGGTTTTTTTTACCTGAACTGGATTTTTTTATGCCTTTTGATATTTCTGTAATTTTTGCTGGATTTTCAATGTACGTATCTATAATTGTTTCAATTTCTTTAGCATTGTGAATTAAAGTAGAATCTGGTGAATTAGAAGAATGTACTATAGCTTCAGTGAATGCTTTTACTAATTTTGCAGGTGGATCTTCACTGAGTCTTACTGCCAATAATTTAGTTTGTCTGCGTTGTTGTCGGCAACTAAGAGACTATTAACTATTTTGCACTTCTCGGACTAGGAAATGAAGCGGGACTCTTAATTTTATTATATCAGGAAGGTCATCAAAAAAATCTTTACTTAGCCACATTTTATTTCTTGTTTCAAATAAATAAGTATTTCTTTTACACTCCTTATTATATTTTGTTTCCGCTTTGTTAATAAATTTTCCTACTGCATCAAGCAGAGCTTTTTTGTCTTTTTCATCGATTGCCTCAATGGGCTTAAGTTTGTTGCCAAGTAACGCAAATACACTGTCAATCCCATCAGAGTTATTCAAGTCAGGTGGCCGACGTTTTTGATAAATATGACGGCTTTTAGCAACAAACTCCCGATAAATTGCCAATCGCCAATTACAAGATATAGTACTTCCACTACTCATTCCCGCAGATGTACCGGCTTCTATTTGTCCAGGACTAGTTTCTCCTCGTCTACTTGAGAACACCTTCGAAGAGGGAAAGGTGCCGGCTGTGGCGCTATCCACAGCATCACATTCTCCTAACATTCTTGCGGTCACCTCCGGAGAGGGAAAGGTGCCGGCTGTGGCGCTATCCATAGCATCAAATTCTCCTAATATATTTGCGGTCACCTCCGGAGAGGGAAAGGTGCCGGCTGCGGCGCTATCCACAGCATCACTGGCGGCGGCATGGGTCTGAAACGGCTCCATGTCGCCTCACCCCCGTTTTTCCAGGCTAGATGTATTGACATGGGGTTTTAGCTAACGCTTAACGAGGGTGGACCCCTTCCCACCTAACCCTTCATCGAATAAATCAAATGTTATAACCTAATAAAGGTACTAGAAGACATAACAATCAAATATCAATTTTAATCTGACGTTACTATAATAAAATTATTATATAATGATAATTGTGCAAGAAAAAGATAAATACTAAAATGACCAACAATACTTTATAAATTACCACTTATATTAACTCATTTTTAAAACAGATATCTGTTTAGTTTGGATGACAATGCATTATTATGATAAGCATAACCTGAAGGTGCACCAAATATCAGCTCCTCCAGGGTTAACTGCACGGACATAAAATTTTTGTCATGCACTCAATCCCCAAGATCTACCTGGTGACGATAAAAGCTTGTGCCAAAAAAAATGTGGAATTTTTGTAAAAAAACTTATTTTACTTTCTGCTACTGTACTTTTTGCCGCGGACGAAGCCGCGGGCAACAGCCAGTAATACAATAAAAATCGTCCAATCCATTGTATTTTTAATTTTAGACCTTACTAAAATTTCATAGCAAATGTGTATATGAAATATTGCTATTACAAAATTTCAGGGGTTTCTCTTAGGAAATATTTGGAATCGAATTTCTCCGAAATCCCACGGAATTAGCAGCTGGTTTTTTTTAGGAAGATAGACAGCCTAATGCTCTACCTTTTTAATAGATTTTTGGATGCTAATAGCTTGAATTATTATAGATATTAAAATAAAACCATTTTAATGAAATAAATTATTATTTCGCCTTACGTTTACAATTAAGACTAGGGGTGGCGATAAAAAAATAGGGTTTTAAACTCTCAATAAAATTACGTAAAAAGTTGGGCAAATAAAGTAATTCTTCCGGTAGAAAAAAAAATATTTTACTTTCTAAGTAAAAAACATTGACCAACTTAGGTTTGAGTTTTCTCCAAAACTGTAAGGAATTTCCACACGGGAGTTTTTGCTTATCATTAAGAACAACATAATGCGTCACATTTTGAGCTTAGTTCGAAATGTCAGGTCCGAAGGGTTCTTGGAATACTGTGATGCGGTTAGAAAAGGTAAGCTATCATTATTTTAAGTCATGGATGAGAAAAGAAAAAGAGCTTTTGTGATGTAAAGATAGTTTACACACTGAGTGTGGGGCTCCCGGGCCGCTAGTCGGCCCAGACTACCCACTAAAACCCCCTGCGGCGTTTCCGCACCTGCCGTTGGTGGGGGCGTCATGGGATCGCGAACATTCTACCACGACGCCCCCCGGCCTTTGCCTTACGGCACCCTCACATGGCGAGGTGACGGGCGCATTGTGCCCGCCGCCGGCCTCTACGTCCTCGCCGTCGGGGAGGCGCTTCGGCTCGCGCCTCACGCTCTCTCTCGGCGGCCTCCTTCTGCGACATTACTGTTTCGTAGAAGAAGGAGAAAGCATCCCAGCGATTCTCGCTGCTCAGCATCTTACTAATGATGCTGTGCAGCGAGAGATCGTAAGCTCCCAAAACAACAACCAGGGCCACCCTTTCAGTGGCCCATTTTGCGCAGTCTGCCAGAGTGTGTTGGGCCGTATCGTCCGGCTCCCCACACTCATGGCAGAAAAGATAGTATACCTACTGCTGTTTAAAAATGTATACACTATGTATCAAAAACCCTGTTGTTCCTCTTAGGTACGTGTACATAAGCCTATATGCTGTTCATTCAAGAAAACAATATTAAAAAAAAAGTAATAATAAAGTAGTTAAATAAAAATTTAGTTAAAATCAATAAACCCTAATTATACCCAAATGTTTAAAACATCTGATTAGAAAAATGACAGGTTGCCACACCGGGCATCAGCGCTGTCGCCAAAAGCGATGCTACCTTTGTCGGCGCCCGCGGCTCCTTTGACATGCCGCCGCCGCACGCAAAATCCGGAAATTACTTCCTGTGTCTTCAGTCTTCCGCGCTGATTACTACCGTTCGCACGTACGAGTAATTGTGTTTCAGTTTTCGGATATTTTTTGTCGTCGCGGGTGACTTGACAAAATGTCTTATTCTAACGAAGAATATTTTAATATGTTGATGTGTCTCGGCAAGTGCGACTGCAATTATGCAGAAGCTCGGACATAATAATCAATTAAATAGTTAAGTGCGGTACCTAACCACGCGTTTATGTGGAGTGTTATCAGACCGACTAATATCGAATTGTTCACTTGTGAATCAACAGATCTGTCGTTTGTTAAATTCATTGATGTGTTAAAGTGATAACAGTGATAAGAGAACATGTGAAAGTTCATGACCTTTTGGAGAAAGACGCGCGCCGCACGCGCTGTGTTGCCACGCCGCCGCGGGCTGTTTACGCTAGCTATCTCTTTCTGGCCGCGCTATGCAGATTTCAGGGGTAAGTAAACAGTTGATATCGTAAATTTTTCATGATTTAATATTTATTCTTAATAATTTGATAGACGAGTTTCATAATTTAAATTGCATGAATACTTTCGTATACCGATTCTTTATACACCCCTAACAGGAACAACAGGGTTTTTGATACATATTGTATTTTGCTTACAGTATAAACATTGCTGCTGTCGTCGTTCCATAGATGAGCTAACCAAGACCTCCCCTAAAGAAGTATAATGTAGAATTTGAGAAGTGAAAACAATAAACAATTTTTATAAAATTTAAAATTTGTTTTATTAGATTTAATCTAGTCAAAAAATGTTTTATTGAAACTTGGCCTTCAAAGAAGGCTCTCGTTCACGTCCAAAACTAAGGCTCGCCTCGCCGGCGACGACGACGGCGGCGTCGTCGTCGCCGGCGATCTTCCCGATTCGCCAAATCCAACTTTTGCCAACACAAATCGTTCATGTTCAAATTTTGCACCTGAAAAAGTAAGTAGATAGGTATGAAATTATAAGGTAGGAAAGAACATTACTCGGTAATTGTGTATGATGCTGTTTTTTACTATAATTCTGTAAGAAATTATATAAAAGGTACTAACAAGCTTTGCAAAGTTCACTATCCATGTACGTCTGCAATGCGTCAGCAACACTCGATAAACACTGCAAAGTGACATCTCATTTGGCATTTCTGAAACGTTAAAATTCAGCGCGATACCGTTTCAGTGCGTGTTCGTGCGATACAAGAAACGCGTAGGTCACGGCGATACGGCGGTGCGCTGCGTTTAGGTGAGCCTGACGCGAGCGTGACGTGTATGTCATTATTTGATTACGGCAATACGAAATCGATCGTTAAGACGCAAACGCAGTCAAGACGCGCTGCATAAAATTACGGCGATCGGCCCGCAGTAGTTTGGGCTGTGCGTTGATAGATTACTATGTCAGTCAGTCACCTTTGAGTTATATAAGATTATCCTAATATCATATCCACGAAATGTAACTTTAGTATAAAATGCGTATAACTTTAATATTTAATAATAAAATGCATACTTATCTAAAGGCTTAATTTCCGAATTAATTCCGCTACCCTGTATAATCTCGAACCCGTTTGAGCCTCATGTGATTAATGACCCTATTAAAAAACATATTGTCGATTCTTTTATAATTGACTTGCGTTAATTGCTGTGACAATGACAATTAATGTGACCAAAGTTTTTATACTAAAACACAACAATCACGTTCAAAAAATTGTCGTCGTTACTAACAAGTATCGAATAATATTTTTTCATTACTCATACTCTGAAAGTAAGTCTGAAGTTGCCTGAGGAGCGTGGAGAAAGTAATACTTTTCAGTAATACTTTTTTACTTCCCTCGAACTATTGGCATCCTCGTTACGCTCGGGCGCCAAACCCCGTCTCGGGACATAAAAAAGTTACTTTCACCCAATCGTTAACAATGTACTATTATACCACAATGTTTTATTTTCGTTTATTTGTATCTGTTGTTGGTATCGGCACATTTTCCTGCTTTCCCCTCCCTCATTCTATTGTTATCTTTGGGGCCTGGAGGATACTCGGATTACTCGGTATGAACATTCATACACAAATGTGTATTCATTTATGATCTGTACCTATCACTTTTGTTAGTATAATTTAATCTTTTCTGACGTACTGTTAACATAAAGAACCATTAGTAAGAACTGCTGAAACTAAAAACGAAACCATACTGATACCTAAAGTCCGTTTTTTCTTACTTGTCTTATTATGTAAACAATCTTACCATGTCTTTTTATGATTTTACAACAATATAAATTAAAATTGACTTTTTGAATACCTATGTACGATTTAATTGTATGTAAATTGTAACATTTTTATTAAAGTCAAATAGATAATATGTTACAATCTATAATTTTGTAATAAATAGACTTTTTAGGAAATTACTTTCGTGGTTAATAAATGTTTTACTTTAGAATGTTTAGGTTTAAACTAATATTTGATATATTTTCAACAAAATTCAAAAAAAAGTACTGTGAAGATTATTTACATAATAGGACAAGTAAGAAAAAAACGGAGTTTACGTCAAGTAATGAACCCAAGGGATGTTCCCGGACTAAATAGCGGTGCCCAAATAAATCTTTATATGTAACTAGCTGTCGCCCGCGGCTTCGCCAGCGTGAGTTTCTCTTAGTGTAAAAATCTTTTTGTGTTCCAAACCGTTTCGGATTTTCGATTTTTATACGTCTACAGGAAATGCTCATCAGATTAACCAAGTTTTGCTAAGGCGCCATTTCCGTATATGTTATAGTGTAGCTGGTCTCTTGAAGTTATTCATCAGATGTTCCAGATCTTCAATTTTTATACGTCAGCAGAAAATGCTCATCAGGTTGAACGATTTTTGCTAAGGCGCCATTTCCATATATGTTATAGTGTAGCTGGTCTCTTGGAGCTTTTCATCAGATGTTCCAGATCTTCAATTTTTATACGTCAGCAGAAAATGCTCATCAGGTTGAACGACTTTTGTTAAGGCACCATTTCCATATTTCTTATAGTTTAGCTGTTCTGTTATGGTTCTTCATCAGGTGTTCCAGTTTTCAAAATGAATTATAGCCTATATGTTGCCCAGGCTTAATAGCTATACAACAAAAAAAGTTTCATTCAAATCCGTCCAGTAGTTTTTGCGTGAAACGCGTACATACATACAGACAGACAGACAGACAGACAGACAGACAGACAGACAGACAGACAAGAAATTCCAAAAAAATTTTTTTGCTTTCTATTGTTCTTTTTAAGTGTCCCTCTATCCATTTTAGTCAAAAATACTAAATGTACAGACAAAATATTTTTACTGTTTTATTATATGTATAGATAAGGCAACAGGCAACAACATTATGTGCAATGTGTAAGGGTATACTGTCGACGTCAACAAAAACTATCATCGGACTATCGGACCATCTCCTGATTTATTTTGATAAATTATATCTAATTCCGACTTTTTCTGCAATCTGTTCTTAAGTATACTATTTTTCACGATATTTTCGCATCTAAGGGGGTGTTCCATGATAAATATTGTTCTATTTATTAATATTAAACGGTTTACCTACTCTTACATTATTTGGATGTTTGTTACCCAATCACATAACTACATTATCCTGTGAGTCTAATTTAATAATATTTTATAATAGGTAAGACACATGGGGGCAGCGCAGAACCGGTCGTTGTGGAAATCCTTGGGGGAGGCCTTTGTCCAGCAGTGGACGTCTTTCGGCTGAGAGAGAGAAGACACATGAGGTGCCTAATTTTTACCCTAAATTCTTACGGTATTAAAAACTGGGGGCGCAGCTAGTAACTAATAAACGACAGTAAGATTGTAAATCCGTTAAATTATGAAAGGCTGTATTTTCCCTATCGCGTAACACTTATGACGATAGATACCGCGTCGTCGCATTCAAACCTACATCATCACGACACAAAACCGTCCATCTTGCCTTTTGTTCACTCTCGCATACAGTAAACTTATGTCATAACATAAGTTCTATTTCTATAACAACAGCCATTATAACAACCTAACAATATCATCCTGTTGCCATTGCAGTTTACATATGTAAAGGCCGGTGCATGAACGGTTATCTAAGTGACAAAAACACAACACCACCAACACGACACCTTCGCTTTCCTCCTTCAAATCTCAACTCAAAAGTTTCTATAAAGATTCTTAAGACATTTGAGTGTGTATGTATTTATGTATATGTATTGTATATATATATATATATATATATATATATATATATATATATATATACTAGCTGTCGCCCGCGGCTTCGCCCGCGTGAGTTTCGCTTAGATAAAAATCTCTCTTGGAGCTTTTCATCAGATGTTCCAGATCTTCAATTTTTATACGTCAGCAGAAAATGCTCATCAGGTTGAACGATTTTTGCTAAGGCGCCATTTCCATATATGTTATAGTGTAGCTGGTCTCTTGGAGCTTTTCATCAGATGTTCCAGATCTTCAATTTTTATACGTCGGCAGAAAATGCTCATCAGGTTGAACGATTTTTGTTAAGGCACCATTTCCATATTACTTATAGTTTAGCTGTTCTGTTATGGTTCTTCATCAGGTGTTCCAGTTTTCAAAATGAATTATAGCCTATATGTTGCCCAAGCTTAATAGCTATACAACAAAAAAAGTTTCATTCAAATCCGTCCAGTAGTTTTTGCGTGAAACGCGTACATACATACAGACAGACAGACAGACAGACAGACAGACAAGAAATTCCAAAAAAAATTTTTTGCTTTCTATTGTTCTTTTTAGGTCTCCCTCTATCCATTTCAGTCAAAAATATTAAATGTACAGACAAAATATTTTTACTGTTTTATTATATGTATAGATATTTTTGTATGTATTTATGTATACTTTGGTGTATGTATTTTCGTGTTCTTCTATTCTTTTTCTGATTTTTGCCTTACGCTTCCCTTCTTATTTCATTCAAAAATTCCTTTCAAACACTTGGTTGACTGGAAGAAATCCGTTTTTGGGATAAGTCCGCCATTGTACGCCTCTCTTTTTGTTTCACTATGTTTTGTATTTTTCTTGTGTGTGCAATAAAGAGTTTACAAATAAACAAACAAACAAACCAATCTCTCCTTTAATCCCTTATCTGATTGGAATTCAGTATGTAAATTATGTACAAAGACACATTGTAAGTCTGTAAATGAGTATGACATTTTCAGAGAAAATCAAACACTTCGATTCAGAGGAGTGTGCTCTATTGAAGCTTATCTCAGACTCCAAAATGTACAGTTTTTAATATGAATTGGGTCGGCCCTTATGATGCATGCCATTTGCCATAATTCTTTAAATATGTAAACATTAATTTTATTTTCTTCTCTTAGCCGGTCCATTTTGTGGTATTATATTATTAAATCTCACTCTCCTCCTAAATTATGTTACAAATTATTTTTTCTAATTTGAAAGATTATTTAATAATATAGTTAATTCCACCATTATTACTTGTTACCAATTATTTGGCATTTCGTCAGCTTCAAAGAGCTAAAAATTCTAAGCTTCTGCTCACGTTACTCAGGTCAAGCAACACGGGTTACTAACACGGGAATTTCATTACTCTATCTACTTCGTTCTTGACAGTTTTACGCTGCAGCTGCCACAGCTGGTCCTTTATGACTTACCCTTTTTCAAAATAAAACAATAGTGATGTATATATAAAACATTTTCTTTGATGTTTCCTCTAAACTTGTAGTTATTTTAAATTTGCAAATAAAGCGCAGACTTGCCTCAAAGTTGCCGCTCAAAGTTGACTATTGTAATACATCTTTTACGTACCTACCTAGAAATTGAATGAAATTTTAGCATCTGTCCGATATTATAATGTTATCTACTACACGCGCTGCTACGCTACAAGAAACAAGTTAAACATTGTCAGTAAAATATTATTTATGTAAGATATAAACAAATACCTACATATCTAGCAAATATAAAGATAAAGTTATTTTATCTCAGTGAATCTAAAAAAAACGATACAGTGTTTGTGAATATCATTGATAAATCACACAATATGTACACAAAATAGTTAACATGGAAAACTCAACTGGAATTTTGGATTTATCTACGGATCCCAAGCTGCAGTTGCTCAATAGACTTATAAAAGAGTGTTTTAAAGGAAATACTACTCACAACAAGCTGCTTGCTTCAGATCAGCCTGTGGATTTCGAAGGTGAGTCATTTTATATATTATTTATAAATCAAGAATTTACTTAAGTATACCTAAGTAAATTGTTTACCCATGGGTATACCCATTTTTACTGATTTGAACGTTAGACTCATCAATATACGTAACCGTAGCTATGTATTTTACCATAAACACGGAGAAATTCAGTGTGACCGTTTTTGGTGTTTTCAGTACTAATTTAGTATAATTGGGGCATCTTAGAATGATGTTAGTATAATTTTTGTACTTAACCAAATTTTAGTATAATATTGGTAGAATTTTAACTATTTTGTCTATTTTGGTTTTTTTTTTTGGTATTTTCGGGTGTATTCACGTAAAAACCCCTCCCTCCCTCCTCTCGAATATTTCTTCCGTTGGAAATTTCGGAATTCCTCGGGTTTTTAAGAAATTTTTCCGTTCTCGTGAATATTTCCAAGAAAGTTTCCCCTTTTCCCTTGAAACACATCACTACCTACGTACGCTTCATTCTTTTGCTCCTCCGCATAATTGTCCCGTAAGCGTCTTTTTTTTTTTTTTGTTTGTCCGGTAAAATTTTGAGAAGATTATTCAGATTTGTTATTGAAATATTTGTTTTTATGTAGCATATTTCTGAAAATAATGTTAGTATAATTTTGGTATTTTTTAAAATTGCTTTTTAGTATTTTTTAGTACTGACAGCACTATGTTTTAGTATTTTGTCAAATTTTAAAACGGTCACACTGGAGAAATTATCCCCTATTCCACTTATCCCTACTGACACATTTGCCTCCACTAGTAGGAATGACGATGAGTTATGTCATAATTTCATGATATAAGTAGGTACTAATGATGATGATTGTGTCCGACCGATTTCGGTCATGGCGACCACTTTAAGAATTAAGGGCTCTCTCGTGCGCTCGCATGTGGCTTATGTAGCCAATCTTATTGGAGAAGATCCTCGCACATTGCGGGCATGTGAGCACACCATTATTATAATTATATTGAGTTAGCACAGGTGGTCGGGCTTTTAACTCATCGCGCTTGGTGTCGAGCTCAGCGCGTCGTTTGATTTCAAAGTCAAGGACTTTGGTTTTAACCAAAGCCCTCCATTCCGGTCTTTGAGCGGCTTGCTCCTCCCACTGAGAGGGCTCTATGCCGCAGCGCTTCATATGCCGCTTCAGCACATCTTTGTACCTGAGGAGTTGTCCGCCATGCTTGCGCTTGCCCTCCTCAAGTTCTGAGTAGAAGATGTGCTTAGCAACCCTCTGTTCTGCCATCCTTGACACGTGACCGCACCACCGAAGCTGTCGCCGCATCAGGTAAGCCTCAATGCCACCCACATTAGCTCGTCGAAGCACTTCGGTGTTCCGCACGCGATCAGACCATCTGATGTTCATAATCTTTCGCAGACATTTGAGGTGGAATCGGTCTAACATGCAGATGTGTCGGCGGTAAAGAGTCCAGGTTTCCGCAGCATACAGAAGGTTAGGCAGCACGATTGCCATGTATACTGAGATCTTCGTACCTAACTTTATATCATGCGAACAGAAGACCTTGGCATTCAACTTGCCGAATGCTGCAGCTGCAGCTCCGATCCTGCTATTGATCTCTGAATCCAGGTCGCATTTGGATGTTAAGGTACTCCCCAGGTATCGGAACTTGTCGACCTGCATCAGCTCGTCCTCGCCAAGGTTGATATTCAGCGCCTTGTGACCGTCTATGTCCAGAGACATCACTTCCGTCTTTTTAACGCTGATTTTTAGGCCGAATTTTCGGCAAGCCTTGTCGAATTCGGACATGAGCTGTTGCAGGCCGTCTGAGGATTCTGTCACAAAGCATAGGTCATCTGCGTAAATAATCTCAGTGACCATCTCGTGTGAAACTTTTGTGTGGGCTTTAAGCCTCGCCAGATTAAAAATATTGCCATTGGTGCGGAAGCGGATGCGAAGACCTTCAGAAGAAGATTGTAAGACCTCTCGGACTACGACCGCAAAATACAACGCGAACAATGTAGGTGCGAGAACGCAACCTTGTTTGACCCCACAGGTAACGGGAAAGAACTCTGATTGTTCGTCGTCGACAGAGACGCAGCACTGCATGTCGTCGTGGAAGAGTCTGAGGAGTCTCACAAACTTCTCTGTGCACCCTATTCTCCTTAGCACCGTCCAGAGGGCTTCTCGAGGCACACTGTCGAAAGCCTTCTCAAGGTCCACAAAGCACAGGTACATGGGACGGCCCTGTTCTCTGCTTTTCTCTTGCAATTGACGCACTGAGAAGATAGCTTCGCACGTGCCTCGGTCAGGTCGGAAGCCAAACTGCGTTTCGGGCAACAGCCTTTCTGATATTTTCATCAGGCGGTCAAGTAATACTCTGGCGAAGATTTTTCCAGGGGTTGATAAAAGGGAAATACCGCGATAAGAACCACAATCGGATCGGTCACCCTTGCCTTTATATAGAGCCCTTATACGCGAAATTTTAAAAGTTGAAGGAACCTGTTCTTTATTCCACATAAGATTAAAAAGCTCCCATATTGCCGTATGTAGTTCCTCACCACCGTATTTTAGTAGTTCACCTGGTATAAAATCGACACCAACCGCTCGCTTGTTCTGCTGTTGATTTATTGCAAGTATAACCTCGTCGCGTGACAATGGCTCATCTAACTCGGTAGATATGGGCAGTTGAGGGATTGAGTTGATGTGTTCCAAATCAGCAGATCGGTCCACATTAAGCAAAGTGTTGAAATATTCCGCCCATCGCGTAATAACTTCCTCCTTGCTTCTAAGAAGACCTTCACCATTAGCAGGCTTAAGCGGCACTTTTGCAAGTGAAGTTGTACCTATCAACTTTCGAACCTCGCTGTAGAATTCCCCTAGCCGGTTGTTATCTGCTAGCCATTGCATGTGACGAGCCTTATCCTGCCACCATTTGTTCTTGGTTTCCCGAGTTAGTTTACGCAGCTCCAGGTCACTCTGCCTAATCTCCACAACACTACGTTGGTTCCTCCTGTGTTGCCTGAGGAGATGTCGGTGTTTATCAATTGCCTCCCTAAGAACTCCATCATTCTCATCAAACCAATCCTCGTTCTTCCGGAGTTTTCGACCCAAGGTGTCCGAGGCGATGTCTAAAATGTGAGAAGATAGAGTCCCCCAGTCAACATCAACTTCACCGACCTCCGTATCTATTGGCGGCAGGGCAGTAGCCAAGGCTTCGGCGTATTTCTCCCTCATCCCGAGATGCTTAAGCCTGTCCAAATTTATGCTTGGTGGCTTTATTCTAACGGACCTACGAGGACGCCGGAGGCGGACACGCAGTTTAGTGACTACAAGCCGGTGATCTGTCCAGCAGTGTGCACCACGCATGACGCGGGTGATTTGGACTTGGGAAACATCTTTTTGCCTCACTATAGCGTAATCTATCAAATGCCAGTGTTTTGATCTTGGGTGCATCCACGTATTCTTGTGCTTGGCGGGAAGTCTAAACATAGTGTTCGTGATCGCAAGATGAAATTGGGCACAAAGATTAAGTAGCAGCTGTCCGTTATCGTTCATGCTGCCCACTCCGTGTCTGCCTAGGATATTAGGCCAAGCCATGAAATCCTGTCCTACTCTGGCGTTGAAATTCCCCAGTAAAAGGATCTGTTCTCTGGGACGTACACTTTCGAGACAGTTAGTCAGCTCCTCGTAAAACTTGTCCTTAATGTCATCAGATTTGTCTAGCGTAGGAGCGTAGACACTGATGACTTTGAGGTAGTTATTGTCATCAAGATGAAGGCGCAAAGTTGTGATTCGGTCTGAGATATGTACCGGATACTCTTGCAGCTGTGTCATGAGCTGATTCTTAACCGCAAATCCCACGCCCGATTGCCGCTGTTCGGAGGAAGCGAGGCCTTTCCAGAAGAAAGTGTATCCACCACCGTGCTCCACCAGCTCCCCTTCGTCGGCGAGATGTGTTTCGCTGATAGCAGCCACATCCACGTTATAGCGTGAAAGCTCACGAGCTACAATGGCAGTCTTTCGCTCGGGACAGATATTATCTTTGCGGTCAAGTAATGTTCTTACATTCCATGCGCCAAAAGTCATGTCTAGTTTTTTAGGTGTTTTAATAGCATTTTTATTGTTACGACGACCACGAAATTAATGATGCGGTGGCAGCCGCGGTTACTACCATCCATACAGGTTGGGGCGAGCAATTTTTGGGGCACCTTTTCTAGCCCCCTCCAAGGCTGAACAAGGAGAGCAGTGCTACCCCTAAATAGGGCTGCTCTATCACTCCAGGTGCTGCCGAACTCACTCTGTCTCCCCAGTTCAGAGCGTGAGCGACCACGGTGTTCTAAGAACACCCCCGGAGTCGCCTATGTGCAAGCTTCAGACAAAGCCCGGTCTGCATCAAACCGAACCTCTCTACCTCAGCCCATCGCCACAGGACTTTACGTCTTATCGAAGTCCATTAGTCTGAAGCAGTCAAGTGCGCAGGAGAATTTTTTTAGTGCATAAGCGGTCGCGCAGTCGCAGATGCCCTCTCTCGTCCTTATCCCCCGTAGCCTGGACTGGCGGAAGATTTGGATGCAGTTTTTGGCCGGCAGTCACTTCTGACCTCAACTGCCGCCCTAGGCCATCAACATTGCCTTGCTAACTCGCCGTATCCGCCAGTACTCGGAACTTATCAGCGTGAGCTGCCTTCAACGCCGAGTTAGACTTCATGCACCATGCGGGAGGTAACCGCATAGAAACCTGTCTACCGAGGCATACAGGCCCTCTCACTACAGGTACTAATAAGCATGGTATGTACGAATATATATACATACGAATGTAGCGATGTTATGGCCGCGCATAATATTTACGTTGCTTGTTTTGCAACCGTTATCTTTTTAGGGTTCCGAAGTAAACAAGGAACCTGAACAGCACCGCACTCGTTAGATCCCCCAAATGGCGCTGTTCATGCGATGTGAAGAGACGCGTTGATGAGCAGTGGACTGAAGGGTGGGGGGATTCTTGACTTAGGACTGTATAGGCTTGAGTTTCAAGATAACGCTAAGAAACAGGATAGTAAAAATAAAACACTTTTCTTCATAGAAACCAGCAAGGCGACGTGGAGAGAGAGGGAGCCAGGCACTACTAGGCAGGGATTTCTTCCAGGGCTTCTTTCTTCTTTGTATTTCTTGATTTGCACTGTAACCCGCGATCGAACGAACTGGCGCGGCCTTGTAATGTTCGCGCTTTTATACAATTGCCTGGCAGTACCTCGTCCCGCGCTCCCCCGCGCACCTCTAAACTTTATTTCTTCAAAAACATACTTAAAACTAATATTTACATAATAAAACTTATACTAATAGTTAGGTCTTACTCTAGGCTACCTATTTACAGTATTTTCCAAGTGCTAGGAACGCTAGTTTTCCTGGGAAATGCGTTGGAAAATCCCCACTATAAATATACACGGGTAGGCGTGCCTCCCCCGCACCCCAGTCCGGGAGGGGTCATTTAAATACTCGGACACAAGGTGTCGCATTTCTCAGTCTATGTCTAGCGTTCCTAGTGTTTACTTATCCTAAAAATCTATGTGTATGACCTAGTAAGACCTAAAACTATGTGAAAAAGTAAATATGTGAACTTAAATATGTTTGTGTAAAAATATGCAAACCTCAACATTAGTACTTTGACATGAAACCTAAGTATTTCTATCATGTCTTATTCTTTATAAATGAAACAACAAAAATATCAATCTTTATTCAGTAAATAGAGGCTTACATACACATATATACAAAAATAAAACAAAATACGAAAATTAAAAGATATAAAACGTATTTCACACATAACTATCATCTACTCATTGATACGTAAAGTTTTTATAAGAGATAATACTAACACTACACTGTTATCACTTATTGTCTTATCACTTATTTTGCACTGATTATTTACACATAATTTAAAGTCACTAATTGTCTGTTTATTTCACTGTCGTCGTGAACACTTCTCCCGCCGTCGCCGGAGGCGATACCCCTGGTATCACGACGATTTTCCTCGTTGGCCTCTGGAGTACGTTGCCGCTGCTCAGCTGGATGTCCACGATGCGAACCTCGCCGTCCGCACCCGGGTAGACTCGTACTATTTTGCCTCGTGGCCACGTGTTCCTTGGCAGGTTGGGGTCGCAGATGAGGGCGTAGTCTCCGACCTTCGGTGGAACATCAGCGTTGTGGGGCTCCCGCCGGCTTTGGAGTATAGGCAGGTACTCCCGGACCCACCGGCGCCAGAAGACGTCTGCTAGTGCTTGTGCGCGCCTCCAGTGCTGCTTGGCTGTCAGGTCCCCCATGGTGAAGTGCCCAGGCGGTGGTACATGGCAGTTTGGACCGATGAGGATGTGGTTGGGTGTCAACGCCTCGGGCTCATCCGGCGTCACGGCGACATGTGTGAGTGGCCGCGAATTGACCGTGTTTTCGACTTCTATGAGCAGCGTGGCCAAGGTCTCGTCCGAAGGGCATCTCTCGTGCAGTGTTGTTTTGAGGGCTTCTTTGACGGCTCGTACCATACGCTCCCACGCTCCACCCATGAAAGGAGCGGCGGGGCATATGTACCTCCAGGTGATGTGACGCGCCGTGACCTCGTGCTGTAGCCCGTCGAGCGCTGCTTCTGCTAGCTCCTTGTCGGCTGCCTTGAAACACGTTGCATTGTCACTCCATATCTCCTTGGGACATCCTCTTCTTGCGATGAAGCGTCGAAGTGCCGATATAGCTGAGTCAGCACTTAGCGAGTGAGCGATTTCGATGTGGATCGCCCGCGACATCATACACGTGAATAGCGCGCCGTATCTCTTCTCTCGGTGTCTTGCCACGGTGACTTCTATGGGGCCGAAGTAGTCGAGGCCCGTGTACGTGAAGGGCCGCGCGTGATGGGCTAGACGCGCAGCTGGTAGGTCCCCGGTGACCGGACACGTCGGCTTCGCTCTTGTGAATTTGTATGGGATGCATGACTTGATGACGTCGCGCACTGTAGGTCTTAATTTCAGGACCCATGCCCGCTGACGTAGCTCGTTGACAACCATTTCGACGCCGCCGTGGTGTAACTTCTCATGTACATGCCTTATGTACAGGCGTGTGTAGTAATGACGCCCGTCTAAAACGGCCGGATTCACTTGTTCTTCTTGTACGCCGCTCGCCGCCGCTACTCTGCCGCGTAGTCGCAATATTCCCTCTGCGTCGACATAAGTGGCGAGTGTTGCTAGTCAGTCGCCGCTCGTTGGCTTCATATTCTTCTCCATACGTTGTATTTCCTTATGAAAGCTATCTTGTTGGCTTGTTTTCACCCATAGCTTTTCGGCTTGAATAAGTAGGTCGGCCGGTAACTCGACGTAGCTAACTGGTGGCGGGGAGGCGCGGGGGGCTCGTTGTGACGGTGCGTTTTTCTTGTTTATTTTTGACCAGCTGGGGTCAATGTCCTTGTCTTTCTTTGTGCGTTTTCTTGTAGCGTGTGTCGACTCGATTTTTTCTTTCTTCAATTTTCTTATAAACTGCAATACGCGAGCTGTAGTGCGTATGAGTCTTGTCCATTTTGAGAACTTTTCTATGTGGGGAAGATGAGGATGTCTTCTTTCTTCATTCTTCAGCTCTTCTATATGACATTTTTCTGGTTTTCTTTCTTCATCTGCCTCTTGAGGGATTTCTTTTTTCGTTTCTTGTGGCCATTGAGCTTCAGGGAGTTTGAGGAATGATGGGCCCTCAAACCAACGGTGTTGTGAGTCGAAGTGGTCCGGAGTGGCCCGCGTCGCGTCGTCGGCTACGTTGTCCTTGGTTGGAAGCCACCGCCATTCATTTTTCTTCGTTGTTTCTTCAATTTCGGCGAGTCGGTGCGCTACGAAGGTCTTGAATGCACGGGGCTCCGCCCTTATCCATGCCAGTGCTGTACGCGAGTCGCTCCAGTACACTTTTTTCTCCACTTCAAACTCGTGTTCTTCCATGACCGTTTGTGTGAGTCGGGCCCCCAGCAGTGCGGCTTGAAGTTCGAGGCGCGGTATGGAGACTGGCCGGGTTGGTGTCACGCGACTTTTTGCTGCTGCGAGTGCCACTTTCACGCTGCCGTCGAAATGCTCTTGCCGCCAAAACACGGCGGCCGCGTATGCCTCTTCGCTAGCGTCGACGAATGTGTGAAGTTGACGTCTTGTTACTGGCTCGTAGTCGTAACAGCGGGGTATGCGTAGACTCTCGATGTTGCGCAGATTCTCCATCCATTTTCTCCATCTTGGCTCGAGTTCTTCAGGCAGGGGGTCGTCCCAGTCGATCTTGTATTTCCACGTGTCTTGAAATATTCTCTTGGCCGGCGTAGTGATGGGTGAGATGAGGCCCAGGGGGTCGAAAAGCGCCATAATAATACTAAGCGCTTCCCGCTTCGTAGGCCTTCTTGTTCCCTCCATGATGTCGGCAGGTGTCTTCAGATGGTTAGCTCTGAAGCTGAAGTAGTCCTCATTGACGTTCCACTGTAGTCCCAATGTCTTTTCTGTCTCTTTTCCTCCTATGGACACAGCTGCGTTGCTTTCTCCTTTTTTACAAAACTTTTCACGGACCTCCGAGTTGTTTGAGGCCCACCCGTTGAGTGTGAAACCTGCTTGCTTATGAACAAAGTCGACTTGGCTTGCTATCTCGATCGCTTCGGTCGTTGTTTCGAAACTTTGTAGATAATCATCCATGTAGTGGTTTTTTATCACTGATGCCGCCGCCCGAGGATATTCTTGTTGGAAGTCTTCTGCATTTCTGTTCTTTATATACAACGCCGTAAATGGTGATGACGTTGCACCGAAGATAACCGATGTCATCCTGTACTCGTCCGGTCGTCCCTCCCGCCGGTTGCCTCTCCACAGGAATCTGAGCGTGTCGCGATCTTCTTCTCGTACTTTGATTTGCATAAACATTTCCTTCAAATCGGCGGACACGGCGTGCGGATGTTGGCGAAATCTCATGATGACCCCCGGCAGTGATTGGAGAAGGTCAGGCCCGGAGAGCAGTAGGTCGTTGAGACTGGTACCGGCGTATCTTGCGGCTGCGTCGTGTACGAGGCGCGGAGGTTTGTGTGGCTTCGCTGCGTTGACTACTGGAAAGTGTGGTAAGTACCACGTACGATGTAGCGGGGGTGGGGATGACGCGCACTCAGCGTAACCCGACTTCAGCAAGTTGTTTATTCTTTCTTCATATTTTTCTTAAATTCTTCATCGCGATCTAATTTCTTTTCCAGCGAGTGAAGTCTTCTTTCGGCTTGCGTGAAGTTGTTAGGTATAGCGAAGTTCTCGTCCTTCCACGGTAGAGCGGTCTCGAATCTCCCGTCTGGCAAACGTCGGCTTTTTTCTTGTAGGGTGACGAGGGCTTTTTCTTCTGGATCTTCTCTTGGCTTCCTGGGCTCGATGCCTAGTGACTCGAGCTTAAAGTGGTTCTTGATCATCTCTTCCATGTCCTCGTTGTTCTTTTTAACTTGTATGTTCCCACAAAAGGCGACGGTACCAGTGAGAGAGCTCTGGCACCCGTGGAGTACCCAACCCAGCTGTGTGTAGGACGCGACGGGCTGATTCTTCTTCCCCGCTCGCAGTCTTCGTGTGACAATAAGGTCGATATTGTCTTGTCCCAGTAGTATCTTCGGTGAGGCGCGTTCGTACACGATTTCTTCCATAATATCTTCTAGGTGTGTGCAATCTTCCATATCTTCTTTTTTGACTGACTCGGTCGCAAAGTCCAACCTGTTGACTGTGCGTGCGGCTTCTATGTTGTACTCTTCTGACGCGAATTTTCCCCGAATTTTCATGCTGACTGACTTACTTTTTTCGTGTCGCATTTCGCTGCTGATGCCTTGAAGCCACATACTTGTTTTAGGGCCGTCGGCGCCGATGACATCTGCTATGGAGGCGTCGACGAGCGTCACTGTGCTGCCTTCGTCGCATAACGCGTACGTTTCGATGCTTGATAGCGGCCCGCTGAGTACCACCGGAATAATTTTCAAATAGGCGCGACGACTTGACTTATGGCACGCCGCGGTAGTGATCTCCTTTGTTGACGTCACAGCTTCGTGATGTTGTTGCGGTGCCGGCTCGCGTCGATCATGGTGTAACAGCTTGTGGTGTCGCATGTTGCAGCCCTGTTTTCCACATGGTGTGGCTTTGCAGTTGAATCTTCTGTGCTTGCTTTTCAGACAGCGAAAACATATATGATTTTTCTTTGCGATTTCCCATCTGTCGTTGACCGTAGCCCCCAGGAATAATTCACACTCGGTGAGCTTGTGCTGCTTCTTGCACGTCGGACAATGGGTGTAGTCAGCTTCTTCTTTGTTGACGGTGAAAGTGCGTTCTTTCTTGAAGTTTCTTCTCTCTTGAAAACTTCTTTCTTCTTTTATTATTTCCGGCAGGGCGTAAGCACCACACTTGTCGGCCTCTTCGTTGAGAAATATCGATAATTTCTTGATATCCGGCGTCTCTTCTTTTTTTGAGGCGGCGAAGTCGTACCACTTGTTGCGTAGAATAGGCGTTAATTTTTCAACCACGACGCGCGCCAACTCCGGATTGTACAGGTAATGTGGCTTCTTAAGTGCTTCAATAGTACCCACGATGTTACTCACGCTGCCGGCAAAAATACATAGGTCCCGCGGGTTATCCGTTAACTTGTGTAGGGACTTCATTTTTTCTATTTCGGCGTGGATGAGTGCTTCTGGTCTTCCAAATCTTCGTTCCAGAGAAGAGACGCGTTGATGAGCAGTGGACTGAAGGGTGGGGGGGATTCTTGACTTAGGACTGTATAGGCTTGAGTTTCAAGATAACGCTAAGAAACAGGATAGTAAAAATAAAACACTTTTCTTCATAGAAACCAGCAAGGCGACGTGGAGAGAGAGGGAGCCAGGCACTACTAGGCAGGGATTTCTTCCAGGGCTTCTTTCTTCTTTGTATTTCTTGATTTGCACTGTAACCCGCGATCGAACGAACTGGCGCGGCCTTGTAATGTTCGCGCTTTTATACAATTGCCTGGCAGTACCTCGTCCCGCGCTCCCCCGCGCACCTCTAAACTTTATTTCTTCAAAAACATACTTAAAACTAATATTTACATAATAAAACTTATACTAATAGTTAGGTCTTACTCTAGGCTACCTATTTACAGTATTTTCCAAGTGCTAGGAACGCTAGTTTTCCTGGGAAATGTGTTGGAAAATCCCCACTATAAATATACACGGGTAGGCGTGCCTCCCCCGCACCCCAGTCCGGGAGGGGTCATTTAAATACTCGGACACAAGGTTCCTAGTGTTTACTTATCCTAAAAATCTATGTGTATGACCTAGTAAGACCTAAAACTATGTGAAAAAGTAAATATGTGAACTTAAATATGTTTGTGTAAAAATATGCAAACCTCAACATTAGTACTTTGACATGAAACCTAAGTATTTCTATCATGTCTTATTCTTTATAAATGAAACAACAAAAATATCAATCTTTATTCAGTAAATAGAGGCTTACATACACATATATACAAACATAAAACAAAATACGAAAATTAAAAGATATAAAACGTATTTCACACATAACTATCATCTACTCATTGATACGTAAAGTTTTTATAAGAGATAATACTAACACTACACTGTTATCACTTATTGTCTTATCACTTATTTTGCACTGATTATTTACACATAATTTAAAGTCACTAATTGTCTGTTTATTTCACTGTCGTCGTGAACAGAACCCTTATAGTTTCGTCATGACTGTCCGCCTGTCCGCGGTTTAGCTCAGAGACTACTAGTACTAGAAAACTGTAATTTGATATAGATATACATATTTATTAAGCGGAGTGATGAATAATATTACAAAAAAAAATTTTAAGGGGCCTCCCCTACACCTAAAGGGAGATATGTTTTTTTTTCTTTCGATTATACTGTCATTTGATAGGTCTTTTAAAAATATTATCAGTGTGTAAACACCCTTTTTGTTTTAGGGATCCGTTTGAGCAATATTTAACTTTAAAGTGATAAATTTTGTTAGAGTTCAGTGCCCCCCCCCCTCCCCTCGAACAGGCAAATGGTGGGGGGGTAGATAGATAAAAAGAATTATGATAAGTAGCAAATATAATGAATTTAAAAGGAAAATTATCACTGTTACGTTAGGTATCCTGAAAAATCGATTTTAGTAATAAAAAATGTTCGTAGGAAAAATTTTCATTGAATATGATGGTATTATAAGGTTATGGTCATTAGTTATATGAAACTGGGAGTAAATATATGTTTATGTGTCTGCATTTGTACAGGTTAGGCACCTTCGGAACCCTACATTGTGCGACTTGTGCGTGGCCCGCACTTGACCAATTATTTAATTTTAAGTTTATTTTATCGCTCTAGTTGTACTCGTACTTATGTTGTATTACTTTAGTAATACAGTTCGCTGACAGACAAGCGGGCGGACAGCGAAATCCCCGTGGTACCTTTTGGGTAAACAAAGTGAAATGTCGATTGCTATCATCAATCAATTTATCAATGTAATCAATGTGTCTGAAGGAACATTGAATATATTTTCGATTAAAAATTGGGGTGATAAATAAATACTAATAAAAAAATATTTTTCATTTCTCATACTCGGAAAGAAGTTGGAGCGTGAGAGCTCTAAATAATAATAAACCTCAGGGTCGTTAAATAGTATTTTATTGGTAAAGAAATAGACCCGATAAGGGTCTATAGTTTAATAATATTTTAAAATAGTATTATTTTAGCTTCACAATGAAAGTAATATATATCGGTAGACACTAGGCCAAGAATGACAACCAAAATGCAGAATCGAATATATATATATATATATAAATAAGTATGTATGTGCCAGCGCACGCATAAATAGATCCAAAGAGGATGAACGCGTTGCCGCGTTACAAAGTGTATATTTGATCCTAGTATCGGGTTGAAAATGCTTCTCCCGCGGGAGAGAATATTTCATACAAATTCATTCTTACCCTAGGGAGGGAATGAATTTTAAAAAGAGAACATAATAAATTCCTTTAGGAATCGGCTGCTGTCATAAATTTACACAAAAGAAATTCTATGGATTTTTTTTTTCTATGTCTTTGGCTAAGTTTGGTTCTACACAGAAAAACATACCGAGTTTGAAAAAAACTCAAAAAAACTTCAATGAAAAACATTCCTTTTTTTCTATGATTTTGGATACTTATTATGGTAGCATTGCAAAAAATCATTTTTTATAAAAGAAAAATTCTGGTGTGTTTAGATCACAGAAGTAATTTTTTTTTTTAAATATAAGCAGAAGGAACACAAATTTCACACACACACTGATGATATTTGACAATATTTGCATCATGTTCATGATAAGGACTGTCACATAACTCTGTCCCTTTCCTTCCTTAGCATTGCAATGTATTGCAACACGAACCACTACACTGAAAGATTTATCATCCAAGCCGGATTTTTCATGCGAAATGATCCTTAACTGTCATATTTGTTGTGTTGTCACAGTTGTCATAAATATTTAAAATTATTTTTTACTGTTTTGTGCTTTTAAACTCAATAGAAATGATAAAATGCAACGTGTACAATATGTGGAAGTGTTTCATAAAAAAATATTCGTGGAGTGGAATATCGTTCCTTCGGTAAGCAATACATGTTTTTTTGACGTGCCCAATGATAATATACAATTTCGTGTTATTTTTGAAACAATAACCATTATTAGACTTTTGAATGCTATTTATCAGCAATATCATTATTTATTTTATAAAGTAGTGTATTAATTATAACCATTTCATAAGAAATACTACAAGTAATTTAATAATTTCGTAAATAGCATAGATCATTTGACGGATCCAGTTTTGTTTACTATGGCTGGGCCGAATCAAGGCAAATATACGAATTTAGTACCTATTCTATAAAAATCTCAGGAATTCTTTCTTGAAGATTAAAATGCACATTTTATAAAAATACTGACAGTGAATTTTATTTCAGGACAAGGAAAATATGCCAGAAAATAATACCTCAAGAAAGAGAACTGTTATGGGGAGTATTTCTCTTACGTACTACGAGTACCAGGACAGTGAATGGACGCCAGCAACCATTAACATCATTGCAATGTTTCATTGCACGTGATTTTTAATAATTTAAAATAAATTTTATTGATTTAATGACTAGTATTTTTTGCCAAAAGGGATAGAATTTCCCATCGTAAAAAGCTGATGCAGATCCGTCCGCATACCGCGCACGGCTTAAGATTCGGCGTCTCAAAATTTTTGGTTTTGCTACACTGTACCGAATATAATTAATTATCTTAGATCCGACCCTGTATTCTGTCGTTGTGTGAATAATAATCTTAGTGTGTGTTTTTGCCATGCAATTTCAAATGACATGTTCAGTCTGCTTACTATTATTATATGTCTGTGGTTTAGATTCCTCTGTATTTTTTTCGATTTATCCATATTTTTCTATTATGTAAATTAAAAATATTAATTATACATATTAGTATATGTTATATACTTATAGCCTGACCAGGAATATAAAAACCCTCGCGGAATGTTGCGGAAAAGCAATAAAACTAATTTCTTATACTGGCAACTAATATGAAACCCCAACTGTCATTTCTCCTCTCAAAGTTTGACTTTCAATCAATAACGGATCCAGTATTTTTATTGCTGGGAAGGGCACCGTTTTTAAAAAAAGTGCATTAGGGCAATTTGCAATCTAAAAAAACAAGAATCGAGCAAACCACATTTTAAAAAGTTAAAGATTCTTACCTTTCCATCATCATATATTTTCGAGGTATCTCTCTTTGTAAAAAACAACATAGGATTATTTAAGAGGGTAGAAAGTCAATGTCGCTCTGATAAACTTTATCCGATATCTGCTAAAACTATTTTCCTACATAACAGTATCTACTCAATGGCACCTAGAATCTACAACAAACTATTGCCACAAATTAGAACTTGAACGAAATAAGTGACTTTAAACGCCTACTATTTGAATTTTTGGTAAACAAGTCGTATTATTCCGTAGAGGAATACCTGTCTGACCAATTTTGATTTAACCTTCTATGTGTTGTTATCTATATTTAAGTTTGTTGAGTAGATTGAATCTTTTTAATATTTTAATTGACAATTTTTTATACCATTATTTTATTTTTTTATTTTATTTGACATACATGATTTATTTGTAATTTACATTTTAATTCAATTTATCTTATGGTTTTAATTGACATTTTTTAATATTTTAATTGACATGCATGATCTATTAGTAACTTACCTCTTAATCTAATTTATCTTTGATTTTTGTATGCCAAATGGCGCAGCATGCAGAACTGTATTTTACATAAGGGATGTACTCATGCCTGACAAAAAATAAATGAATTATGAATTATGAATTTCCATTCTCGAGTATATTTCCGAGAAATTTTTAAGGAAGTTTCCGCCTGTTCTTTGAAAATTCGAGAATTCGAGGCACATCACTAATGGTGGCGGCGGATTAATTTGTTGGAAATAAACTTGTAAGAAACTATTATACTAAATCTAAATCCTGTTATTTTAACAACTCGAATCTTAATATGATATGTACTGTTATGGAACCTGCCTCCACAGTATGTACGTGTTACGTACACAAAATAGCAGTATGTGATATGGGGGGAGGATGGGGCACATGCCCCCGTGCTCCCAACCTTTATATCCGCTACTGCTTTCAATAATGTTGCAATATAAAACGCATGGTGTTTTTTCTAACTCTGGTTGACAAAAGTGCACCATATAGGTTCAGCCATTATTATGACTCGGCTTTCATAAAACGCTATCTGTTGCATCGAGATATTATGTACTAATGATCTGTTGAGACTTTTTTATACGGTTTTTTTTTTCTTAATTTAGCAGTCAGATACTAAGATTAAAAAATAGTAGATTGCTTTACTAAGGTACGATCCGAGTATGAATTGATGTCATTCACCCGTAGTAAGCAATCTACTTTTCATTTCGAATATAAGAAAAGTAAACAAAAAACACTTATGTTGACAATAAAACCGAGATTTTGGATTCTGATACAGCTTATGAAATAAATATCTACTACCGTACCTAGTCTTTTTAAAATTTTGAACATAGAATCACTAGGCGGCCTGGAGCGAGCCATCGCTGCCGTTTCTACGTTCTTGGATTTTTTTTAATTCTCAATGACTGATAATCACAATGTCCATATTGTCCATGTATTTTCTTCTTTTTAATAATATCATATATACTAATATTTTTCATTTACATAATTAAGAAAAATATGGATAAAAACCACAGAAGTAAATTTTTTTTTTAAATATAAGCAGAAGGAACACAAATTTCACACACACACTGATGATATTTGACAATATTTGCATCATGTTCATGATAAGGACTGTCACATAACTCTGTCCCTTTCCTTCCTTAGCATTGCAATGTATTGCAACACGAACCACTACACTGAAAGATTTATCATCCAAGCCGGATTTTTCATGCGAAATGATCCTTAACTGTCATATTTGTTGTGTTGTCACAGTTGTCATAAATATTTAAAATTATTTTTTACTGTTTTGTGCTTTTAAACTCAATAGAAATGATAAAATGCAACGTGTACAATATGTGGAAGTGTTTCATAAAAAAATATTCGTGGAGTGGAATATCGTTCCTTCGGTAAGCAATACATGTTTTTTTGACGTGCCCAATGATAATATACAATTTCGTGTTATTTTTGAAACAATAACCATTATTAGACTTTTGAATGATATTTATCAGCAATATCATTATTTATTTTATAAAGTAGTGTATTAATTATAACCATTTCATAAGAAATACTACAAGTAATTTAATAATTTCGTAAATAGCATAGATCATTTGACAGATCCAGTTTTGTTTACTATGGCTGGGCCGAATCAAGGCAAATATATGAATTTAGTACCTATTCTATAAAAATCTCAGGAATTCTTTCTTGAAGATTAAAATGCACATTTTATAAAAATACTGACAGTGAATTTTATTTCAGGACAAGGAAAATATGCCAGAAAATAATACCTCAAGAAAGAGAACTGTTATGGGGAGTATCTCTCTTACGTACTACGAGTGCCAGGACAGTGAATGGACGCCAGCAACCATTAATATCATTGCAATGTTTCATTGCACGTGATTTTTAATAATTTAAAATAAATTTTATTGATTTAATGACTAGTATTTTTTCCCAAAAGGGATAGAATTTCCCATCGTAAAAAGCTGATGCAGATCCGTCCGCATACCGCGCACGGCTTAAGATTCGGCGTCTCAAAATTTTTGGTTTTGCTACACTGTACCGAATATAATTAATTATCTTAGATCCGACCCTGTATTCTGTCATTGTGTGAATAATAATCTTAGTGTGTGTTTTTGCCATGCAATTTCAAATGACATGTTCAGTCTGCTTACTATTATTATATGTCTGTGATAAAAACGAAGAAAATACAGCGGTAAGTCTAAATACAGCAATTTTTTTCTTTATCCGGTACCATTGGCTAATACATGAGTATCCAAAGACATAGAAAAAAAAAGAAACGTTTTTCATCGAAGTTCTTCAGAGTTTTTTCAAACTCGGTATATTTTGAGTGTAGAGCCTAGAACTTAGCCAATAAACAGAAAAATATTATAATTCCATAGTTTTTTTTTCTAAATTTATGACAGTAGCCGATTCCAAGGAATTTATCATGTTCTATTTTAAAAAATCCATTACCTCCCTAGGGTACAAATGAATTTGTATGAAACATTCTCTCCCGCGTGAGGGAAGAAGCATGTTCAACCCGATACTTGGATCAAATATACACTTCTTTCCGAGTATGAGAAATGAAAAAGAAAATACATGGACATTGTATGAGCGATTTTTCGGAAAATCCCTCATTGTCTAATCAGCCATGGTGAATTTAAAAAATCCTAGAACGTGGAAGCGGCGGCGATGACTCGCTCCAGGCCGCCTCGTGATTCCATGTTCAAAATTTTAAAAAGACTCTATGTATAAACATACATAGAGACAGACAAAAGTAATAATAATGTACTGTACACGCTAATCTCCGGATCTACTGGATGGATTTGAATTAAACTTTATTTGTTGTATACGAAAATTTGAAAATTAATAGAACGGCTAAACTATATGAAATACGGAAATTTTAATGTGTAAAAGTTGTTCAGCCTGATGCGCATTTTCTGTTGACATACAAACCCCAAAGGTCTAGAAAGAAACATCTGATGAACTCCAAGAGGCCATTGGAAAATTTGGTATGCACCTTAGCAAAAATTGTTCAGCTTGATAAACATCTTCTGTTGACGTACAAAAATCATCAATAAACATCTGAATACCTTCCGAATCATTGAATTCCAAAAATGTTGATTTCTAAAAATGTCGTAAAGTTCCACTTTCGTGATAAGCCAGTGTAAGGTCTCATTATTTTTATCATAATAATTACCACAATATATATGTTAATAAAATATAGTCTTAATAACCGTTTATAATTAGTTAAGAATTGAAAAATTAACGACATCCGCTACAATTCAAATCGAATGGTAGGGATGCCAATTCAATAAAATAAGCTTCACTCGAGCCAGCCGGGTCAGTCTGCTTTTCAATTTCATGGAGTCAACACGTTCTGGAGAGCTAGCGTTATGCTGCTCGAATTATTTTGTAATTAAGTATTAAGTGTGTTGTTGTTATGCTGCTGAAGCTACTTTTAAAATAGAAATATATTAAGTGAATTACTAATTTGTAACAGAGAGAAAATAAATAAAATTATAAAGTGATAAAGTGGAGTTTTTCTTATACTTCAGAAGTGATAAGTACACGCCAAATTTTATTTCTATTCTCTCTATTCGATAATGTCTTGTTTAGTTATTTTTTTTAAAGCGGAGCTTGATTCGTTGCGTGTCTGAACCACGTAGGCCTGGTTGGGAGTATGTATTTGGTCAGGGTACTCCCTGATAATATTTGCTCTTAGCAAAATCGCTGTGTGTCTTTTTGATACGTGGCGAATCCGAGCGCCGCCGTTTAATATTCATGTTGTACCATAAGTAATAAATGTACATTGCATGTGTTGTATAATGGTACAAAACCCTAATGGTACAAAATATATCAGGGTACTCTGATAAAATTTGTTACTGAATATTTAAATTGCATGGCTCGTATATAAATTGTATCGGACATATGTGAAATGCAGACAAGCGTAAGTGTTCGGTCAGGGTACTCCCTGATAATGCTTTGCTTGACAAGGGCACGTGTGTGAAACATTTGGTCGGGGCACACCCTGATATTGTTTAACACTCGTTGTCGTATTTGTACATTATGGCCTATATATCTGAGTAGTTGCATGATCACATAGAGGTTAGTCTGTGTTGGTCATGTATGGAATGGAAGTTCAGGAGCTAAGTCAGGGTACTCCCTGATATTATTTGGTCCTGGATGTTAAAGTTCACATACATGGCCACTGTTTGTTTCGCATTGTACACATGTTGAATACAGGACCAGGCGTTAAGTATTCGGTCAGGGTACTCCCTGATAGTGTTTATTACTCGTTACAGTATTTGATATCGAGTTTTACTTTGGACACATGTTAAATATAAGACTTCTTCTTCTTCTTCTCTCAGCCGAAAGACGTCCACTGCTGGACAAAGGCCTCCCCCAAGGATTTCCACAACGACCGGTCCTGCGCTGCCCGCATCCATGCGCAACCCGCGACCTTCACCAGGTCGTCGGTCCACCGAGTGGGAGGCCTGCCAACACTACGTTTTCCGGTTCGTGGTCGCCACTCGAGAACTTTTCTGCCCCAACGGCTATCTGTTCTGCGAGCTATGTGCCCCGCCCACTGCCACTTAAGTTTGGCGATTCTGCGGGCTATATCGGTTACTTTAGTTCTCCTACGGATCTCCTCATTTCTGATTCGATCACGCAGGGAAACTCCGAGCATAGCGCGCTCCATCGCCCTTTGGGTGACCTTGAGCCTTCTTATGAGGCCCATAGTAAGCGACCACGTCTCTGTTCCGTATGTCATCACTGGCAACACACACTGGTCAAAGACCTTAGTCTTGAGACACTGCGGTATTTTGGACGAGAAGATATCGCGAAGCTTCCCGAACGCTGCCCAGCCGAGTTGGATTCGACGGTTGACCTCTTTCTCGAAGTTGGACTTACCTAACTGAACTGTTTGTCCCAGGTATACGTAATTGTCAACAACTTCGAGTGTAGAGTCTCCAACCTTTAGAGGAGTGGGTGCGACACGGATATTAGACATGATTTTCGTCTTATCCATGTTCATTTTTAGACCCACTTGTTGAGAGGCTCTACAGAGGCCATCGAGCATTGTGCCTAGGTCTTCCAAGGTCTCAGCCATGACTACGATATCGTCAGCGAATCGAAGGTGAGTGAGGTACTCGCCGTTGATATTGATACCGAGTCCGCTCCAGTCCAGAAGCTTGAAGACATCTTCCAGGGCGGCGGTGAACAGTTTTGGAGATATAACGTCTCCCTGTCTCACCCCTCGCTTCAACTGGATAGGTTTCGAGCCTTGATCCTGGAGACGGACCGACATGGTGGCGTTTTCGTACAAACACTTCAGCGCTTCGATATATCGATAGTCAATTTGGCACCGTTGGAGAGACTGTAGCACAGCCCAGGTCTCGATCGAATCGAAGGCTTTCTCGTAGTCCACAAACGCCAAGCATAAGGGCTGATTATACTCCTCAGTCTTCTGTATAATCTGCCGCAGCGTATGTAAGTGGTCTACGGTACTAAAGCCTTTTCGGAAACCGGCTTGTTCGGGAGGCTGGAAGTCGTCGAACCTGCGAGCGAGACGATTCGTAATGACTCTCGAAAACAGTTTGTAGACATGGCTCAGAAGTGAGATAGGCCTATAATTCTTCAATAAGGTTTTGTCGCCTTTTTTGAAGAAAAGTACCACCACACTTCTGTGCCATGCCGTAGGCGTTTGTCCCTCGAGTATGACGGAATCGAATAGCTTCTGAAGAGCTTTTAATACCGGTGTTCCACCTGCTTTCAGAAGCTCAGCCGTGATTCCATCATCACCCGGTGCCTTATTGTTTTTTAACTGTTTGAGAGCCATTCTAATCTCGTATAGGCTGACGTCCGGGATATCTTCGGTGTAGTGTCGGGTCAATCTGGCTCTTGGATCTTTGGCCAGATTACTGACAGGTGCGCGTACGCTGGTGTATAATTGTCCGTAGAACTTCTCAACCTCTTCCAACAGCTCTGGCTTCGACGAAATGATTCTGCCATCCTCAGTCTTCAGCTTGGTCAGTTGGCTTTGACCAACAGACAGATCCCTTGCAAACACTTTTGAGCCCTTATTTCGCTTAATCGCCTCTTCAATACGGTCAGTATTGAATTGGCGTAAATCGCGCGTTAGGGACTTGGAGATCTGTCTGTTTAGACGTCGATACTGAGCAGCATCGTCAGAGGACTGCAGAACCAAGTTTCGTCTTTCTTCCATGAGTTTGTTGGTGAGGTCCGAGATCTTTTTGGTTCCTTTTGAACAGCGGGTTTTGAAGGCCTTAGACCCAGCTGTTTGAACAATTTGCACAAACCTGTCATTATAATCGTCCAGATTTTCGCAGTCTCCCAGGCATTCGAAGCGATTCTGCAACTCGAGCTGAAAGCTCTCGGGGTTTTGGAGCTGGATAGGCGCTGGTCGGAGCGTAGACTTCATCAGTCGACTCCTTTCGAGTTTTATTCTAAGATTCAATATGCCTCTTACCAATCGGTGATCGCTTCCTGTTTTTACGGCATTGATCACAGAGACATCATTGAATATGTGCCTCTTCGTCGACAAGATGAAGTCAATCTCATTTTTTGTAACGCCATTAGGATGCAACCATGTCCACTTTCGCTGTTTTGGCTTTTTGAAGAAGGAGTTCATCATAAAGAGGCCTTCCTTCTCCATAAAGCCGGCCAGCAGATGACCACGTGCATTCCTCGTTCCATATCCAAAACTCCCCACTCTCAGCTCATCATCGCTTCGTTTGCCTAGTTTCGCGTTAAAGTCCCCCATCACAACGGTATAGTGGGCCTGGGAGCTATGTATGGCTCTAGAAATATCCTCATACATAGTCTCTACCTCGTCGTCGGAGCGATATGAGGGCGGTGCGTATACTTGTATTACCTTCAACGAATACCGTTTGGTGATTCTGAGTACAAGGTACGCTACCCTCGCCGAAACACTCTCGAAATGGACCACGTTGTTGACGAGGGACCTGTGGACGATAAACCCGACACCACCCTGGGACAGTTGGTCGCCCTCCCGGAAATAGAGCAGGTTTCCGGATTTGAGGATCATGGTGTCCTCCCCCTCTCTTCGGACTTCACATAATCCTACAATATCCCATCGTAACCTGCTCAATTCTTCCTCCAGTTCAGCGAGTTTCTCGTCGGTCCGCAGTGTGCACGTGTTGTAAGTTGCCAGGGCCAAGGGTCGTCGGGGTTGGTAGCCTGGCATCTGCCGGGGATTCTTAGCACCCCCTGCCCCGCCGTTACCGTGACCGCTACCAGAGTCCGGGATAGCGGGGCCGCCGGGGACTAGGGGCCGTGTTGTGGGTGTATCAACCATAGGGGGGTTTTGCCGTAATCGCCACGCTTGGCAGGCGGTTGGCGGGTTGGCGGGTTGGTTTGAAATATAAGACTAAGCGCTTAGTATTCGGTCAGGGTACTCCCTGGTAGTACTTCGCTTGGTTAAGGCTCGCGTATTAGACATTTGGTCAGGGCACTCCCTGATAGTGTTTATTACTCGTTACAGTATTTGACATGTGGCTAATATAGTATTTACAAATTTATAATGTTACACTTGAAGCTTGAACAATTATTCTAATACTTTTTTACACGACTGACCAAAAAAGGAGTGTTATGTTTTCAGCGTTCATGTATGTATGTAAGTAAGTATGTATGTATGTAAGTTTCTTTATTCCATCATAAGTCCTGAATGGCTTAACAGATTTTGATGCAGTGAGAGGTATTGTTGGATTCCTTGCATTCGTCCGAGTGTCATAGGCTATGTGACGTCGTCATAAAAACAAAATGGCGGATTATATACGCGATAAACAGCTGACCGAAAAAAAAAATATGAATAATCTTATCGAGTGTAGTATCAAATTGAAGGGCTTTGAAAGGCAATTTCAAAAAAATATATAAGTTATGTGTTTGTATGTACTTTTAGTTGTATAAGAATAGTAAGATCAACACCGTTAGATCGTCCATATACACAAAGGGCTCGGCCGTCGGCCTCGCCCGCGCTCTTTGCTCACAAGCCCGAGCTCGGCCTTCAGCCTCGCTTGCGTGGCTGGCAGCCCTCGATTTAACCACGGTCACCCTCCACCATAGTAGTCTACTATTGGTCGATCGACGGCAACGCTACTATCGGCTATTGCAAGATAACTGGCTTAAAATCGAAATGTTACACGGAAATGTTACATTAAGTATTTATTATAGTTTCCGCGGGCGGTACTCCCTCTCTGCCTCTAAAGGGCTAAAGCTGCAAGGGGTGAGGTCGCAGGCCGAGCTTCGTCTAAACTACCAAACTTCCACCGGCTGTGGTCGTCGCCAGGGTTCTCTATGACATTCGGTCGAGCACCTCCCCCCCCTCCTATATATTACAGGTAGGTACTCTCCGCAGGCAGTACCCCAGGTCTACTCCCAGGTCCATTTTGCCTCCCTGGTTTACTGGAAGTTACGGACCCGAGCCGAGTCTTTCGTATACATGTATACATGGACGACCTTATGATTTCATTTCAAACGGCTATTAACGTCGCCCAAGGTCTACTATGACGGCGAGCTAGCTCTGCTTGATATTTTCCCAGACCAGTAGATGGCAAAGTGGTATGTCGGCCCAACCAGGTATAAAGGGCATATTTTCTAGCAAAACGGTAGATCATAAAAATATGATTTCAGATTTTAATCCATCTGAAAAAAATCAGCGGGTCGACGTATAGATTCGTAAGGTTAATGAGTGTGCCTCTGTGAACGGATGGGACGAAAATCACTATACATTTTGCTATGCAGAAATTACAGGGTTTGGCCAAGACCTGGTATGAAGGATTAAACTCCATTATGTTTAGCTGGCCCGAATGGCAGCAAAAGTTATTAGATGCTTTTCCTTTCAACCAGAATTATGGCCAAGCCCTGGAAGAAATGCTGAAGAGAAGAACTAGAGTAAATGAACCTATCGAAGTTTACTATTATGAGAAGTTAGCACTGTTGAATAACTGTGAAATCACTGGAAAACACGCAGTTGATTGCATTATATATGCAATGCTGACATTTCAATTAGGGTTTAGTGTCTGTGACAGAACAGTAAAATCTAGTGCACTTGCGCTCCATTGTTCTGAACCAGAAATACATTATTGAGATTCCTAATGAGCAATAAAGAGACTCCTTTTAGTACTGATAGATTCCATCCAGGCCAGAAATAAATATTTCGGTTTGAATCCATCTAAGAATAAGTTCCCCAAAACTTTTCAGGGACCATCATTTTGTTTTAATTGTAAGGATAAAGGTCACGTACATACAGATTGTCCTAAACCCTAATTGAAATGTCAGCATTGCCATACGATTGGATATAAAAGTGAGAACTGTTATTCTATTGCCAATAATAAAAACAAAACTGATAAAAGTGGCGATGTACCTAAAACAATGTACATCTCATGTTCTAAAGCAAACTCTAAATATAACAGAGATATAACTATTAATAATGTACCTATCGCAGCTTTTATTGATTTTGGCAGTGAAAGTACTCTAATCAAAGAAACTACAGCTTTAAACCTTAACTTGGTTCACAATAGAACTCCTATTATAATGAAAGGATTTGGTAACAAAATTGTCCTATCTCTAGGGTCAGTTACAGTTGAACTAGGTGTGGATGGTGTTTGTGGAGATGTGGTTTGTAGCGTCGTGAAAGATGAATTTTTAGATAAACCTGTTGTAGTTGGACAAAGTTTCACGGAACTACCACATATTATTGTTATAAAGAGCCCGGATAAGTTGGAGTTCCACGACATGAAAAATGAGGTAACTACCCTTGAATGTGATAATGAGATTTTAATTAAAATCAGGTGTGCTCAAGATCTAGTCCTGCATGGACCGGCAATGTTGAGAGCGTATGCTGAAGGTGGATTCAACGGTAATGTCTTACTAAATAGTAAAATGGTGGGCAGACCTACTCGGCAGCAGTGCATCATAGGCGGAGGATTGCATACGGTTACAATCGGAACATTATATGTTTTAGTTATACCATGTACTGTTCCATGTCTGATATCAGAAGATGTTATGCTGTCCAGAGCAGAGGTACTAGAAACTGTTAACATGGTCGCTCTGTCTTCAGACAATGTGCTTGCCGAAGTCTCAGTGACCTAAACGAAAAACACATCCACATAGGTGATGCTGCATTGCCGGGTGACATGGAAAGGCTGTTTCAGTTATTACGCAAGTATAAGAATTGTTTTGCTTCTTCGCTGCATGAACTAGGCTGTACAAATGTCACTGAAATGGAAATTGAGCTTAAAAGCCAACAGCCAGTATTTTATAGGCCGTACAGATTGTCACACTATGAGAGGGAACATGTTAGGGAAATGGTAAGCGAGATGATGGAAGCAGGAGTAATCCGAGAGTCAAATTCGGAATACGCAAGTCCTATCATTTTAGTAAGAAATAAGGACGGTAAGTTCAGGATGTGTGTGGACTAACGAATGCTAAATGCTATCACGGTCAAAGAAAGGTATCCTATGCCGATTATAGAAGAGGAGCTCTCGAGGTTATCAGGACATGCATGTTTTATTACTCTTGATCTGGCATCTGGTTACTATCAGGTGTTAATTTCGGACAAGAGCAAGCGGTTCACTTCATTCGTTACTCCCGATGGACAGTACGAGTTTAACCGGATGCCCTTTGGTTTGGCTAACGCGCCGGCTGTTTTTCAACGGATGATCAATAAAATTCTTGGACCAGCACGTTTGCTACTGCGTACATTGATTACGTATTAATCTTTGGTAAAGATGCTACAAAATGCATCGACAGATTTGAAGAAGTTTTGCAAATGTTAGAAAATGCAAATCTAACGCTAAACTTGTCAAAGTGTGCTTTTCTTCAGAGTAAGATCGACTACCTAGGATATGAAATTAGTATTGATGGAGTAAGACCCGCGGAAAAGAAAATCCAGAGTGTCATGAACTTTCCAACCCCTCAAAATGTCCATTCCGTTCGACAATTTATTGGTTTGGCGAGTTATTTTAGAAAATTTGTTTATAATTTCGCCAATTTGGCATCTCCCTTGACTAAATTGTTAAAAAGGATGTCGAATGGAAATGGACGGATGAGGAAGAAAACTCTTTTATGGAACTCAAGAATCGCTTAGTCAATAGGCCAATACTTTCATTATACATATAGAATTGCATACTGATGCAAGTCGCCTGGGTATAGGAGGAATTCTTATGCAGCGGGCAAATGAATCAAGTCCTTTTTATCCCGTTATTTTCTATAGCCGCTAGACCTCTCCAGAGGAGAAAAACTTCCATGCCTACGAGTTAGAAACTCTAGCCGTTATTTGTTGCATAAGGAAATTTCGGACTTACTTGTTGGGTCGTGAGTTTAAGGTTGTGTCGGATTGTAGTGCGTTAAGGTCTACATTCCTGAAAAGAGATCTCATACCACGCATAGCCAGGTGGTGGCTCTCCCTTTAGGAATTTAATTGTACCATTGAATACAGGGCTGGTTCAAAAATGGCACATGTGGATGCCTTATCACGGAACCCAGATCCTAAAGATGAGAAAATTTTGACCAACATTGTGATCTTGCTAATGTTGTCATGAATATATAATAGGAAGATTGGTTACTTACGTTGCAGTTGGGAGATCCTGAACTCAAACGGATTCGGGATGTCTTAGAAAGTGACTTGGAGCCGGACGGACTTAAGTATATAAGAGACAATTATGTGGTCAAAGATAACAAGCTATTTCGTTATGTTAATGGCGATAGAAATAACTTAAAGCCCACTTTACCCACCTAGCGCCCTTGGGAACTACCCATAGTTCCCAAGGGCGCTAGGTGGCAGTTATGTAGGCTTAATCATGACGAAATTGGTCATTTCGGTATTGAAAAAACATTAGACAGATTAATGAAAAATTATTGGTTTTCCAAAATGAATAAATTTGTCAGTAAATACGTGAATGCGTGTATTCCATATGCCTACACTAAAAATAATAAAGGTAAGCGGGAAGGTTTATTGCATACTACAGAAAAAATTGATATACCTTTCCATACCGTACATATAGACCACTTGGGACCGTTTGTAAAATCAAAGAGGGGACATTCTTACCTTCTGGTGGTAGTGGACAGTTTTAGTAAGTTCGTTTTTATCAAGCCGGTGCGAAGGACTAAAACTCTGCAAGCAATTCCCGCGCTCGACGAGATATTTTACACTTTTCGTCACCCTACCCGACTGGTAAGTGATAGACCCCTATCTTATGGTAATCACCTTCAGCATATTCATGAGCTGGCTTCCTACCTTTATATTTCCTTAAAGTATGAGAGGTAAAACAGGTACCCACCTGTTTTACCTCTCATACTTTAAGGAAATATTGTCTGGATAAAGGCATCAAGCAAATACTCAATGCAGTTGCCAGTCCCGCGCTAACGGGCAAGTGGAAAGGTAAATTAGAACGATTTTAGACTCTTTAAAGGCACAAAGCATGAAGGAGCATGAGAAAGACTGGGATCTCCAACTGGGTAAAATCTAGTAGGGCCTAAACAACACTGCAGACCCCTGCAGAGATAATGTTTGGTTCGGATATTAACAGCGAGTCTAACCCCATCATGAACGAGGTAATGGAACAAGGTATAGATGGTAGAAATTTAGAGGTGATAAGGGCCGAAGCCAAGAGTCAAACTGAACGTGAGCAAGAAAGACAAAAGAAATACTACGATAAAGGTAGGAAGCCAGCTCATGAATATGCTGAAGGTGATTTAGTTAAAATTACAAAAGTAGCTTTTGCTAACGACAGCCTAAGTAAAAAATTGTTGCCTGCGTTTATTGGACCTTATAGAGTAGCCAAAGTTCTGAGGAACGATAGGTATAAGGTTTTGCCTATACCAGGGTTTAGTAGTACAAAAAGTAGACGTTGTACTACCGTGGCGTCAGATCGTATGCGCCCCTGGATTCATGTCGAAGCCCTAGAAATTGAAAAAAATTGTTCTAATGAAAGTGGTACAGATTCTGCTGATTAAATAACAGTGCTTAACTATATATATTTCTTACATAGATATCAATTACTTATTTTGTTTCAGATCCATATAAGATAAGATGGTTTATAAGACATTAATGTGCAATTGTGCACTGGACTAAGATGGCTCAATACAATATTATGTGTAATTGTGCACCGGGCTAAGATGGCTCAATTCAATACGATGTGCAATTTGTGCACAGAGCTGAGATGGCTCAATAAAATAAATGTGCAATTTTGCACAGAGCTGAGATGGCTCAATAAAATAAATGTACAATTGTGCACCGAGCTGAGATGGCTCAATAAAATAAATCTGCAATTGTGCACCGAGCTGAGATGGCTCAGTAAAACAAAAGTACAATTGTGCACCGAGCTGAGATGGCTCAATAAAATAAATCTGCAATTGTGTACCGAGCTGAGATGGCTCAATAAAATAAATGTGCAATTGTGCACAGAGCTAAGATGGCTCAAAATTTATGTGCAATTGTGCACTAGGCTAAGATCTAATGTATTATTATTTATTAGTATATAAAAGGTGTATATCTGTACAAAACCGAGATGGTTCATATTTTAATTACCTATCTAATGTTGTTTAGAAATTTAAGTGATTGATTATGTACTTACTAAAAGATCTTTAATAAAATGTACTTTCAATTCAATTCGCTACAAATCAGATTTGAGTTAAGTTTTGTGTTAGTAATGTTTAAATAATTATTATTTGATATTTTGGCAATAACTATGTGATTAAATTTAGAACGATTATTATTTCATTTCGGATAGTATACAACTGTAACATGCTAAACTATTTACAATATATTATATACAATTAGAAATTAAGTAATGATTTACCATAAGAATATATTTAATATGAATTATTTTGATTAGCATTTAAACTTGATTTGTACAAGATTTCCTTGGTTGGCCGAGTGTAAGGTTGTCACTTGACGCGTACACGTGGAACGTGCACGTTATCAGGACTGCCGAGTGTAAGGTCTCATTATTTATATCATTATAATTACCACAATATATATATATATGTTAATAAAATATAGTCTTAATAACCGTTTAAAATTAGTTAAGAATTAAAAAATTAACGACATCCGCTACAATTCAAATCGAATGGTAGGGATGCCGATTCAATAAAATAAGCTTCACTCGAGCCAGCCGGGTCAGTCTGCTTTTGAATTTCGTGGAGTCAACACGTTCTGGAGAGCTAGCGTTATGCTGCTCGAATTATTTTTTAATTAACTAAGATCCAAACTTCATGCCTAGTCGCTGATTTATTTTACCTGTATATCCCTCACAGAAAAACATTCAGCATTTTAAAAATAATAAAGGTTTGGTCGTCGCGGGCTCTTGGTCTATTTATGAGCCAAAAATAATGGAATTCTGGTATGTTTTGACATTTCAAATCAAACTGACATAAAAAGTTTCGATTTCTTAATTTTCGGCCAGTGATACAATAAGTTTAAGTATTAATGACAACAAAATTAAAGAAAATAGGTATTATAGGTGCACTAAAAATTATAAAATATTTTTTTTTCCAAAAAATTAACCGACTTCCATGATAACACTTAAAATCATGAAATAACATATAGGCAGATTTAAAAGAAAGAAAAATGTATTGGCATGCCACCTACTGAACGAGGTGAAGGCGGTGCCAAGTGCAGGATATTATGTAATTGTTTAGTTAGGCATTTTATTTTACTAACTATATGATTCTAATGTTAATTTAGATCATTTATTTTTAATTTGGAGATTTTAAGTTTTATGATGGAAGTCGGTTCATTTTTGGAAAATAAAAAAAATCTTAGACACTACCCACTGCTGCCATTCATTTTTTGCTAGCTATATCATCGACTCATTAAACCAAATTTCTGCCTTAAAATTTCCTTTGAGTACCTACCAGTTAGTAATATGACGTCACAATGTTTTCTTATCTTGTTCCTTTGAAGATCCAACACGGTCTTCACAAAAATAAGACGCTGACGCAAATACAGTTGTTACGTTATTACAATTTACAGGTTTTCCAAATGTATACGTTCCTAAATTCCCCTAGCGGTGAAGTTTGAAACAAAGGAATACATTCTCAAACAAATTTTCCTCAACATCAGTCGAGTTTTTACGTAAAAATCACTTGGGCAGGAAGAGTAGACCACAAAATGTGCAAAAAGGGTTGGATTCGTCACTGCGAGACCGACAGCGAAAGGCCTGACAAATGTGATAAAGCACCGCGTTGAATTCCTTTGCGAATAGTTTAATATACCTAAGCAAAGGGAAACTAAAGATAGGGCCCAAAATTTTAATAATTATATTTCCGTTGATTTAATTTATATTGAGATTAAAAGATGTAAAGTTAACATGCATGCTAAATAAATTTAAATTGCCTGCGACGTGCATATTGTCATACTCATTTTAGTTTTTACACTTTATGGTCAGGTTGGTTCTTTAAGACATTGATTCGCATTCTTCGGAATACACAATTTGACTGTTACACCTTCCAATTCCAATTTCTGTGCCTACCATGGATCCCGCAGTCAAACCCAGATAAAACACGTCGAATCTTTGGATTCTGCATAGCCTATCTGCCTTCGAACACCGAAGTATCAAAATCTATATACCAAAATTAAATTTTTAGAGAATGCGCAGTCCAGGACCTTTCAAACTTAGATGTCGTGCCTCAGTTGACTCTCAAAAGCCAAAGAAATGGTTATAAAACATAAAAGTCTTACAGAGATCTTGTCACTTTATTTAAATTTCTTTGGCAATTGAGACACGACATTTACGTCTGTAATTAGTAGAATCAGGTCCCATGGTGAATTAAATTAGCATTAAAATTTGCAAAAATTATAAGTGAGGAATGTTTTATTTTTCTAGATGATGTTCAGTGGTGTCCGCGCACTTTTGACGGATTCGCGTGCTGGGACGAGACGCCGCCCGCTACCACCGCGTTCCAGTCTTGCCCGGACTTCGTCGTTGGGTTCGACCCTCGTCGCTTTGCCTTCAAAAGGTACCTAAGTATTTTTTTTTATAACAGGGTGGCAAACGAGCAAGCGGGTCACCTGATGGTAAGCGCTCACCGCTGCCCATGGACAACTGCAACACCGGGTATCACAAGAGTGTTGCTGGCCTTCCAAGAAGACGTAGACTCTTTTTTTGAAAGTTCCAATGTCGTGTCGGCTGTTTCGGTATGTTCCTAAATTCACTCGCCGTTAAAGGTTCCATACTTCAGGAACAATGGATATTATTAAAGATGAAAGGTACCCATCCCTTTTTCTATCTCTGACGATGACGTGACGTGTAAACAAAACTTCATAATGATTGTTTGAGTAGTTAAGGCGTGAAAAAATAAGCAAACTCTCTTTCTGTTCGTGATGTCACGTTCATTTGCTGATGGTGTCCTCCTAAATACTTTTACTGTAATAATATAATTATATTATACTAGCTTTTGCCCGCGGCTTCGCCCGCGTGAATTTCCCACGGGAACAGTGCTTTTTCCCGGGATAAAAAGTAGCCTATGTGCTATTCCAGGTCATTATCTACCTCTGTACCAAATTTCATCGAAATCCGTCCAGTAGATTTTGCGTGATTGAGTAACAAACATCCTCACAAACTCACAAACTCACAAATTCACAAACTCACAAACTCACAAACTCACAAACTCACATCCAAACTTTCGCATTTATAATATTAGTATGGATTCATTTATTTATTTGGCATCCCCTTTTTTACATTTTTAAACATAAAATATTAGTTGCAAAAAATAAAAGACATTTTAAAATTTAAAAAACGGGGAACCCGTCGGTAGCGGGGCAAAGACCCAAATATTATTATTACATAGTGTAATAATATAGTTGTATTATTACAAAGCTAATTATATTTATGAGCCTCGTTCTTAAATTTGATGATTATGATTATTACATTTTGATATCAACTCAGGATAATGGCATTAAACAGACAGTTCATAAAATAATAAAAACAAATACAATGCTCAATATTGAGCCGGCCGTTAACTGATAGTTCTTTCAGAGAAAAGGCTCATGAACTAGTTTATTCATGGCTCCACCGGCCTTGTGCGATAAATCTAATAAGTTCCCGGGAATAGGGATGTTGGTTATTTTACACAAATTATGACATATTTACTTTTAAAAATACATTGAATATTTTATAAAATTATTGAAAAAAGAACTACAATACCAAATACTTTTTACGAATTAAAAAAAGTAGGTGAGAGTTTATGTCTTCTTGCGCTCCGACCTAAATCTATGGTGATAAGATTAAGTATACACATTACCAGTTATACGGTCATGTAAATTTAACAAAACTTATTTTTGCTGTAAAAAGAGACAATTAAAAAACTTAAAAATTAAAAATTTATTCCTTTTTTAAAACGGTTATTTTATCGATTTAAATTTCTGTATAGCACTTACTATATACTGGGTACGGCATAGTAAAATAACATTATTTTCATTAAAACAAATATGTTATCAAGCAACATCCCTATCAGGTATGTTTAGTTTACCTAGGTGAATTAGCTCAGGTGTATTAAGTTAACGGAGCGCCTACTGCGGAGAGTCTAGTATATATTAAAGTACTTGAATATTTTATTCTTTTTTTCACACAAAATGCACAAGCTGGACATAAATACTACAAACGATTTAATACACTACATTAACTAACCACAAAGTAAATAATAAAAGGTTTTATTCTGCCATCTCGCCAGTCATGTTTGAGTAGGTAGTTGATGTTCCAGGGTTAAAGCTATTTGAATATCTAGATCGACCTTTTGCATTTGATAACTGAAGCTATCAAGAAGACCTTTTAAATGCAAATCATACGATTCGATCCTTTATATGACTATGAGTTCATGCAAGCTTGTTCCCCAAACCACATTCGTACTAACTAAATGTATTTTCGTTTAGTTTCTCTATCATTTCAATGTTAATTTATGATCAGTAAACAGAACGCCGCGCCATCATGTTCCGCATGAGTCTACGATCTAACTATCACACTATTTTATGAAGCAAAAGTTATGCGTAGTCGCGTGTCCGTGCTTTGGTCTTACGAATACGTCGACTATAGTTAGAGTTAACAGCACACGACAGCACACCGATTATCACGAGACCGCCTTTAAGCCGCAAGAGTCTGCAGCACGCGACTACACTGAGTTGTAGTGATAATGTGTGTGATATATCTGTCTCTTTTTAGCACAGCATTTAGTGCATATGAAGAAAGAGTACATCCAATATGTCAACAGTTCAACTAATAGCGGCGTTAATCAAAGTGCTGCAGGGTGCTGTCGAGTGTAGCTGGTCGCTGCGACCGGCGGCACCTTGCAGTACCTTGCAGCACCTTGATAGACGCCGGCTTAGGGATGTATGCAAACACGAAAACAAAACATCGATATATCGATATTTTGTCTTTCTTGGCAGGTACTTACAAACTAGGGACAACCCGTCTGTCTGCTCGCGATAAACTCAAAAACTACTGAACAGATGTTTATGCGGTTTATACTAATGGACTGGGTGGGTCATGTCATAATAAAGGAAAGCTTTGATGTACAATTTTCTCGGGCAAAGCCGTGGGTATAAGCTAGTCGATATATAAATATGTAATTCTATTGCGTTGCATTAAAATGATTTTCTAAAAACCGCATCAAAATCGGTACAGCCAAACGCCAGATAATCGCGGACAAACATACATACAAAAATCCAGGTCAAACTGAGAACCTCCTTTTTTTGAAGTCGGTTAAAAGTAGCATTTTTAATAATGTTTTTGGTTTTTTATAAGATGTTGTGTATACGTTTATCTGTGTATAGTAAAGTATTTAAAGTATATTTTATAGATTTGAAGCGGTGGTGGCCGAGTGGTAGGGCGCCCGCCTGTGGATGTAAAATCTTAGGTTCGAATCCTGCCCGGGCTACATGAGTTTGTATACCAAACTGACTCAAGTTAGTTTTCATCGACCACCACTTGCTTCCGGTGAAGGAAACCATCGTGAGGAAACCTGCACTCTGGTTGATGATTATCAGCTAGTGTGTGAAATGGAGAAGGCAATGGCAAACCACTCCATTAAAATTGCCAAGAGAGTCGTTGTGTGTGTTTCATTCCATATAATGACCACGACCCTCAGTCATGAGGAAATACGACTAAAGAGAGAGATAGATTTTCTAAGGTTTCTAGATTGATAGAAATACACTCCTTGAAACTACTACAAAAACAAATTTTACCTACTAAAAAATAAAATAAAAGTTTCTATATAACTAATAATAAACATCGATGTTTTACTACACCCCTAAGTCTCGGTATAGTTAACGGAGGCCGCAGGTCGCAGCGGCTAACGCTGTCTGCTGCTAGCTCAAGGGGATGTAATCCCTAATGGTTACCTAATATTTTATTTCATCGTATTGTTTGGTTTATTATTTTATTTAGGTGAGGTTTTGAACACAATTTCACACAATTTAACACCGTTTGAAACTTTATGTTCTAAATAGTTTTTTTTTATTAAAATAAAAAGGAGTGTAAAATTTTAAAATTTATTAAAAGTATCATAAGTATAACACATGTCATATGCGGCGTCTAGCTGTCTGTCGACAGACAGCTAGACGCCGCATAGTGAAAACCACATGAAAATCCGTTCAGTATTATTTGACAAAATAATACTGAACGGATTTTCATGTAGTTTTCACTAATGGATAGAGCAATTCATGTGGAAGGTTTAGCCTTTTAAACGAATTAAGTGTATAATGTTGTTTAGGTTTTATACATATTAGTTGAAATATAACGATCATTGTTGAGTAAGTCGAAAAAAATTTAGCCGCCTGGCAGATTTTATCGAAATCGCCATCTAACCTTTGAGATTGAGACCCTTTGAGATATAACAAAATAATGTATGGGGGGTTTGTGTATCTTTAATAGGTCGACAAAAAAGTTTGCGATAGTATATATCTAGCATAATAATAATTAAATTCGTTAGTAAATTGTTGTTAATATCACCAGTAAAAAACACACTGGCGATATTAACATCAATTTATTAATCCTTATCAAAATAAACATGCCTCGTCACAAGTATTTAATATGTGTAATATTTACTTTTTACTGCATGTAATTTGAAACAGTACGAGTTTCTGAGCAAGCGTACAAATGTAAATAACATACAAAAAACATATATGTATTTACAAAAAAATCAATGTCCCATGCGAAACCGTGGTGGGCCGCTAGTAGGTAGTAGTTTTAGCTTTGCACGCATGCCAGAATGATTTAAAAAAGGCTTCAAAATAAATCAGAAATAATCCAAAACGCGGCCCCTTAAGTTTGCGACAGTCTACGTTCCTTTGTAGAAAGCCGCTTCTCGTAATAACTTTTTTGTGAATTTATTTTTTGTGGAGTTGTTGTGACAATATGTCTATCTCTTTTTAGCTCTTTTAAGACGAAAGAGTGCAACCAATTTGTTAACAGTTTGACTTAAAATCTGTCGAGAATCCCAGACGACGCAAAGCCACTCCCCACTCGCCGCTCTTTCCCCTCAACGTTACGCTGGTATCGACGTTACAAGAGACCATTCTCAACGGTTGTCATATAATTTTGTGTCCGATGTGAAGTGTAGCTTGTCGCTGCGTAATCCGGAGACCGCGGCTTAACAGATACAGGAAAAGTAAACTGAATATCCTAGGTATACAAGAAATTCAGATTTTCTACTTTACGAGTAGTGTGTTTCCGATAACACAGGTATCAGATTTTTATAAAGTCACCTAAACGTGTTTTTCTTTACCTAAACTAAAGGCATCAAGACACGACCATCATCTAGCAGTTGTAGTCATGGAACCATGGAACTGATACAAAGTTTTTATTTTTTCCATGGTTGTAGTACACAGAGTAAAATCCGGTAGCTGTTGGCGGTTAACCTTGGTTGGTCGATAAAATTGACCTAACAAAAGTCATATTAATCAACGGATGCTTCGGTACATGTCGGGCCACTTCTGAGATTCCAACTTTGTCCCCATATATCATAAATGCTTGAGCAGATCATGCTTAGTCATTTAGTTCACGTCGATTCACCAAAATATGTACTATGACCCCATAAGTACTTGATACAACCTGGATGATGTTGGGCGACAATCGTGGTTTACCTAGACCAAGGAACCAGACTGCATTATTGTGAAGATTTACGTGGAGATTTATGAATCGGGGAACTGAGACAGCTGCATGACGATGCGATGTGTTCTGACTAGACCGAAAATGAGACGGAAGCTACATGCGATGAGCATGAACGCTTAAATTAAAATCCATGATATAATATGAGATTATCTGAAAACGGTCGTTAGGTAGCCGCAAGGGATGTCGCACTCCTGGTTGCTCCTGTTGTTACGCATTTCTATTATATCGACACTGTGACAAAAGAAATGGTACCAATAAATGGTACCTACCTTTAATACATACTAAGTTAAACTGAAAAATAAAATCAAATAATAATCAATTACTTACACAGGTTTCAGTTAGGTTGTCTCATTATGAGGACTGCCAATATTTTCTACCGATACCCTAAAATCAATCTTACAGAACGAATGAAACTGTCAAGAGACCGTAATGTATTGTAGCAGCGGAAAGAACTCCCGTCATCCATCAATAAGTTCTACAAATATTATCGTATGGAGGTGTACTGCAGTAAAGAAATCAATAGGAATATAGGATCGTACAAAATTATCTACTAAAAGTTCTGAATGTTTATTTAGAAAGCAAATTTAATGGGCGGGCAGCGGTCGAGTGGCCGACTGTATTTGTTTTCGTGCGTCTGGCTTCAATCTTGGCCGCAGCCATTACTGCCAGTGCAAGTGGCTAAACACGCATGGCCAATATTTTATTTAAAAATACTTTATCTTCATGGCGACACGACGTCGTCAAAGGCCTATTATAAATTATAGAACAAACGCTTACATTTCTCATCAGTCATGCCATGACTGGCTATTTAAAAATTTACGCTCCGCTATCCACGTACAAGGATTCAAGAGAAAACCAAGGAATAGAAACGTAGAATAACATATTTATGTTTTTGATAAATGTTATCGCTCCTTACATATAATTCACCTGACAAGTCCTCCAGTGGACGCCAGGAATATAATAAACAAACATGAATGTAAGCAAATTTTTGTACGGAACTGTCTTTTTTATCTAAAAAAATGAGGTGTTTCATACATTAGAAAACAAATCTAAAGCGAATAGGGATTGTAAAATAGTACACATACGCAAACAAGCTTTAAAACTTCTGAAAATGCTTGTAAAATACATACTTTAAAAAATATGTTCTAAGAATCTTTTAATAAGGCGCGGAGACGCAAAATATATGGGCGAAGAACGTAACACGAGGTTGATATATTGTGTGCTCGTTGCAGATGCACCGAGAACGGGACTTGGTTCACCCACCCGCAGGCTGCCTCGCCCTGGACCAACTATACTACTTGTGTTGACATGGAAGACTTGAGTGTACGTATACTCCACCGAGTTACACCGGGTTACTTACTTACTCCGCTGGCTCAGGGACTCCAAAGTGGATCTTGGGTTACAATTACGTTCGCTAATTTATAATGACACTAATTTTATTTTTTATTTTATAACCTTCCTTACTCTGCATTATGTGGCAATGGATATTAATGTATAAGTTATGTAGCTTTGATATAGCTTTTAAAATATTGTGAAGTGGTTAGGATTCGAGTAGGTGGACAAAACTCAAACTACATCTATTCTGCTCTCATGATCTATCTGATCTATATACCAACACCTACAGTGTCTAAATAACTATCAACATAAATCTATTTCAAGAAAGTGCAGACTGTAGAAGTATATACCTGTAGGTATGCACGAGAATTTGTTGTAGTAGCGCGATATACTCTTATAAACCTATCAACAGGTAGTAAGAAAAATTAACTGCTCGATGATATCAGTCCATGCAACGAAGTTTAAACACACGGTTAGTGTTTTATAAAAACAAATTTGGATCGTTTCATCTTAACTAATTTCAAAATTCTATGGTTGCATTTGATCTACTTAAAATATTTAAAGAATGCGTACCTACCTATATAAGAGTATCATAAATTAGATATCTATAGAGTTATTTAGATAAATATATATTGTTTTACCTAAAAAACAACAAACATAATAAGAAATAATAAATTTACTTCCTTTAAAAAATGCTTACTCTGTGAATTTGTAAGCATTAACGCTTGAGTGCATCAAACTCAAATGGTGCCAATATGTAGAGCACTCTAATAAACGAAATTACACATCCAACGAAATTGCCTATTGATAAAATATAAGTAGATGCAATTGTATGTTATTCCACTTAATTTTTGGTAAGTATAATTTAGGTTAGCGATACTTTGAAAATAAATATAATTAATAAATATAATTTAGGTTAGCGATACTTTGCTATCTAGAACTTTATATTCTGAATACGAAAAATAATACTTAGTTAACTCAGACTAAAATTATCATCCTTATGTTCATTGACCGAGCGAGCGAAGCGAGCGAGGTCCTCTATTTCATTGTCTCCGGTCTCCGTTGCAGCTTGGCCAAATATTCAAAGTTATATTTGTGCTGTGTGTTCTCCTCTAGAGGTAGTATTTCTCAACCGATTCCCGTGAAATTTTGGGAGCAGGTTCGATATGACGGTTCGAACGTATTAAATTCGAAGTTGGCACAAGGGACCCAAGCTCCTTTTGATTTTATAGCTCTCACGTTTGATCTGTAATCTCTATAAGCTCGCGAGGTCTACGGCTCACAGAGCCAAAACACTCACAGAGTAACTAATTTTTATTGCTCCGTCTTCTCGAACGGTAACGGATAGCGTGGCATGGGTAATGCTGACGATGTCCACATCTGGGTATGCGCGGGAATCGAGAGATACGAGTTGCTGAGCGTCTTGCATTGTTAATGGCGCAGTCCGTTTAAAAAAATAGCGGTACTCTATGTATCAAGACCCTTGCGTATCTCTTACGTTTAAAAAAAATATTATTATTACTTAATGTATTTTTTACATCGTGCATTTGAGTATTATTACCTCAAAGACGATACTAAATCTATTAGGTATAATCTTTTAGATTAGGCATCGTGTACAATGAAAAGCCTGCCTAAGTGCATTTTCAATGTACAAGAAGGTCGTGTAGAGCACGAGATCTGTGAATTTTTCATTTATAAACATTTTCCATAGGTAATTTTTCATAATTTAACCAATCGAATGCCTCTTTGAAAAATTTCGCAATAATAAAACCATCACTGTCCAATCAGTTTGCATGCCAGTGATGGTGTAACATGTTGTTCTTCTATATTATATTTTAAAAATCGTATGTACCATGTTATTGCAAATAAATATTTCTATTTCTAATCTTCAACTGTTTCCTCGTGGTCCCCAGTGAAAGAATCACATCAGTACCATAGCGCAACATGGACTCATAACGCGCGCGCGGAAGTCCTTGTTGCTCGAGTAAAATACAATTCACATTTTTGAGTAATGTTGACTTTGCTGAAAAGTTTGTTTCCTAATAAATTAACTCAGGTTGACTCAGGGGAATAAACACATCCTGAAAAGTCACAAACTGAGTTTAATTACATCTGTCCTGCCATAATATAAGGTACATATTCCCAACAATTCTCATACCTTGTCCGGTCATCTAATGGTGAATTGGTGTCAATACAAAAAAAAACATCTATTGGCCAATTTAACCCGCAACAGGGTTACATGTCAAGTTATTCAAGGCTCGTATAAATCTTCCAATAAAATGCTTTATAACCCTTCGATATTGAAGAATCGCCGGGGCCTCGTCGGCTCTGGATCTACAAGTTTTCCAAACCGGGAGGCTAACTTGATGGTGGCACCACTTCACTTCAAAAAATACAATATTCCCATGCAAAAGTATACCTACTTTTAACTTTTTGGGTGGTATTTGGAGTCTAGAAATGAAAATATTAATCAAATCAAAGGGGAGTTAAAGAAAAGGCGTTAGGAACTTTCGTACTAATCGTACACATTTTTTTCAACCAATTTACATTATTTACAAATTGCTTACAGTAAAGGAGGTTGGTTTTATCCTTCTTGCTTACAGCACAATGTTAAGGCTGCCTTTAGCGCATCTTATTTTTAAGCTTACTTTGTGTATAGCTTGTGTTACTTGTGTGCAATTGAGTGTTTTGTATTGTATTATTTCGGCGCCCCCTGAAACTGCCACCCAGGGTAGGTCGCCGCCTATATCCTGGCCCTCGTCGAGAGTAAACACGTCACTCTTTGGGGACCACATTAGCGTCACTTGCACTCTTCGGAGCCTATTTTGCTCTCGAACAATCCATCATGGTGTTTGATCCCGACTCGACATGTATTTTCTATTGAAAAAATATCGACAATATGTTGTTCCTTTTGGAAAATGAGTAAATAAATTTAACATTTTCAAAGTACTTATTTGCTTCAGCGGTATTTTTGGTAAATATGAAATCCTGTCTGTATACGTTATTTAACTTACATTCACTGAGCATAGGGGTCAGCGAAACTTTTATAGTTTTGTATATAGGTAATGAGTGGTTGCGCTGTTGTGCTTGCTGATACTCTTGTAGTATTTCTTTGTTTCATGATAGGCAAGACTGGTCTTATCATTTCTTCTAATACACCACATACTGCTCTTTAGGTATACAACTAATACATGTTTATCTAAGCAAAATAGGTACCTACCGGAAAAACTGATAGATCGTCATTTGACTACTGAACATATATTAAATCAACTAGCTGTCACCCGCGGCTTCGCCCGCGTTAATCCTTTCTTAGTGGATGCCTACGTCATAACATCTACCTGCATGCCAAATAGCTCGATCCGTCCAGTGGTTTGGGCTGTGCGTTGATAGATCACTATGTCAGTCAGTCAGCCACCTTTGAGTTATATCCCGTGAAATCATCAACTCAAATTATTATCTGGAATAATCGAGTTTCTATTTTCATCTTCTGTCAGCATATGTTAACGGCAAACAGCATTAAATACCTACATATTTACGTATTTCCCTAAAGATTGAACCTTGCTTTAATTGAGTAAGGTTCCTCAAGTTTCCATAGCAACGGGATCTTTAGGGATCAAGGAAAACAAGCGACCTTTCACACAGCGGAGTTTGTCACTCAACTCATTATGAAGTCAACACCTAATCGATGTAACGTCCTCAGACATAAAAACACTGATAATAAAATGTGAATTTAATGTTGACTACTTTCTTTTTTCTTTGTTCCTAATTTTGAGGTAAGGCTTAGTTACGTTATAATTACTTAGACTTATTATTTATAATATACATAATTGTTCACTTAGGGGTCAACCGAGCACACAGACCACTTGGTTTATTGCTGTCACAGCACTCTGCACTCATTAGAATTAAGAGACAGTATCTTTAGTTTACGTAGTAGTTACTCTACTCTCATTAGTTTTAAGAACATCCAGATAGGCATTTTCACTTACTTTTGCGAGAAAAGATAAATGAAATTATTTGTAAATGCAACATGTTCTTATTGTATGATATTATACAAATAATTGTCGGCTTTTTGAGAAAACTACGAACTAATTAAATTATTTCCTATATACTCTATTAATTTTGCAGTTCCGCAATGTGGTGAACAACATTTACATAGGAGGGTACTCAATTTCAGTCGCTGCCTTGCTACTCTCCATCATTATTTTTATATATTTTAGGTAAGTCCTCGTTTGATTCAATGAATTCTCTCATTTAATGAATGTGTATAATATATTTATTCATATCTATTCTAATTTTGTTAAAAATGTAAAATATGCATGCTCGCATAAACTGTTTAAAGATTCTATGTTCTGATTCTATATTATATTCTATTCATTTAAAAGCATTGATATCACTGAAAATTTCTCGTATTCTTTACCTATGACAAAAAAAATTATAATCTGAATCTTTTTGCTACTTTTGGCTCATTTGTATTTATCATTTGGGCACAAAGAATTTCATAAAAACCTATTGCCTTATGGGGAAAGGACATAACGGGGTGATTATTTGAAGATGCGCATTTTGGCCTAATAAAAGAGATCGTGAAAAATTTTGCTCATAGAACGTTCTTTATATGTTAAAGGCGTTCTTTGATTCTATCCATACAATATTCTTCGGGAGGGCCACTAAAAACTCTTTTAGTTTTTCAGTTTTCAGCTATTATTTTTTTATGCAAACGGTAATGATGAATTTAAACAAATGGTAATTATGTTCAAAAATGGTAAAGAGAAAAATATGAAATGGTAAGTAGATTTCAGGAAAAATCAAAAGAAAATAATTGAAAATCAGGTTTATTGGCTTTAGGTGTCGCACTGAGTATAATTTCAATTTCAAATTTACCCTCCAAATGACCACCGAACTGAACCTCGCTCGAAATGTCGATCCCCAGAATTCCAATACTTGGCTTCGCATTTAGGGCAGTGCCTTCAAAATGGCTCTATCGCAAAAGGGGTTTCTTGGCAGAGAACTCACAGACTTGTGTCTTGTTGGGGTTGTATTGGACTAGGTTAAGACTCATTCCGAGACTTGCTCAAGAGACACGTTAACGTCAAATGCAATCCTGTTTCGACACTCCTCAGTAGCCTCACGAGAGAGATTAGCACGTCCATGATATAAGTAATCTCCAGTACTGTCATCTGCATAACAATGCATGTTGCTGATTTACAACATGTCATTGATATGCAGAATGAACAGTGTGGGTGACAGGACTTAAGGGACGCCAGCTTTCACAGGTTTAAATTCAGAGCATGATCCGTCAATAGCGACCTTTATGCTACGTTCCCGGAGAAAGCTGTCCAGCCTTGCGCAAAATCACTCGGGAAACCCGTACGAAGGTAATTTGGAGAGACACGCCTTGTGCCATACCCGATTAAAGGCTTCGCCACGTTCAAACTAAAGCCACAGCCTCGCCTTTACACTCAATTGCCTCAGCCCAACGATGTGTTAGATAAACAAGAAGATAACCAGCTGAGCGGCTGCGACAGAATCCATATTGGCGATCACTTAGCAGCTGGTGATCCTCAAGATACCCTAGAAGCTGCTGATTAATAATGGTTGCCATTATTTCGCATAGTATGGAGGTAATGGCAAAAGGCCTGTAGTTTGACGGATCTGAGCGATCTCCTTTTTTAGGGATCTGGTGCACAAGGGCCGATCTTCAAGATTTCGGAACAATACCTGAGGAGTAGGAGAGCCAAAACAACCGCGTCAAAACCAATACCAGCTCAGGGGCTCATGTTTTTAGCACGACAGCTGGGGATGACATCAGGCCCGCACGACTTGTTGATGTTCAGGGAACGGAGTAATTTGCGCACAGTACTTTGCACGAAGCGGACGTCAGGCATAGAAGCACTACACTTTGGGATTAATGGAGGGGTGTTTCCCTGGTCATCAAGGGTTGAGTTCGCCGCGAAAAGAGAGGTCAGTAGGTCGGTTTTGTCTTTCGGGGAGTAGGAAAAAGAGTCGAAACCCTGCGTAGAGGTGGGAGCGATGGCCGACAGAACAGCTGGACAGCTTCAGCGAGAGACCAAAACGCATGACTTCCAAAGGGATGACTGGATAGGCTCTCGCCAACTCTGCCGATGAACTAGGCCTTAGCAGCAGCCATTTGGCTTTTGTAGGACCTGGAGGCAGAGTTATATTTTTTCATTCGTATTTGGATCAGCGGCAGCCCGCTCTGCAGCCCAGGCTTGGTAAGAGTCCTGTTTCTGGCTAGATGCCGAACGCCAAGGCCCCCCAAACCAGAATGAATGAATGAATGAATGTTTATTTGCAGTAAAAGTGGTACAAGAAAATACAGTTGTTAAATAATATGTGTGAATCTCACTTTTAACCTATCTAGGCATGCAAAATCTTTAAATCAATATCTAATATAGCAATTATAATGATGAATTAATAACAAATAGGGACCCAGAGCTTGGACCTTCCACCGATAGGCACTGCAGAATTTGAAATGGATAATTCCATCCCCTGCAGTATCATATCGGCGACAGCGTCAGCATCAGCATAGGCGCTGGGATCATCCAGCGAAAAACAAACCATCCTAATCTGCCGATCTGTTGTGCCATATGCAGCGAGAACCAGTAACTGGTAAGTGTGACATGCGTAATAGGCACGATACTCCTTTCCAGTAGTGCTCAGGATGTGAGGTTAGCAGGAGGTCCAACAAGGATGGGAACTGGTCGTTCACGTCTGGTACCCGCATGGGCGTGGAAACAAGCTGCGTTAAGTTGTAGGCCAAAGCGAAGTAGCGTACAGATCTTTCCGCGTGTCGGTTCTATTTGATCCAAGCCAGTCGATGTGGTGGGCGTTGAAATCACCCAGAACCACAATTTCGGCGGAAGGGACCTGTGCGAGAAGGGTGTCAGCTACAGTCTGAATGTGCTCGATCAGCCGGTCGGTCTCGAGGTCCCCGCTGTGGGATCTGTACAGGCATGCATAAAAGAATGCGGTCAACGCATTCTACTCGCAGCCAGATGATAGACAGATCCCTACCATCAAGATTCACTAGGCAATGACAGCAAATACCCTCACCAACGTACACGCACACTCCGGCTTGGTGCACAAAGTTGTGTTCCAGATTATAACACGGGTATAACAGATACAAAGTGTCAGCTGGGAAGGATATTTTCGTCTCAGAGAAAAAGAGCAGGTCAGACCTTGCCGTCTCGAGGTGATGGTGGACGACGTTATGATTGGAATGAAGTCTCCTAATAATATTAGTGAAGTTTATAGAAAGCGTAGAAGGGGATGCCTGTACTTTATCGCTAGAGAAATGAGCGGCACTGTGCCCTCCCCAGCATACATAATGCAGCCTGAGCTTATAGGCTCAGGGGGGGATTCTCCGGTACTGGTACCCTCCTGGGGTAGTTGTTATTTTAGTTCCGCTGGCATATTAGTCGTCATAATAACTCAAAACGTATAAAAATAACATAACAGTAGTCAGCAAATAAAATTAAAATATAATTTCTCATCACCATTCGTATTAGCTAATTACCGTACCGCACTATATTCGTAAACAGTGAATGGTATAATATGGTAAATAGCAAAATGGTAATTAGAAATTTAGATGTTTGTTCATTTTGATCACGTTTCGTACTACTTACTATTTTGAAACCTACAAATACTTAAAACAAACCGTTAAATGTCTATAACAAAACCTTATTAATGCAATGTCATACATCTACTTACCACTAAACACACAAACTGTAAAGAGAACGTGAAAAAAATAAAATCGAATTCGGAGTTTTTGACCACAAAATTTTCGACACTGAAGCATTATTTGGCATGTTTGCTCCGATCGATCGACGAGCGATGCTGCAGTCTGCCCGACAAAGTATTAAGGGTAAGCGCAAGTTAATTAGAAGCAAAGAAATTAAGATGACAACGTTCTCGAACGGTAGTGAGTGTGTAACGCTGGGACATTTTTAAACCTCATTTTTAACTATTGTAAACTAATCTTTGAGTATTTTTATTATAACGTGGACTTAACAACAACATTCTATTTAAAGAATTTATTGCGTAAAGTACGTTCTTTATGATACAACTAGAGAAATAAAATATTTTGTGTCAAAATCCGGGAAAAGGGACACGGATGGTAATGTGAATTTCGAAAGATAATTGAAAATATAACAAAATCTATTTAATTTAACATAAGTTTAATAACTGCCCCCGTTAAAATAGATAAGGGTCCACCACAAAATTAGCCAAAAGTTAAAAATAAATGAAATTTAAATAGTTCTTTTAGCCTGGAACAGCGATTTGCACGTATTCAAATAATCACCCAACGCGTTCTTTAAGATCTCGTAACGAACCAAATGGCAGCATAAATTTGTATACGCAGCGAATATCGTAAATAAAGCCACGAACATTATTTAAAACAAAGCTGGATTGTATTTTAGATCATATCTGATGATCTCATATGAAATGGATCCCACGTACGTACATACCCTAAAGTTATCTGTGAATCTTTGCTTTGGTTCGAAAACTTTCAGTAAAGTTCGCGAATTTAACTACAAAGTTCGAGGAAGTAAGGATATTTTCGACATAGTTACTCGATTGATGTAATGTTTAAATAATATAAGTTTTTGAATAAATTTAAAGTCTACAATAACTATACCTTGTGGAAGTGGCCAAATATAGGTCAAAGAAAATATAATTTTTGCCATTTCGACTCGAGATGATGATAATAACTTAAATTATTTTACAGGGCACTGCAGTGTACACGGATACGTATTCATATACATCTATTCACTTCGTTTGCACTCAACAACATTCTATGGATAGTTTGGTACAAGACTGTCGTCAATAATGTCACTGTAGTCCAGAATAATGAGGTACTTCAGCTCACTTTTTTGAATAAAAAAGGTTTTTTTTTTTTAAAAAAAAGTCTACTTTCCTAACGTGCTACTCTAAGTGAACGGAAATTGACAAATAGTGTTATGTAGTATTTATGTATAAAATCCTTGGGGGAGGCCTTTGTCCAGCAGTGGACGTCTTTAGGCTGAGAGAGAGAGTATTTACAAGCAGGCTGTATGTTTCTTCCTGTGACTACACCTCTGATAATATATTTCTTCTGTGTACAAATTATTTTGTTGATAAAAGCATATATTTAAGATTAGTAATTACTTTATTAAGTTATAGGAAAAATCTTTAAGTTTCGATAATTCCTATTAGTTTCATTTTAGATTATTTCGCGGCAAAATTATTTATCATGCTTTATTGTATCTGTGTTATGCCTATATATGAGTACATTAAAATACACTACCCTCCCCCTAACCCCCTCTTCGGCGTCCCCCCTTCCCGCCTTGAAACGTGTCCCTTTTTACAAATTTTCTAAATTCTTAGGAAAACTACAAAAGTTAGGACGTAATGATCAAAGGCTAAATCATTTATCAGTAAATTATCTACAAACAAGTTCCTACATTTATTTTGATATGAGTTATAGTTTCAAAGCTATGGTGTGTCAAAGTTTACTAAAAATCAGCACTTTAGCAAAAATAAATCTTAATTTGATTAAAATAAATCTTGTTTCAGAAGGAACAAATTTACATACATATTATTTTTTACAAGGAAGGAGATTAGATTAAATTTATTATTTGAAACAAGTTAGTATCGTCAACATTATCTTCTATAGTTTTTCTTTTTTTTCTAATTTTGCTGAAGCAACCAAGGCAATGTATACATATGGTGGAGCAACTCAATTCAGCTTTGACTCATCCACATATGTCTTCACACGCTTTTTCGTAGCTATACATGACACAATTTTCAGTATCGACTGTGGAGCTGGTGATTCTGCGGTGTATATATGTGATAAAAAGTTATTATTCTTTATCCAGCCTTAGTTTTCTGGGTATTATTTAAATTGTGATTAGATAGATAGATAGATAGATCAACACTTTATTGCACCATTTGCATGAACTGATGATGTTATTTTTCGCTGAGTATAAATTTTTGTAGGGTAATGTAAATCACGTGCGTCATACGAACGTCTGACTCATGTAATTTTAGGTATAAAATGTAGTACATTTTAAAATAAATAGATTTTTTTTACCAACGCATAACGAGTATCATTCTACGTCACCCAACACGCACTCGTAACTAACCAACAGTTACATTTTCAATCATTTTTGACGCACCATAGCTTTGAAACTATGACTCGTATCAAAATTAATGTAAGAACTTATTTATGGGTAATTTATTGATAAATAATATAGTCTTTGATCATTTTATCCTAACTTGTATAGTTTTCCTAAGAATTTAGAAAATTTGTAAAATGGAACACGTTTCAAGGCGGAAAGGGGGGACGCCGAAAAGGGAGGTCGGGGGAGGGTAGTGTATTATAATGTACTCATATATAGACATAACGCAGATACCATAAAACATAATAAACAATTTTGTCAAATTTTCCATACATTGAAATCTAGAATGAATATACTATATAGGGCATTACATCAGACGTTTACGAGTAAAATCGAGGGCCATGTTATATTTCATTTTCAACTATTTGTTTTCATATAGGACTGGTGTCAAGTTCTTCACATCATCACCAACTATTTCATGGTAACCAGTTACATCTGGATGTTCTGTGAAGGACTGCATCTACATATAGCTCTCGTTGTAGTAAGTAATATTTTTTTGAATTAATAAGTTGTTCTGTAAATCATATAATCAATAATAAGTAGCTCAATTTTTGCATGATATTATTTGACGCACAGATCACAGAAAGTTTATATGTCTTGTGATTTGACCTGTGCCCATGGAATTAATAGCATGCCTGCCCGTGCCTCGTCTTCGTTTACAATAGACCCGCACAGAAAAAAATAAAGTGAGTTAGGTATGTCTATTAAAAACAAAACGCATACATTTCCATTACATATAATTTACTATTAGTATACATACAGTCTCCCCTTACCGACAATACTGAATCACAAAGTATTGGTAGAACGCGTTGCACATCTGGGGCACTTTTTATTTTTTGGCTTTGATAATTTTGCTGCAGAACCAGTAAATAGATTAGTGAACATTTCTGACACATCCGGGATGTCCGAAATATTTGTCATCTTGCTCATTTGTTTGAGATCCTCTTGAGTCTCCGGAGGCATCAACTTCGGCAATATCATGATAATCACAAGAGGCAGCAACATCATCACTACCATATGATCGAATAAGAAGTCAGTCAGGAGCCATTGTTCACGTTCTTCAAAATAATTGAACTTCGAAGCCACCTTCATTTTCAGAGGATATGACAACACTATGACCTCTGAAGTTTGAATCAAATCAACTACTCGCGCTCTATATTTTCCTTTAGAATTGATTTCTACCCGCACAGGTTCATATTTGTAGTTGGGGTGGATGGCTTCTACGATGTAAGAACCTGGAGGTACATTATGTATGACAAAGGTACCGTTTTCTCGAATGAAGCCAATGTATTTGCCCCCATTAACGTAGATACGTGTATGTACTTGCCAGTTCAGTTTATCTTGCTGTTGAGCAGGAAACACTCTACCTTCGATCACATACAGTCTACTTTCCGGAGGGTCCAAGCACGAGACCGTGAGCAGAAAAATACTCAAAAAGAAAATTGATACAGTTAGTGGATTGGACATTTCTTAAATTGTGTTAAGTCAATTTATTATTTCTATCCACTTACTTTCATTTTAGAAAGGAGCATTCAATTCACAAACTTAGATATTATATTATTTAGTTCTGTCATATCTTCTTTGATCTGGTTTTGAAAGTGATTATTATGCTGTCAAAATGTCAAAAGATTTGAATGTTCAAATAGGTTCAAACATGGAAGTAAGTACTTTATAGTACATACTTATTACTTCCATCTTCGAGCAACAAGGACTTCCGCGCGCGGGTGTTGCTCTATGACTTCCATAGGTTCAAATAAAAGAAAATGACGTCGTGAATTTGCAAATAGTTCTTATCATCCACAAAAATATATATTTTTTTTAATTATAATGTGGCATCCACAATCATCCTGCCCATATTTATCCTGTCGGTCCTGCCCAGATTGTACGATCATTATTTAATTAGATATAAATGGATGAATAATTATAATGTGTATGTATATTTAGGACTACAACTTGACGACACGACCATGCATGAGTGAGTAACACGGTTTCGTACCGCGTGCAGAAGTCCTTGTTGCTTGAAGCGACCACGAGATTCTAATATTTATTCACAAGAGATTTTCATATACATATGTATTGCCGTCTTTGCAGTAAAACTGACTCGAATGCCGTGACGGAAAATACATACCATGATGCGTCGTGCCATAATGCTCATTTGTTTAACATCAGTTGGGCGTCCGAACACGGCAGTTTTTTTTTAATTTAATAACAATGCTGCTCATATAATAATGTTGAAGATAAAGTTTTGTCCTGATAAAATAACAACGAAAGGTTTTTCATTTCGCTTTAGCGAAATTTATAACACTTTATTGCACTCCTTTACAACACAACAACAGACCCTACAAAGTTGTCAAGATTGAGAATACTTCAGTGACAAATCCGATAGAATTTTACATGATCCCGTCAATTCTCATCCATACAATTCAATAACTGAAAATGTTTTACAAATCCGCAATGGCTCGTATCATAAGCGTTGTGGTTATGTTAGGGAAAATTCTATGTAAGTTGCCAAAGCCATTTCGATTTCTGTAGGAAATAACATATAATTTTATGAGACACGGATACAGATAACATGAACACACCGTGGTCTTTCAACTTTGTTTTACGGTTCGTTTAGTTCATAATTTCAAAGTGCTTATAACTAGGAGTGGAGCACCAACTACGAAGTTTCGCCTTAAGGCAAACCCGCTTTCTCCTACTTGTGGGATTTCCCTTTAATATAAAAACAGAAACAGCATACGAAAGCATGTCTTGATTATACAAATAATAGAATATCTATGAATAACTTCAATATACTAAGGATTTGTTGCCATAAATATTATTTTAATTTTAACGAAGTTTTTGAAGTAACCAAGAGTGACCCAGATACCTTGTATAAATAAATTACTGCAGGGAGTTCCGGCGAGCATTGCGAGCCTGAACGAACGAAAGTGAGTTAGAATGCTATATGAGATGGATCAACCGAGCCCAAAGCCCCAAACTCGATAAAGTTATTACAGAGTTAAAAAAACTCTTGGCAACTTTATTAGTTCACTATGACCAAAGAAAAAATACATGCCTTGACATAAAACCTATCATTCTAAATATTAACTCAACGGAAAACCAGAACGAGGATCAAATTAAACTTAATAAATTTTGTCACAAATTTACAGGCATATATCAGTACAAATAGAAAAAAACGAAATTTTTTAAGTCGGATGATCGAAAGTTCTAATTAGTGGGCGTTTTTTAAGGTTCCGAAGTATACAAGGAAGTTTAGTCATGTCTGTCTGTCCTTTTGTCCGAGGCTTAGCTCAGAGACTATATTTACTCGTAGTACTAGAAATATGAAATTTGTTATAGATACTTACATATCATATATATTAATTACATACGCGGTGCGGAGAGAAATGTAGAATGAAATTACAAAATAAAACAGCCAGCGTCCAATTTTATATAATACCTATATAATTTCAGTTTAATAGATAGAACCCATACATATATATATATATATACATATATATATATATATATATATATACTAGCTTTTGCCCGCGGCTTCGCCCGCGTGAATTTCCCACGGGAACAGTGCTTTTTCCCGGGATAAAAAGCAGCCTATGTGCTATTCCAGGTCATTATCTACCTCTGTACCAAATTTCATCGAAATCCGTCCAGTAGATTTTGCGTGATTGAGTAACAAACATCCTCCCAAACTCACAAATTCACAAACTCACAAACTCACATCCAAACTTTCGCATTTATAATATTAGTATGGATTCATGCAAGTTCTCTTCAGGTTTTTGTAAAAGACGAGGTGGCGATGAGGTGGTTCGTCTTCCTCGGCTGGGGCCTGTCGCTCGTCATCGTGATGCTGTATGCTGTCGTCCGCTACAATCTGCCTGGCGACACTGATCGGTAGATTACCCTTATATTTTTTCTTTGTTTCCATAAAAAAAAGTCCCTCGAGGTGCATAGGATAGTTCGTTGTTGTTAGTGAATCTTAATTTTAAAGTTAATCACAACTTATAACTGTCACTCATTATTAAAACTATTTATTTTTACTAGTGGTTCGTCGCGAACTTAGACCTCGCGATTAAAAAAGAGCAAAAAGGTTCAAAAGTTATAGAGCAATATTTATTTTCATAAAAATGCGTATATCTCAAAAACGGCTGAACCTATTTTGTTGCGCAACGAACTTAAAAATTCTATGGATAGTTTCTACACGTATTCTTTATCATCAAAATTGATTCAACGGTTCGCGAGTTATCCCGGAACAAACATACATACGAGTACATACAAACAATGTGTTTTCGCCCCAACTTGAATTATCTCAAAAATACTAGACCACAGTCTACAAGTACCTGTTTTGCGACTTAGACAAAACTCAATTATTCTATGATTTTGTTGAAATTGAAACCGTATATACTGTATACAAAGACGGTTCTGTAATGTTTATTCAATTTGGTACTCTTTGTGTGTGGCGGTTGGCAGATTCAATTGACGGTTTTAATAGCCCTATAGATTTCCCTTTTGGAATAAGTAAATGCCTCTTTTACAAATTGAGACTGTTGCTTTCTTTTCTTTTTGATCGTTTTATCTTAGTATTTTTACGCCAATTTTGTTTAGAGGAAATAAAACCGCAATATTCTATAAAGCAGTTTTTTTTTTCAAAACCTGCTATACCTTAGGTTTTGTTTCAAAATCTAGGGTACAGATCTTATCTTCATAAAAATTTCCTATTTTCATTTTTAATTACCAATTTTTTTATTTAACTCGTATAGTTGTATTATTTGTACCTAGTTACTATTCTGCCAACTAGGTTAAATACAAATTAGTAAATATTAAGTAAGAAAATTTTTATATCTATACATATAATAAAACAGTAAAAATATTTCGTCTGTACATTTAGTATTTTTGACTGAAATGGATAGAGGGACACTTAAAAAGAATAATAGAAAGCAAAAAACATGTTTAGGAATTTCTTGTCTGTCTGTCTGTCTGTCTATCTGTCTGTCTGTCTGTCTGTCTGTCTGTATGTATGTACGCGTTTCACGCAAAAACTACTGGACGGATTTGAATGAAACTTTTTTTGTTGTATAGCTATTAAGCCTGGGCAACATATAGGCTATAATTGATTTTGAAAACTGGAACACCTGATGAAGAACCTTAACAGAGCAGCTAAACTATAAGAAATATGGAAATGGTGCCTTATCAAAAGTCGTTCAACCTAATGAGCATTTTCTGCTGACGTATGAAAATTGAAGATCTGGAACATCTGATGAAAAGCTCCGAGAGAGATTTTTCATCTAAGCGAAACTTACGCGGGCGAAGCCGCGGGCGACAGCTAGTGTATAATAAAATATGTGTTTTTTCAAAGGTGCTGGATGGACCAAAGTGACGCATTCTGGATCATTGTCATCCCGGTAGTCATTTCTCTAGTGGCCTCCTTTGGTAAGTGCAATATTTTTATTCTACTTCCGAAGGGCAAAATTGTATAATTTATAAAAAAAAGGATTTCTCATATATAAATAAGATTTGGTGAAAAAAATCCATGCGAGCAGGACTTAAACCAGCGACCAGGTCTTTATTCGACCTTGCTCTTCCAATTGAGCTATCGCATTTTTGGAATTTTTTCACCATATCAAATTTTTATATGAGGTACTTTAGGTAGGTATCACCTATTTTTTATATAGACTGCAGATAGTAAATAATATAACAATAACTGATATGTACTAAACTTTTCCAGTTCCTATCATATTACGTAGGTGGTATACAATTAGTTGATACTTTTAATAGCATAATCTTTACAGTTTATTGATGTGGATTACTATAGACCTGACATCATACATTGCTCCTAAAACTTAAATATGTGGTAATGACTCATATATCATCTAAACATTTTGTTTACAAGATACAAAAATATCTACGTATATTCGGTATCTGATGTAGCAATACAGGAAAGTTCCGAGAGTTATAATAATATTCCTAGACTTTCATAATCTGCCACTTACCGGCTATATTAAGGTAAAAGTAATACTTAGTTAATTCCCAAGACATCCAACGAAGCCAGCAAAAATTACTAGAAGTGGGTAGAGCAGACGTAGAGTATCTCTTGAAATAAACACAGTCACTATTCATTAGGTATTGATAAATTAAAAATAATTTATAGGTACCTATGATCGCTATTTGAGTTAATATTTTGTTTATCTATACATATAATATAAAACTTTTTTCCAAAAAAGTGAACCGACTTCCATCATAAAACTTAAAATCAAGAAATAACAATAAAGAAAAATGTATTGGCATGCTACCTACTGATTGAGGTGAAGTCGGTGCCAAGTGCAGGAGTAAGGATGTTATGTAATTGTTTAGCTAGGCATTTTATATACTCGTATATGTATACACGATTCTAATGTAAATTTAGATTATTTATTTTTTTCGGCACCGACTTCACCTCATTCAGTAGGTAGCATGCCAATACATTTTTCTTTATTGTTATTTCTTGATTTTAAGTTTTATGATGGAAGTCGGTTCACTTTTTTGGAAAAAAGTTTTATTTTATTATTTTTAGTGCTACTACACTAATTTTCTTTAATAAAAACTTAAACTTTTCTTCTGGCCGAAAATAAAGAATTAAGAATTCGAAACTTTTTATGTCAGTCTGATTTGAAATGTCAAACATGTCAAATTGTCTGTTATTTTTGGCACATAAATAGACCGAGAGCCCGCGACGACCAAACCTTCCTTATTTTAAAAATGCTGAATGTTTCTCTGCGTGGTATATACGGGTAAAAATATTAGCGACTAGGTATGAAGTTTGGATCTTAGTTGCTTATGCAGGTAATATGGCTAGCAAGGATGATGTTTATAGGTATAAAAAGCACCCTTGGGGCCTCCCAAAGTAACATTAAATTCAGATTTTGTAATAAAACAAATATAACTATAATTTAGTAAAGTAACTATGTCTGGCAGGGGTTTATATCTGCACCAATTGCCTGGTAATGGATGGCGTGATTTCTAATATTATTCTGAATAAAATCTTTACAAAACTTTACTTTGAGGAAATTGAGCTACCACTTTATATGCTATTGCTACAAATTATCTGCCTATAAGTAATCATGATCCAACTTTTATAGTCGCTAATCGCTATATCTATGTTGGGGACATACACAGAAAATCTTGAGTTTTAATAAAATAAGAAAGGGCATGCTGTCGCGGGCTTTTGCTCTATAATGCAATGTTGATATTTTTATTATTTGTTAGGTATCTTTAAAATTACCGAACAGATTCGGACGTGGTTAAAATGGGACCAACTTGGGAATAAACCCTTTCGAATAAAAAAACAATTTTGGAAATCAGTCCACAATTGGCGGAGAAATCGGCGAACATACATAAAAAAAAAACATACATACATCGAAACATATAACCTCCTCCTTTTTTGGGAAGTCGGTTGAAAACAGTAAAAATATTTTGTCTGTACATTTAGTATTTTTGACTAAAATGGATAGAGGGACACTTAAAAAGAACAATAGAAAGCAAAAAATTTTTTGGAATTTCTTGTCTGTCTGTCTGTCTGTCTGTCGGTCTGTCTGTCTGTATGTATGTACGCGTTTCACGCAAAAACTACTGGACGGATTTGAATGAAACTTTTTTTGTTATATAGCTATTAAGCCTGGGCAACATATAGGCTATAATTGATTTTGAAAACTGGAACACCTGATGAAGAACCATAGCAGAACAGCTAAACTATAAGAAATATGGATATGGTGCCTTAACAAAAGTCGTTCAACCTGATGAGCATTTTCTGCTGACGTATAAAAATTGAAGATCTGGAACATCTGATGAAGAACTGTAAGAGACCAGCTACACTATAACATATATGGAAATGGCGCCTTAGCAAAAATCGTTTAACCTGATGAGCATTTCCTGCTGACGTATAAAAATTGAAGATCAGGAACATCTGATGAATAACTCCAAGAGACCAGCTACACTATAACATATATGGAAATGGCGCCTTAGCAAAACTTGATTAATCTGATGAGCATTTTCTGTAGACGTATAAAAATCGAAGATCCGAAACAGTTTGGAACACAAAAAGACTTTTCGTCTAAGCGAAACTCACGCGGGCGAAGCCGCGGGCGACAGCTAGTGCTATATATTTTTTTCTTCCAAATACGTATAGGTAGAGGGTTCAAAATCAACTCGCTCACGTCGCGCGTCGTCAGCCTAATAGACTTGTCTTTTTCAAACAAAAATAATGTCGACGACCGTCATCGTCGTAACCTAGTAACCGTTGCCTGAAAAAAAGCAAAAGGATCCGTTGGGTCTCCTTACAAATGTTTAGTATAAGACAACGGAAGGCGTGTCGTACGAAGTCTCGTGTTAAAGCAATTTGTATATCGTGCTCACCTGTGTAGGCACACCATAGACACACATAGTAAAGAAGCTAATTTATTACGGTACCTGAAACTGGGAATTAGAGGGTCAGTCACGAGGGCGGAACACGGGACCAACTCAATCAAATGACGCCTGGGGTGCTATTTTTGAAATGTATTAAGTATTTCCGAACCGAATTAGTTTCGTTAATCGTCGATTGTGTTGAATAAAAATTGTGATCGGAATCATACGAAAGTTTCAGTCAAGTTTATGCCAGTTTTCGCTCAGCTCAGTATTTCAAAATTAGTACTCCTGACTTACCTTTATTAACTATTTACGACTAAGTACGTTCCCAGTACTAAACGAACTCAGGTAAAGTCTTAAAAAGCTTAATGTTTTCAGTGGCATCTACTTGCAAATGCTCTGAGGCCTGAGGCAAACGTGAAATAATTGCTAGCATGAAAATACACCCAAGGGCAAATGGACGAATTTCATGAAATTACTCAAAATTAATTGAATAGGTATCGCACCAGAAAAATTTATGGGCTACCGTCTAAAGCTGCTGATATATAAAGTACGCTCATATAGAAATTAGATATGGTGAAAAAATTCCATGCGAGCAGGACTTGAACCCGCGACTTTAGTACTAACTGAATCTGAGATGCACAAAAAATCCAAAATAAATACTGCTGATATAATTCATAATCTAGGGCAGATTACCTTTCTTATCAGTAATTTTGCTTATAGGTGTTCTGCTGAATCAAATATATAATCAATTAAAAATTTCAGTTTAAAAAACAACTAAAGTTACAGATATCTGAATAAATTAAAGTATTTTACTTGGCGTAGACAAAGGGTGGCTTATATTCAGCAATCAGCAGTGGATAGTACAAAAAGCTGGCCATGATGATGATGTTCTTAATATCTGCATGACCACGGCTCGGCGGCGTATTACAAAAACAAGTTATAATACAATAACACATTCTAAATAAAAATATGAGATAGCCTAAAAATATGAGTCATCTTACTATATTATTACTCAGAAAGTTTTGAAAAATAAACTGTGTATTGTTTTTATTAAACGTTTTCAAAGATTTCTCCATTACTCCTTCGCAAAAATCTATTGCACGGATTTCGACTATACTTGGTGCAAAGTAGAGTAATACTCGTAAAACAATAAGATAGTAAATATGGTACAACAGCATGAGAGCAGAGTAATATGGTAAATGTGGTATATTTTCTAAACTGAAAAAGAGACCTGGGGCACAAATACATTCGAAATAAAAGCTAAATCTTACAAGTTGGCAGACAAAGTAATCTTCGTTAAGTTAGATCTCATTATTGTTGCTTGCAGGGAAGTATCCAATTTGGAGCAATAGAATAACAATGAGACTAAAATTAGCTGCTTAATTTCCGAAATTAAAGCAGTAGTAGGCAATAGGTATGTTTTATTTACTTATAAGACGACAATCGACTCGATAAAAGATAGGACCAGACTATGTCGAGCGGTTAAGTCCCTCTACAAGTTGATCGCAATAACCTAGATTCGATTCCACTTATTAGGAATATTTATTTATTTTCAAATGGGTACAATTGTTTTAGAACAAAGCCTATTAAAACCACTAAGTCATCATCTGCCTTACAAGTTTATTAAGTTATTTGCAAGTTGGTAGTAGGTATCTATCTCGGTACTTAATAGTTTGGAAAATTAGTCATGGTTTTCGTAAACTTTAACACTCTCTCCTCTCTCCCTACGCTTTCACTGCTAAGATTCTAGATACATGGACTATCGTTACGTTGAGAGTATAAAAGGAGGTTTCTTAAAAAAAAATTGGTACGAAACGGGCTGTTGGAACGAGCCTTTATTACTGGTACCTAATTTTCCATAAAAAACTCCCAGGAAGTACTTCACTTTATATGAGAATTTGGTATCGATACCAACCGATAACATGCCGTAGTTGGAAATTGTTTTGTGTAGGCAGACTTGATAAAGAAGAACCCGTTTCCAGTGTTCCTGGTGAACGTGGTGCGAGTGCTCCTCACCAAGCTGCAGCCAGCACCCAACCAGCACACCTCCCTGGCCGCACGGAAAGCCACACGAGCCGCTCTCATCCTCGTGAGTATAAACATCAATCCTACTTAACTTATACTAGTAGCTCTGTGAGATGTAGACTTATCGAGCTTATGGGCTTAGGCCCCTTGTCAACACAGCCATATTCAAAATTTTCCAAAACACGGCTCGACTATCGATTTTCATATGTTTATCAAACCTGCTTCCAAAACATGGGAATCGGTTGAGAAATGCGACCTCTGTCTGTGTTCAGACATACCAAAGCATTTTTGGCCAAGCTGAAAATGAGACTAAATGCGAAAGTTTGGATGTGAATTTGTGAGTTTGGGAGGATGTTCGTTACTCAATCTCGAAGCTAAGATCATATAGTAGTAGTTGGGTAGGACCGCCCGGAAAGACTTTGAGGACGGAAACGAAGTTAGGTTCAGATTATTTTTTTTTTATTACACCGGAAAGACTTGAGGGCAGAAAATAAGTTAGGTTCAATTTACTTTTTATGACTTTGAGGGCGGAAAAGAAATTAGGTTCAGGTTATTTTCTTTATTTATATTTATATATATTTACCGCCCGGAAAAACTTGAAGGCAGAAAGTAAGTTAGAATCAGGTTACTTTTTATGACCGTCCAGGAAAGACTTTGAGGGAAGTTTACTTTTTACTTTCACCAATTCGTGAATAAAGTGTCAGTTCTTTAGGACCAAACGCGCCTAAAGAACTGACACTTTAACGAGGGCTGGCGCGTAAACATCGAGATATACCTATGGAGTGAAAGTACCTACTTGTCCTCATACTAATTCGTATAACTACTTTGCGGCCGATTTGATCCGCCATGACAGGAGCCTTCTCTGTATTCCTTTCGATGTTAGATCTATGAGATGTCAATGAGAGTTTATTTATAGAAATCCTTTATATTGTGGTGTTCTCATAATAATCTGTACCTATTGTAAAAACATATAATAATAATAAATTAAGAAATTATCTGTCCGCCATTACAAAATCCCTCACTCGAGGGATTTTGTAATGGCGGACAGACTTGGCACGTTTTTAGGGTTCCGAAGTAAACAAGGAACCCTTATAGTTTCGTCATGTCTGTCCGTCCGTCCGTCCGTCTGTCTGCGGCTAATCTCAGAGACTACTAGTACTAGAAAACTGTAATTTAGTAGAGATATACATATTTATTACGCGGAGCGAACTGTAGAATAAAATTAGGAAAAAAAATTTTTTTTAGGGGGCCTCCCCTACACCTAAAGTGGGGATGATTTTTTTTTCTCTCGAATACACCATCGTGTGGGATATCATTTGATAGGTCTTTTAAAAATATTATGAGTGTCTAAAGATATTTTTTGATTTAGGGATCCGTGTGCGTAATATTTAACTTTAAAGTGATAAATTTTGTTAGAGTCAAGTGTCCCCCCCCCTTGAACACGAAAATGGTGGAGGGTGGATACATGAAACAAATTATAATAACTAGCATATATAATGAATTTAAAAGGAAAATTATCACGGCTATGTAGACTTTACACGTTAATGAGTAATAGACGATAAACTTACAAAATTGATTTTAGTATGAAAAATATTCGTAGGAACAATTTTCATTATATATGATGGTATATACTTAGGTTATTTTCATTAGTTATATAAAAGTGGAAGTAAATATAAGTTCATGCGTCCGCATTTCTACAGAATAGGTACCTTCGGAACCCTACATTGCGCGTGGCCCGACACGCACTTGACCAATAATTATTTTATTATTATATTTATCAATATATCTATGCGTGGTAACGATGAAATTTTCGCGCCATTTTGATTGAAAATCACGATACGCAAGCGGCCTACTAAACATGCACGCACACATATATATGCGAGTGTTTAAACGGTATTTGCCTATGAATTTGTAATTTTGCCTATTTGCTATTTTACCTATTTTTCAACTCACTCCATCATGAATAAAGTGCTAACTCGCGCTCAAGCAAAAGTTTCACAAGGGCGGGATAATGATAATTCCTTTTTTGCCGCGGGCGAAGCCGCGGATAATAGCTAGTAGTAAATAAAAGAATTATGAATTATTATCAATTATGATGATCGCAGAATTTTATTGTGCATTTAGGATGCCATTCGCTAATGTATAGGCCGCAGCTGCCGAACAGAAATATATAAATTGCTAAGGAATAGCTACTCATTCGTATGCTCATAATATGGAGATCTGCCTCAAAAAGAATACCTATGCATAAAATAACGACCGATAAAATCTATAAATAGGTAACAAATAAATTCAAGATATGATTGGAATGGTTATGCGTAAGCGTAACAATTTCCAGATACTTATCGCAATGATTATTAAAAATTTAGGTACTTATGTATTTATTGCTATATTCTTATCGCCGGAAATGTAATGTACAAGAATTTAATGAAAATTAAGCCATGAAAGTCCATTATGCGATCCAATGAAAATTTTTTTTATACAAAAAAAAACTTTGGAATTAAGGCCCGGACCACCAAAGCGGAGAGAAGACGAAAGGATAAACTGGGTGAATATTTAACAAAATCGGTATTTTCCCCACGAGCAGTTGGACCACTACTGCCCCGGAATGGCTTTGCTCAGTTTCGGTGGAAATACCCTAGTTTACCCCCGGTGAAACATAAGGGATGTTCTCGACTTCGCAGCACATTACTCTGCCTTGGTAAAAACTGGCCCTGCCCTACATATAGGTACACCAATTACCTACTCTGAGCTAATAAATGAAAGGAACTTATAAATGATTCGTCAAAATTTTGATTTATAGTAGTAGACGTAGTCCAAAGAGTACCAAATTATTTTATTTGACAACCCTTTACTTGGACAAGATCGAAATTATCAGTCAGATTGCGCTTGTGCGCCTGTTTTTATAAAGATAAAAATCAGATACTAGGTATAATTGACAGTAAATCATCATACTGTCGTCGGTTTGATAACATTCCATAACAACAAAACACAAAATAAGACAAAATATTTTTCATTTATATAAATACCTTTTTTTTTACGAAAGTAAAAGTAAAGCTAAGTACAGCAAGGTACATACAAGCGATATTTATTATATTGCATATTACTTCGATAATCGAGTTGAAAATTAGTACTATGAGTTATAATATATGAGCATTTTAATTTATGTTATTATGGATGATCATGTATTTATTTTTATTTAAAGTTGAGAAAAACATAACAAATTAAATAATCAGTCGGCTTCTGCGGAAGACCAGTGTGGATCATACGATGGTCCACGACACATGCTGAGCAAAGACCGTTTTGGTTTTTAATAGCCAAATAAACGATTTTATCTACACTCATGTCGAAATATTCGAATTACGAATTTGAAGATGGTTTTATAAACGCACATACATAACTTAAAAAATAAAAGTCATTATAGTACTGCCAGCAGTATCATAAAATAACTTTTTAATTTTTATATTACACTTATACTTTTTAATTTCTTAAATTAGGCTATGGTTTTAGGCTGAATGTAAAAAAGAGGCGCACGCTTGGCATGCGCAGTTTGAACTTGTGAAAAAAGTGGCGAACGCATTCGTAGTTTAAACTTAATTAACTTACTTATTTACTTAACATTCCCGCCATAAAATTTTTCTTCGTTACCTAGCTACCTACTTTGTTTAATTTTAATTGTTCCTATAAGTGAAGATAAAGTAGTGTGTGTGTATACTGCTGGCAGTTCTATAATGAATTTTATTTTTAATTTTATGTATGTGCGTTTATAAAGTACGTCTTCCAAAAAAACCATCTTCAAATTCGTAATTCGAATCTTTCGACATGAGTGTAGATAATAGTACATTATGATACAAGTGTCCAAAGTTGGTCATTACGCACAAGAGGCGAGATTGGCGCGCGAGCCGAAGGCGAGCGCGCTAATAAAACCGAGTATGCGTAATGACCAAATGGACACGTGTATCATACGACGTTTTTCAACACACTTGTGAGTAAAAAAAAATAATGTGGTCCTCACATCTACTTATCGGAAAACAATTGCACCCTTTTGTCATTCCTCCACTTTATAAAACATTCGTATGCCGCCAAATACTTACGTTTGATTTTGGAGGCAATAAACTATTACTTGCATTACGCGCCTCGTTAATGATTTCAGGTGGAGTTAAATTTACATATTCTTCCATACTAGTCGACATTTTATTAAATATTTAATATGCTAACACGGCGAAAATCAGAAAATGTACCTAACAAACACAACATAATAAATATAGTCTTGTTTTTTATTCGCGTGCCGCCGCCCGCCGCCCCGCGCCGTGCGCAGGGAGCGCGCGGTGCACGCTGCGGATGGTATATCGCCATACAGCCAGTGCTTTTTTTTTTTTTTTTTTATAACATAGGGCGGCAAACGAGCAAGCGGGTCACCTGATGGTAAGCGATCACCGCTGCCCATGGACTACTGCAACACCAGGGGTATCACAAGAGTGTTGCCGGCCTTTCAAGAAGATGTAGACTCGTTTTTTGAAGGTTCCAATGTCGTATCGCTATCGTAGTGCTTGGCTGTATAAAAAACATTATCTTTGCTTATTTAAAAAATGTTGTTATTTTCCCTATTTGATCTTATATGTATTATGCGGCTAAATTAAAAATGCTTTGTGGAATTCATAACGCGCATTAGTTTTCTATCTTTTGTATGGCGCAGTAATTTTTATTTCCAAACACCTCCGTAATATATTCGTAATACCTTCGTAATTTATGGCATTATGGGCCTAAATTCGATGTAATAAGACCCACTTTACGAGCAAGTGTGTTGAAAAAAATGTTTTCATTCAATGAGTTTTACGTAACATCCTTGTTTTTGTTTTCAGGTCCCGCTGTTCGGGCTCCACTTCTTGCTGATTCCGTTGCGGCCCTCCCCCGACACCCCCGGGGAGAACGCCTACCAAGTTGTTTCAGCTCTCCTGACCAGCTTGCAGGCAAGTACATTTCTCTATCATCGTTTTACATATGCTGTCTTGTACAAATATTGACATTAACTTCTCGAACTTTAGCGACATAAAATTTACTGGCAGTTGAAAAGATTATGGTTATCTGTTCTTATTTTTTCCATGGTATTCATTCAGGCCGATAATTAAATGCCACCATTTATAATTAAATGGCTAGGCAGTACCAGTTGACTGCGACCACAGACTGTAACTTATAAATCCGTCATTTTGTTTTTATGATGACGTCTCATTATGTCACTCGGAAGAATGCTGGAAACCTCGAGCAACAAGGACTTCCGCGCGCGGTAAGGAGTCCGTGTTGCTCTATCTGGAAATCGGATGATATACTTTAATATCTGAAGGACGGACTTATGGTGGAATAAAGAATCTCACATAGACACATATAGTAGTGACATATAGTAGTACAAACATACTCACATCCTCACACACATGGATCCAAACTTTCGATATTATATAATCAGTGGGATGGGATCTGATGGGATAATAAATATTTCTTAACACAACATTTTACAAAATCGCTAAATGAAGCTATACTAACACAAACTTCACTAAACCTGGTGTCAGATCTCGAAAGGGTATTTTTTTACTGATTTCCTTTACTCTAAATTAAATGTCACCTGAGACCTTTTATTTCAGATTGTTATCTTTCCTTTCGAAGCCGACCCTTTCTTCACCTAATTTATCTGACGGCATGAATGACAGGGAAGAGAGGGGGGAGAGAATTCTCTAAAAATCTATTTGAACTTTTATTTTCTTAATCATCATATATAGAAGCTAAGATATTAACAATAGTAAATTAAGCGCGGACGATGTCGCGGGCAAAAGCTAGTCTGAAATACTAAACAGTTTATTTTTGAAAGTTGAGTGCGTCTACCATGTCGGCTGATAACGAAAACGGGATTCTTTTAATATTTTTTGGCGATTAATAGCTTCCATAAATTTTTAGGGGAATTTTCATCAACATTACAGCTTTTGATTTATTAGGTATGTTCCGCATAGGAATTCAATTAATATGTACTATTTTATAAAATCATTAAATTTGTTTGTGCGTATTACGATTTTTATGAAATGGTATAAATAAATACTCACCCGTTAACTAATCTTTTGAAAATTAAAAATTGTTGTTAATTTTTTTCTGCATACCGTACTTACGTCTATGAGAATGAAGGAGCGTGAAGTCGCTTAGTCCAACTAATGTTAGCATTTTCATCGAAATAAATCGAAATGGATCTACCATTGGCGGATTTCGATTTCGTTTCCATGATCATGACATCCTCACATCCCATCGAAATACAACTAATAATTCTCGATATCACATCCAAACTGTCGCATTTATTACTTAGCCTGCGACTTCGTCTATGCGTAATTTACAATTAGCATAATAAAAAAATATGTTCCATACATTTTGGTAAAATATTACGGAACAGTCGATTTCTGTTTTGAGATTTCAGAGTCGGCCCCATACAAAAAGTTGCACATTTTCATGAATTCGTTCTGTATACAATATGTTTTTGGTGTGTGTTTTTGGGGGGTAAGAAATATATGCAAACCTAATTTATGTCCAGGGTCTGTGCGTAGCCATACTCTTCTGCTTCACTAACCATGATGTGGTGGTCGCAACCAGGACTCTGTTCACGAGGATCTTCAGGACCAATGATGCGATCGCTTTGACGGGTAATAATTCTATTATGTAATCCATACTAATATTATAAATTCGAAAGTTTGGATGTGAGTTTGTGAGTTTGTGAATTTGTGAGTTTGTGAGGATGTTTGTTACTCAATCACGCAAAATCTACTGGACGGATTTCGATGAAATTTGGTACAGAGGTAGATAATGACCTTGAATAGCACATAGGCTACTTTTTATCCCGGGAAAAAGCACTGTTTCCGTGGGAAATTCACGCGGGCGAAGCCGCGGGCAAAAGCTAGTATAATATTATAAATGCGAAAGTTTGGATGTGAGTTTGTGTGTTTGTGAGGATGTTTGTTACTCAATCACGCAACATCTATTGGACGGATTACTAAGAAATTTGATACACGGGTAGAAAAATACCGGGAATAGCACAGAGGGTACTTTTTATCCCGAAATTCCTACGGGAGCGAAGCCTCGGGGCGCAGCTAGTAGTTAAATAATAATTAGCTGATTGGCGAAGAAAGAAAAGTGTGGTGACCGTGGACCACCTGCCATGTTCACTGAGTGACCTCCATCCTGCCCTGGGGAGCCGGGCCCGGTAACGCGGTCCTTGTTAAAAATTGTTTGATCGACCCCGGGGCGGCCCCGTCGTCTTCAACGGGGCGGATGGCACCAATAAAGTGTCATCTTTTGGTCTGACGTATTTTTGACGTGACGTGATGTAATTTTTTGGTCTACATAATGATACACTATTTTCTCCGCTCAATTTATGCTATTAAAAAAAAAATACTCGGGCAGATGGCACTAAATCTGTGCCATCCGCCGACGGGGCTGGGGCCGCCGGAGCCCAGCTATCAATTTTTCCCAACGGCCCGGGGGCGGACCCACCTCTGGTGCCGATGGGAATCACTCTGTTCACCTGGCTTATTTGCTGTTAAAATGTCACTTCCATTTAGATTAAATATATTATTCTATATTCTATGCTTTATATAATGTATTATTTTTGTTTGTTTTTATATAGATTTCCAAAAAGGAATGCCTAATAATAAGACCTACTGATTTTTATTTCAGGAATCACAGGTGGGGAGAGTCTTGTGAATACTAGGGAAAATATAGTATAAGAATTAATATCTAGGTAGTTCAATAAGGCTGCGCATAGCGTGGCTCACTAATGCTTGCCTCTCTAAGGATAGGAGTGGTAATTATAACCAATCAATTACTAAATTAGCTTTATCAATCATTTAAATTATGTATTGTATACCAAATGTTATGCGTAATTCTATAAGTGCATGTTTAAAAAATATGATGATACGAGATTTTGAGCCAGTTTTACCAACTGCTGATAAAATTAATGATAGGCTATCCGAAAGATAACACCGATAGCAGTTTAGCGTATAAAAGTACAATTTTAAAGATTGTATATGCCAAAATTTAATCAGGTGGTTTATCAGCAATCTGTAAAATGATTTTTGAAAGTACATTTTATAGTTTTTATAGGGGTTTCCATTTAACATATAATACAATATAGGAACTTATTGTAGGTACTTACTGAAGAAAATATTTACCTATGATATATATCTATAAGTAGATTAAGTAGTTAAAAAGTACTTTGACTTTGACTGGTTATAAGTAAGTAAGCAGATATAGTAATGGCTTAGTATATTATGGAACCTTACCCTAGAACAAAATAATATAAATATGTAGGTACGTATATTGGAAGACGCCTTTATTGCGTAGACCTTAATTTTTGTATATCCATACTAATATTATAAATGCGAAAGTTTGGATGTGAGTTTGTGAGTTTGTGAATTTGTGAGTTTGTGAGTTTGTGAGGATGTTTGTTACTCAATCACGCAAAATCTACTGGACGGATTTCGATGAAATTTGGTACAGAGGTAGATAATGACCTGGAATAGCACATAGGCTACTTTTTATCCCGGGAAAAGGCACTGTTCCCGTGGGAAATTCACGCGGGCGAAGCCGCGGGCAAAAGCTAGTATTATATATATATTTGTATGTAATTGGTTTCTCCGAAACAACTCTAACTATTTTGACGAATGTTTGTATTTAAACTGATCATCCGAGCGAAGCTCCTATATATTTTAACTACTCGACAATTAGAATAGTTATTGGGCAAGTGACGGTCGTAGCATTTAGTCGTAGGACGTAACTAAATGCTAGTAGTTTGTAACTTTGAGATTTATAATATGACATAGAAAATGTGCCTGTAAAGGTCTGTTTCAGTTCTCAAAAAGTCAAGTAATAATGTACATATATAATGCGTAATATAAGGATATAACTCCCACCGATTTCTTTATATGTGTAATTTTACCATTGTTGTTTATTTATTTAATATACGAGTCATTACTTCCACATAGATTGTGTTTAGAATACTAACTTTTCCCCGCGGCTTCGCCTGCGTGAAAACTATCCTATACCTCACTCAGTAATTTCTTTTGTTTTCCAAAGAAAGTCCCATCTAAGTGTCAATCGGAGAAGCCGCTTCGAAGATATGTATAATGTTTATTTTATTTTAATTTTATTTGAAGATAATGATTTATACAGCAAAACAATTTAGCAGGTACTAGTTTAATTCACGTTATTTGCATTGGCAAATAACGTAAATTAAACTAGTACCTGCTAAATTGTTTATCCAATGGAATAGAGAATATTTTATATTCCAATGGAATAGAGAATATTTTATATAATACTATATCTACCTCATAAAATTAAGTTTTTATGAGGAAGATCATGCATGATATCAAATTAAAATGTATATTAATTTATAACATATTTGCTCGTAAAGTGTCATTTATTTCATCAATTTCAATATTGTATTGTATCTCATTACGCACTTGTGCGTTATTGTAAAGTAAAACGCACGCTCCGTCTAAAAACGAACGATACTTTTTTAAATCTTAGCAAAGAGTTTTTATGTCAGAAAAGTGGTCAACATTTTATAACTTTAGGAGATAAAATAAATAATAATTTAATTCTTTAAATTAATTTTGACAATAAATTACAACCATTTATCTGTAACAAAACACAAAAATAATAATTTACTTTATTAGTAATACTGGCTGTTTTTTGTGCATTTGCCTTAAAAAAAGCGCTGATGCGCGCGCATCGCTAATTTGTGAACAAGTAAAATTATACCGCGCGCTTTTTCTTTGGTATTGTCGTTTTCCGAGTTTTATTTAAATATTTCCTCGCAAATATGTTATAAAACGTCGTATGAAATACGTGCGCTTTGAAAATTACAGCCTCTGCCTTTCTTGTAGCAATATCGCCTCGGCTGTAATTTTCAACTTACCGCACTTATATCACAATGTACTATCATTGGTTGAATAAAAAATTAATTTTAGTAGGCACTTATGTTTTACAAAAATATTAATTATTATATTACATTACAAAAATTTAATAATATTAGCATCGAAACACCACTACTACGTAATTATATCTCGACAAAAAATATTGACTTCAAGTGTGAAAACGTCGCATGTTACCCGTGTGCCATGATCGTTACAAACTGGGCTTTATTGACACGCTAGTCGTGTTGCGATGAGCACAAAGCCAAAAGAGCACACTTGTATCGTAATGTACCGTATTGTTCATTCTTTATTTATTACCGTGTCTTATATACATAATAGGAGTCAATGGAACCCATCATGGGGACCAGGAAAGGAGGTCCAACGAGATCCCCGTCCAACGAGAAGACGCCTAAGTTCAAAAACTCGCATTAATTGATTTATATTCCTTATAGGTACTAGTAGTAATTTAAATGTTTCTAAATGTATTTGGTATCAACCTTTTGAAGTACGCTTTTGAGATTTAATACGTATATGATACCTTAGTAAATACATGTACCTAAGTCAATAGGTAGGAACTTTTTATAATAAAATTTATAATTTAAAACCATTTCTCGTCATTTTATTTGTCATTGTAATTAGAAAAATAACACTATACGTTCGTGAAGTAAACTAAAATCAAACAATACAGTTGAATAGGCACAATGTTATGGAAATCCTTGGGGGAGGCCTTTGTCCAGCAGTGGACGTCTTTCGGCTGAGAGAGAGAGAGGCACAATGTACCTAAATAAGTAAGTAAAACTACTTTATTGTACCAAAAGTTAATTAAGGATTGTAACATTGTGACAATATTTAATATATATAAATAAGTTTATGTAAAGGTGTTACACAAATACAATTTAGATAAGTGTTACTTCATTGTTAATAAAAGTAAGCCAAATAATAAAAAATGTCCACGTTCCTATGCACTATTACTTAATCAGTCATTGATCGATATTGAGGTATAATCCCTAGACGGTCTGTCAGTCAGACGACCGATTGGCACCTTTGCTACTGAACATGAATCATATTAAATACTATAAAACTCGCTAGAGTGTATTTGATCCATGGAAGTAATAAGTACATTGTACAAAGTACTTACTACTTCCATGATTTGATCATACTCGGGAATCATACATTGCAACATAGAAAAAATAAGTATTTTTCATTCTAAAAACATTTTACCATACAGAAGTAGTAGTAAGGGGTGCGCGGAAGGGGGGCCCGCGCTTCCTACTTTTATGCATTTTACTCATTATAAAAATAACAACAGGAGGAACGCAGTATCTATAGAAATTAATTGGTAGGTGTGATATGGCATTTCTATGTAGTTTTTTAATGATTTTTTCATATATATCTTAATTACTTAGCCATCTATACAGCTCATAAGGTAAAAGTGGTTAAAAATACACCATCACATAAAATAGCTAATAGCTAGGTATAATATACCTACATCTGAATTGTTTTCACTTCATTTTATCACGAACTTCCGAACTTCCGTCTCTCTCCATATTATGTGTGAAGAACGTTGACACAAAACTTTTGTTTAAAAAGTGAAATATTATACATCAACTCCATTTCTACATATTATAAGCTTCACACTAATAATGTCATTTTATAAAGACTAGCGTATCTCGTCTGCATTGCGTAGCGTAGTACCTATGCATTAACACGTGCACTGAAACTATAGTTAGAATGAAAATATAGTTGGACAATTTGGAACAAACCCATCGAAATACAACTTACTTACATAATATCTCGATGAACAAACCACTCTTACTTCAACGGCAAACTAAAAAAAAACAATAACAACGCAACTTTTTCCCAGTGTTATTGCTACTGGTGTCAGATTTTATTCGACCGCCATTTACTTGCAGTAGTTGCCTTGTACAATTGATTTCCTCCCAATTTTGCCTTCAACGGAAACAAGTGCATAATAATGACAGACAGTACCTATATGGGCCAGATGATATAAATGCTGACAGGTACTTAATGATTCCGCTTCTGGGAGACATGTAACCTGCGCGTTTCAGACACAAGTCAAGATCCAGAACCCATGTTTTTGTCTTAATACGACACAACCAGCACCTTGGTCAAGAGAAGGTTGACTGTGACTGTGACTGACGTTATGACAGGTGAATCATCGTTTAAAAGTTATTAATTGGACCCTTTTAGGTTGAAATCCTTTCGAACTCAAATAATATTTTGCTTCAATCAAGTCGTTGACATAAATTAATCAAGCATTATCATAATGCTATATCTAAATTAATTTGCGTTTCATTTGTACACGGTCGGTATCATTTATTCAGATCTAATCTATTTCTTCACATGAGGCATTTATCATAAATGATAATAACTGTGCATAGCCCATCTGGCACATTACAGACGACATTGGCATTTCTCATAAGATCAGCTAATATTAAAATACATCTATACTTAATATTTAATAAGAATACTTAATTTAAGTAAACATTTTCATTAGCCATAAAAAATCGATCATGATAAATGCAGGTGGTTACAGTATTATAAGTTTACCTACGTAATTAGAATAATTACAAACAAGTCTAACACAGACACAGACCACATTAAGAACGAATTTCTTGCAAACGTCACTTCGCCTCTAAAGATCCTAAAAGTTTAGGCATCACAAAATGTAAATATAACGAGTATATATCTTGTTAAAACACAATATAACAACACAAAAAAATACTTAAAATAGACACCTTGCCATCCGTTCTATGTTCAGAATCACCCCCAATTCGACAAGAATTGCGAAAGTAATGAACACGATGTATAGAAGTGCGAGTATAAAGCCAACACTTTTTCGTAGTTTGAATTTAGCTATGAATAAGGTGAACCAGAGGCAAGCAACTGCGACTAGGAGGGAGGCGATGACGAAGTCGATGCCGTCGGAGTCGATCTGGACGGCGGCAACCTCCGCGCCCTGTCCCAACAGCGTCAACGTCCGGATCAGCCAGGGCACGCCCAGCGCGAACAGGATCGCCAACGAGTTCGCCCCCAGGGCGTTCGACACACCGATACCTCCTTCACCTAGAGCCATCAATTGAGCATTAAAGATAAGTCATATTTTTCATTTTATAATTTAAAATCGATACAGGTGTGCGTCGCATTATCGTTTATAATTTTTTAATTTATTACAGATAAAAATACAGAAAACTTGGGTCAGAGTAGGTTCTCGTATATAGGAAAAGAACTCTGAAGAAACCTAATTTTAGTGTAATTATTTATCAAATTAATGACATTTTTTTCTACGTCTAAGTATCATGTTTTTACATATTTAGACGTGATTCAATTAAGCTCAGCGTTATTATTATTTTGTTAAACCCAATTGATAATAATATTTCTTCACCGTGGTACCATTAGACAGTACCATTGATTGATGGTACGGTGGCATTTTCTTTTTGCTGTCGTTCCATCACATCGTGTTACCACGGCAAATAATAAGGTACCCAAAAACCCCCAGTATTTAGATAAAGGTAATTTTTTACATTATCATACATAGTAACAGATATAAGTGATAAAAATGACACCTAAAATAGCCTTGTATTAATCACAGATATTCCAGTTCGCCAATCGCAATGCAAGTCTTTCCTAAAAATATCAACATAGATAGTCTACAAAAAATCAATCACATTGACAGAAATCAAATCCGGTTCACTTTTTATTTAAAAATTAATAACAAAAGGATTAGGTATGATACATCGACTAATGATGATTTGCAAGCACAATAAAAATACCCGAATAGATACCGCTTTGCAATTTAATAGCACGTACAATTTCTAAAAATAGTTTTTTTATATCAACCGTGATTGACACTATACTAGTTATTATGAAAAGAAAAATATAATTTTTGCCGAAACAAAATTATAAATAAAAAAGTTCCCGCGAGACATAAACTGAGGTTTTAGACAACAATTATTTTACAATAGGCGCACTACCTCATGCGATGCATGGGTCGTTAAGAATTCGCCATGCATTAGATAAAAGTATTGAAGACGCTGGCAAGTGTGGTGCTTAAACTTGAACCGACACGCATTATGATAAACGCAATAATCCAGCCACCACACATTAATTCTGATTAACTACAGATAAAACTATATTATATAAAGACGATTTATGGCCTTGCATTTGAATACTGAAATGGCGAACCGATTAGAAAATAAGTGATTGTCACGCGTCAGCGACATGAGTTCTTCCAGACCAGAGGCAACCTAAATCACCGCTACTTCAGTGAATTTCTAAATATCATCCAGAAAAAAACGATAAAAATGTTTATGGTTTAATATACAATACATACTTATTGTATATTAAACCATACTCTGAAACGTAATATTTGGCACACATTCGTATCAGTTTATTGCACTATTGTCATCACATTAGCACCAAACAAGCAAACAGGTACATAGATAAGATTGCAAACCTCGTCTTGACATAATGTAGATGGAGCAGGCCTCGGGCAGACAGCCGCCGAACGCCAGGAAAGTCATGCCCATCACGGAGTCAGGGATCAAGAATGTTTCACCTAAAAATATTTTTACATAAGTATCTAATGTAACAATTAAATATAATGTCTGTTGTACAAAAGTTTCTTCTATTATCTTTGGGACTTTCATTCACTTAAATCAGAGAGAATTTAGGTTCAAGAAAAGGGGATAGGTTTGCACATGAAACTAATAATCTATATATATATATATAACTCAAAAGTGACTGACTGACTGACTGACATAGTGATCTATCAACGCACAGCCCAAACCACTAAACGGATCGGACTGAAATTTAGAATGCAGGTAGATGTTATGACGTAGACATCCGCTAAGAAAGGATTAACGCGAGCGAAGCCGCGGGCAAAAGCTAGTCTATATATATAACTCAAAAGTGACTGACTGACATAGTGTATCTATCAACGCACAGCCTAAACCACTAAACGGATCGGGCTGAAATTTGGCATGCAGATAGATGTTATGACGTAGACATCCGCTAAGAAAGGATTAACGCGAGCGAAGCCGCGGGCAAAAGCTAGTCTATATATATAACTCAAAGGTGACTGACTGACATAGTGATCGGGCTGAAATTTGGCATGCAGATGACGTAGGCATCCGCTAAGAAATGATTAACGCGAGCGAAGCCGCGGGCGCCAGCTAGTTCGATATATGTACACGCCATATTTTAAATATAACTAATTTTTGACTGATTATTATAGTTCTCCCAACATCCTTATTACTTTCTAGAGTCAAAATATTAGTTTATTTCAAATCGATTAATCGACTACATACCAATGACTGTGATACTCCAAGTAACAAAATAAGAATTAACGCCGATCCAGATTATGCACATGATGAAGGCAAATGGGTAAAACTTTCTGTATTTTATTGGTGAAGGAATAGTGATGCCGAGAACCAGCTTCAGGGGCAAAGAATAACACCACCAAATTATGTACGCGACTGATTTTCCTTTAGGAAACTGCCAAATACTCCTCTTTGGCTTTTGTTCAGATTCCTCAACTAAAAAAACACAATATAAAAATTAAAACATTCCTCAACACAACAAATAGTACATAACGCCTAAACTTATGTAACAACAAAAGGTTTTAAAATTTTGTTACTTTTAATTGAGAGGCAAGTTATGTTGGTTCTCTAGTTTTCTTTTCCCTTCGTAACAAACGCTTCTTCTTATTCGAAACTTCTGTTTTACTCGTTAATAATTAAAAAAAAATGGTAAAAGTTTATAAATAATTCAATTTCCTGAAATCGAATACTCGTTGATGTAGGTAATTGATCGATCATTATAACTTAGGTATAACTATAAACAACCGAATCTGATAAAATATGTGAACTAGTGATATCTCTTACCTTTTTCCACCACAGCCACTTTATCAATATCGGACAAACCATTTGATTTGAAATTATCGTCAAAACCTTTATTTACATTTCCTTCTTCGGCAACTCCGTTCACTTCAATGGTCACTAAAAATACATAACAAAATTCATTAAATACATATAACACAGCGTCATGTTTTACTACCATGATTACTTTATTATCATTTAATAGTTTTTGCCCGCGGCTTCGCCCGCGTTTAATTTCCACAGGAACATTGAGAATCCATAAAAATGTTAAATTAGACAGGGTACGCGAAGAGGAACAAAATACTTTTAGCATTCGTTAGGTAAGGAACCTTAAAGGAGAAAACAAAACATGGGATTATAGCAATGGGTGCCTAAAATAAACCCCTTATACACTAACATAAGGGTTTTATTTTTGACATTGGTAATGTATAGGTAATTGCTGTTAATATACCCCATTTACTTAGAATTTATCAATATCACAGAAACAACATTAACATTAACAAAACATTAACATTAGAAAGTGCCTGAATGTACGCCTCTCTATTAAATATTATTTCTATGTAGCTAAGCATGGCCATCGAGTCTCACGACTCTTGTCTCTGTCTACCCCGAAAGGAAACAAACAGACCAAAAAGATCCCGTAAGGGATAAAGACGTGATTCTACGTACGTATGTATTATTATTATTTTTTTGTATATTTAATGAAACTTACAATCTGTGGAGTTATTTTTCCCGCAGCATCGCGCGACCAGCCTGTCGTATACTCGGAACAGCCGCACGCTGTTGAACATGAGCACGAAGTACAGCACGTACAGGACCCCCAGCACCACAGCCTCGTACCAGTCGATCTGGGAGTCCCACACGATTGCCACCAGCACGCTCACATTCACCATGTATATTATCACGTCTCTGGTCGTAGCGCGACTTTCTATAGCGATCGGCTGAAAGTAAATACAATATCAACTCATTTTCTTAAAACGTTACATATTTTCTCGTCCTAATTTCTCACGAAATAGCCTAAGTTTCCCGATATTTACGTTCTGAGATACGAAATTCGACATTATGCTAATCCAACGCCTATATTTTCCAAGCTAGGATTTTCTCTTTGCTGACTCTTATTACGAACTGCCTAGTGAAAATTAACTAATCTTTCGAATCTATATTTTATTTCACTACCGTTCCAAGCCAGTATCTAAATTATTTGTCTGATTTTAAAGTAATAAAAATATAGGTATGCTCGTTACAGAGCTTGCGTATGAAGTAAATTTGATTTTAAATTATTAATCCACTTCACGATTCTTAACATGGATAATTTAACGACCTCCGAGACTCCAAGAGATAAGCGTGCCTTCCGAAGCATGGAATTACCTATCCTTTCGGATAACTAGTAAATAGGACACGCAACATCCGAAACGTGAGGTAAACTCAAAGACCCTTATATAACGAAAGCAATTCAGGCACTTTTAGTAAACTTACTTGTTGCCGTCATCGTAACTTTTAATTAAGTTAATTATAGTTATATCATCAAAGTCAGGAAAGCTTAGGATACTCGTAAACTTTTTATGGATTATGGAATCAACTTTAATGTGAAATCACGCCTTTCAGAATATATTTGTAGAATTTATGTTTGGAACTGTCAGTTTACCTATGATAATTCCAATATCATCTGCACTATTTTATCTGAAGTCGGCGCAATACGTCTTATCTATCTATATTAAACTAATAGCTGAATTTATAACTGAAAAAAATACACACCGAAATAGCAGCAAGGCCTCCAATAGCAGAGACTCCGAGGGCATTAAATAAAGCGGAGCCAACAATAGTTCCAATTCCCATGTCGGAGTCCGTCAGGAAGGTGGATATCACGTTCACAAAGAACTCGGGGCAGGAGGTCGCCACCGCCATGAAAGTCGCCGCTGCTACATCCTGAAATTGTTTAAAATCACTAAAATCTTGATATAAAATTATTGATCTAGTATAATTATACTTTATTTAAGTGTAGAATAATAAATTGATAATAATAATAATTAACAAAAGATGAATGATTCTATTCGACTTTCGTACAGTTCAAAAGTAGAGTATATTGGTAGCTTGTCGTACTTTTTTGCCTGTTTACTATATATTATGCATTTAGAATTAATAAAACCGAAAGGATAACCAACATATTGTAGTTATACATATATAATTGTTAGTATACTTATATACTAACAATTATATATGTATATCTTAACACTTTACCGGACAGTAAACGAAACACAAAAGAAGTTTAATAATTGTAACTGCTATAGGAGTTTACTGGCCAGTGAGGTGTTAATATAATATCAGTATTATCAGTGATATATGTATAAATAGTCGGGCTAACTTTACAGAAACAAGGTAGGTAGGTAGGTACCTATAGTAGAAGGAGGGATTTATTTTTAAGCACCTGTTTGTAAATACAAATTTTGATTTCGTTTATAATTAATTTTATTTAAAAGGTAAATTATTTACATAAAATACCGATCCACTCCACATGGCCAATAATAACAAATGATTTACTGAGCCCGAAGGCTGAACTGTACGGCCCGTGGGCTGGTGGCTACAAAGGGCACGTTTGAGCTTATCGCAAAAGCAATTTCTCTCAACCAGCAAAAAAATATTATTCATATTTATATCCAACAAAAAGGTGTATTTTTTCCTTAAAATTGTACTTTTGGCTGGCTTTATTTTAATTTAATATATGGAAAAACTACTAATAATAGTGCAAGTTACCTGAGGTATTTTCAGGTCTTCGCAGATGAGCTCGACGCACGGGATGAAGAAGTCATTGCACACGATGGCTAGCAGCGTAAACGCGTATATACCGAACAGGAAATATAGGAGAACGGCGCCACTTTTCAACTGATTGTCTAAAATACATGTGTGAAATTTGAAAATGTTCTAATATTTGGAAAATACAAAGAAATCAATACATAATATCTCGATAAATCAGAATCATTCTCTTAAACAATCACTAGGAGTTTGGCTAAGCTACCCCTCTTTAGGAAACTCGAGCAACTTTTAATGATAATACTCAATACCTGGATTTATAAGAACTTCAAAAAATTCATCGCACATTTCAACTTTTATTTTTCAACGTTTTTCAGTGATATTTTATTTGTATGTAAACATTAAAATTATATGCAGTATAGTAGTTCGCGTATCTTGAAACTATATCGACAACTAGATAACAGAAGGAAAATCTTAACTCAGTGAAACTATAGAAACCAAGGCAAATTGCAGTATTTCAGGGTGACAATAATTATGAGATAAGCTAAACAACATTTCAACAGTGGCTATAATATGCTTTAAACTACATACGTAGTACATGTGCATGAACTATTCGTTTGACCCGGACTTTTGTGAGCCGAATAAGGAATCTTCTTTCTTTCTTTGTAATTTTAGCACGCTTAGCCTTTTCTATAGTAGAACTTGAATAAAATGATATTTTCTTGTTTGGACTCCGCTACTAAACGTCAAAGTATAAAATCAGCAACATTTCATTTATAAATAGGTATTGTAAAACAGAGATTTTTCTTTAAATAAATTCCTCACAAAAATCAACACTTTTTTACGTTAAAAATATTAGTCGATATTGTTAATTATATTTTCAAATAAAGAAAATAAATAAGAAGGCTCATTTTGCCACGTGGTACGAAATGAAACTCACATGAAACTCATCTAATTTACAAAAATTCCGGATCCCTATATAGTACGAAGGTAGAGTCATTAGACTTAAGGCGTTTGGATTGCCGTTGTTCTGTGAAATGGTGTTTTTGTAAGGACTAAAGCTCAGCTGTGGTTAGCCAGAAAAATCTGAAAAAAATATATGTGTACTATCAACTCTTTAAGAACATTTGTTTAGATTATTTTTATTGTAAGATAAAAACTACTATATGAAAAAAAATAAAAACGGAAAGACATGCATTTTTATAATTTCCTTACTGTTCCGAAATGGCAATGACGTTCGGGAAAATTTTTACATCAAAAGAGACACCATTTATTATACTTCAATCGCTTAGATTTTCGTTAAAATTGAGCAACATTTTTCATACTAATGTTTATAAAACAAAAATCATTCGCCCATTTTTCATAGCGGGGCTCTGTGCGGGCGACGGGCGGCAGTCTGCCACTGGCTTTCAGACGAGGAGGTCGTGTCGCTCGTTTCCGCATCTGTCAATATTCCTGCCGCTTTGTTTACCATGTAGCATAGAGAAAAACATACAGTAATCACCCGGCTGTACCTGTGCTTTTGTACATTACAAGAATAAATGAAGGTCACTTTACCTCCATCTGTTAAACTTTTACTCCTCCTAAACCACGCTATGGATTTTTATGCCAGTTTCACTATTAGATAAGGAATTTTTTGTAGATGTAAATTGATATTAATTTGATTTTATTTAAAAGCAATTTTATTATTTTAAGAGCATTGCAGAAAGTCAAAAAATATATCCATACATATCTATAGAAATCATTTTCCTCCATTTGACGACCTCCGTGGCCCAACGGCCATCACGCCGTACTAGTACACCGGACACCGCACACCGGAGGTCCAGGGTTCGATCCCTGGTCGGGTCAAGATAGAAAATGATCTTTTTCAGTTTGGCCTGGGTCTTGAATGTTTATCTATATTATGTATCCTAACTATCGCAATTCTAACTAATATATATTTGTTTATTCATTTATTTGTTTGTTACAACTTCACGCTTTATCTACTGAACCAATCTTCCTGAAATTTCGCATACACATAGAAGTAGTGAGAAGGACATAGGGTACGTACATATCATCCCGGGAAAAATCCTTGTGGGAAATTCACGCGGACGAAACCGCGGGTAAAAGATAATCAGTAATTTGATTAGTAATTTGATAATCGATGTACAAATAGAAAACATGTCACTCGGTCTCATATACGCAAGTATGGTCTGCAGAAAAAAATAGAATGCAATAAAAATATTATTTTTATTTTATCTATCTTCAACAAACCAACCAATCCGGTAAAAACTAAGTAAGTTTTTTCTGATATAAAGAATGTCTAAATTACTCAACTTCGATCATGGTGCGTTGGTTGGTGGCATTTACATTCCAAAATTTGAAGAATCTATTTCTTTAGTTAAAAAATATGTTCGTGTGTGTATATGTATGTATGTGTGTATGTATGTGTATAACTAATAATAAACTTAATTAATTTAGTAGAAAACAAAATACTATAAAGAATAATTGGTAAAAAATTTAGTGATATTATTATTAATTTTCTCCGAAATATTTTTTGCACACCGTATAAAAGTCAAATTGACATTAGCCCAAACTCTGATAGTATTTTATTTACATTAGTATGAAAATATTGTTGCACAGTCATTTCATAAAAATACGATTCAAAAATTATATTTTTAAAACAGTCTTCAATACACTGTTGTTAAATAGGTATACGTTTTTACAAACACATCATCTTATACTTACCTAAATGATTATTGTAATTTTTTTTTTTGAGATTTCAGAATCGTTCCCATATAAAAAGTTGCTCATAGTCATGAGTACTTTCACCACTAGAGATTTTGCAAGTGTTTACCCAAATGCCCAGTATAAGTACGAACTTTATTGGCTTTCGCCCGCGACTTCGTCCGCGCATAATTTATTATTGTTAATATCTTATATTTCAAGTGGCATATCAAGATGAAACCTATGCTTGCTTTTAAGTGACACCACCGCATCAAATTTTGTCAAGTAGGTAGTTTTTGTGTGATGCGCGAAACATACAGACAGACAGACAAAAAATTCTATCAAAACTCGTTTTGGCTTCTACTGGCCCTATAAAGACCAGCATAACTTTTTCCTTTATTATTTTCTATGTAAAAACATAGACCAGTTACAGTTTATTTAACCTAAATTATAAAAATCCAGGGTGGATCCTTGAAGAAGGTTTTGGCGTATAATTTACGCGAACAAAGCCGCGGGAAACACCTACAGATTACGCGTGAAAAATATGACCCTTCCTTTGCAATCGGTAAAAACACTTGCGATGAAAATTACCATAAATGACCGATTATGTCAGTCAAATTCAGTCACCTTACTCATTTTCAACTCTACTCTGGTTTATGGTCTCTTTCAGCTGTAAAATAATCAAATTTATATGTCGATTTAATCAACAAATATAACCGTGAATAATTATAGCAAATTTTCGCAAATTATGCAAATTCAGAAGGCAACCGAAACCTATCGTACTTCCTTTTGACCAAGCATTGTGAAATTTGGTAACCAAAAAGGTCTTATAGTATCTACTTGTACAGCAATAAATCTGAAAACTGTAAATATATTGTTAGAAGTCTAAAAAAGTGTTCCAACTTATTTTGCGTTCGATACAGTATGAATCCTAGGGATCAAAACTGCAAAGTTTGTTTTTGAAACTAGTTGGTCTTTCAGTAAGAGCTACAATGTGAGATGCTTTGTATACACGAAACACTCGCTGCGAGAGCTTCATTCGCACTTGGTCATTTATTTGTAAACCCATGACTCTGTCAGACATTATTTTTGTGAAATAAAAGTTTCTCTCTTTGGTCGTATTTCCTCATGACTGAGGGTCGTGGTCATTATATGGAATGACACACACAACGACTCTCTTGGCAATATTAATGGAGTGGTTTGCCATCGCTTTCTCCATTTCACACACTGCTGATAATCATCATAAATAAATCATAAGAAAAAAAAAACATAAAAGTTTATTGATACCTATTTTAGTAATCCTACCTATAGTAGTCTCTGCCTACCCCGACGGGAAAAAGGGGTGACAATATTTATGTGGGTAGGTATGTACATGTAATCCAATTATAGTGAAATTTAAGTGTGTCATATTACCATTTTTAAAATGATAGGTTAGTAGAATGAGATATTTAATGATCATTTGTGAAAGGTTTTTTGTGAAATATTAGTGAATCGTAAATAAAGGTAATATTTTTCTTAGCTAGTGCCCGCGTTAGTTAGTTCGCGTGTGAAATGGAGATCGCTGTGGCAAATCACTCCATTAAAATTATCAAAATAGTCGTTATGAGTGTTTCATTCCACATAATCATCCCTATCCTTAGTCATGAGAAATAAGGATAAAGGAAGAAATTTTTATACACAAATGTATTTTCTAACTAGCTTTTGCCCGCGGCTTCGCCCGCGGGAATTTCCAATGGGAACAGTGCTTTTTCCCGGGATGAAAGGTACCCTATGTCATTCTCAGTACTTTTAACTATGTGTATGCGAAAATTGAGGAAGATTGTTTCAGTAGGTAAAGCGTAGTTAAGTGGTAACAAACAAACGAACAAATAAGCAAACTCTCTTTCTCATTTATAAAGAAAAAAAAAAATCTTAATGGTATGGTACTTACAATTGAAAGTCAGTTTTGTATTTACAAAATCATTTATACCCTATAAAAAGTTTCATTCAAATGAATTCAGTATAATGATTAGCATGTTAAAATAAATAAACAAACATACAGACAAACAAACGGATAAAATTCTTAAAATGATGTTCAATCAGTATTTCTTCATCGCACAATTTTTTTTGTTCAATATTATATTCACCGTACCTACAGACATACCTACGATTTTTACTGTTGATAAAATGTTATTGATGCGCTCGGGTGTATTGGCGTTGTCTCTGAGAGCGCGTGATTTTACAGCGGGGGTGCGGGGTGCCTCGTGTCATGCTTTACCCGCAAAAACAAAAGAATAAAGAGCATGTATCGCCTTAATAAATTACCTAAATAATAAGTAGAGATCGGATATTCCAGTGCATATTCATTTGTATATTTGCATTTCTGAATATTTTAATATTTCAAAATTCTTACTATTAACTTCGAATAATATTTGCGAGGAAAGAAAAAAATACTCTAAATAATTTAGGCTAAAAATGAAATGTTGTCAAGTAGTATAGAAATAGTATCAAAATTCAGTTTTAAAAGAAAAAAACTGTGGTTCAATAAAGCCAAACCAGAACAAGGCAAGTGAATCAACTTACCGTCAAATAATGAATCGGGGAAACTATTGGGCTCTATCGCATAACACGTAACCTCGTGAACGACGCCCTCCAAGACCTCAGTCTTGGTTCGAATCCAGGGCCTCAAGTGCCAAGTCTCGCGCTCCTCTTCCAATTTCCTCATCAGGTCCGCAGATATGAGGACGTCCTTTCCATTACTGTTAGTAACGGGCAGGAATATACTGTCATTGGAAACATCTAAAAGAGAAAAGCCGTTGTTATATTATTTGTTATTGATCTCGTTGATTTATAGACCCTTGGGATCTTCGAGCAACAAGGACTTCCGCGCGCGTCCATGTCGCTCTGTTTGGGATACCTAAATGTTAAAAGTTTGCTACGGATTAATTTCGGAACATTTGCTGGATTTTTTCTCAAAGCTGTGTTTATCATTAATAGTTGTTAAAAAATTCAAAGATAAAATTATTTTTGTTAAGTGACACTCTTACCCACAAGGTCTTATCATTCTCTACTGGTTGAATGTATTAAAAAGGCTAAACTGAACAATGAAGCAGGGAAAACGGTGAATAATTGCGCGATTCGTTGGTGGGTCATTAAGAAATAACAATAGGCATCGATATCCAACGTTATTAATTAGCCATGTGTTCCACGACAAACAACAAATTATACCACTCTTTTGTTTTATTTTCAGTTATAGATAATACAATGTCCGTTGTCCTATTCCTATATACTTATATTTATGCAATTCTAGCGTTAAACAGGATGCCATAATATGTATGTATTAATTGTTATCATATACACACTTATATACACATAATAAATGCATAGCTAGATTATATTTTCATTAAAATCATTTTACTTAATTTTCTTTTTGTCCAGAAAACCTAGATATGGAATATTTTTGTATCTGACATTTTTTGATTAAAGTTTTCAGAACCAGTCTTGCGATCTAATTCGGAATATTTTCATATCTGACATTTTTTGATTAAAGTTTTCAGAACCAATCTCGCGATACAGTTTTCATACATATATTTGCGTATTGTGCATCCACCGAAACTAGATACATACAAGTAAGTAGCTAAGTGAAAGGAAATTGCCTTAGCTAAGCAAGTGAGCTTAGTTAAAGAGAAGAAAAGTTAAGATTTGTTATTTATTTACATTTATAGTAATTATTTCATCATTGTCCTAATTTCAAGGTAATAAAAATATATATATATTTTTTTATCTTTAAAGTGCCCAAGTGCCCAGTTATCTGAAGTTGATAGACTGCACTGTTGTTTATACCAAGTAATACTTACTTTGTTCATTGGCAGAACTAAAAACAGAGCATGCCAGTAGAGCTACTAAGCCCAGTATCTCCCTCATCGTGATGTAAAGTGTTTTTGTTCCTTTTTCTTCTGTAATAAACGATACAAGTAAACGGTTATGATATAAGGAAAGACAGTAAAGAAAGATAAGGATTTATTTTTTGAAGTGAAAACTTCTTGAATAAGTAGTACTAGGATACTTTAGAACTAACGTACATAGACATTTCGTACTTAGACATTCCGTAGCGGAGTAGAGTCAGCGCCTACACACTTTGCAATTTGACTAGCAACTAATTACTGCAACAAATTGCGCTACGAGATTGCGCCATTGCATGAAATCGTAGATCAGTGTTGCCACTTTAGCCAAAAGAAAAATTGAAAAGTCTTCTGGTTGAAAATGAAAAATTATGTTGTTTTATGAATTTTTATTTCGGAGAAGAAACCACTTATTTACCCAAAACATTTCCTTCTATTCTCTTAGTAGGCGAGGCGTTTCAATCGTAAAAACAATAGCAACTGCAAATACCACTTTTGGTTGGTAATCTCGATAGCGTTGGTGCCTTCACTACTTGGATTACATATAAGCAAATTTTAAAACAATCTGCCGCCTCCAATCACAAAGTCGAAATCTGTTCGACAATTAAAATAAAATCTAAAATCATAATTATTAAGTGTTCACTCTGGTACATAGAAGCCATACTGTACCTATAGCAACCCATAGCCTGTATTTATTTCTCTCAATTTTTATTATTTCTTCACAAACAACTCACAGCACTCACAGTTGCCCAAGGCGTGCAGCAAACTAAATACATTAATAAATAGATAGATAATGTATACAAATATCTATAAAGTGTCTGAAATTAATGTTGCATTTTGCCATTCTAGTCATCCATCTACGAATTGTATTGAAACATTGTCAATGTTAATGTTGCTACATTGTTAATGTGTATTTATGCAACGAATAAATATTTTTATATTTCTCGTTCGCGGAATGATTCCAGCGAAGTTGCTAAAGGTGAGTAGAGCACTAGCAACTGCGATTGCAACAAATTGCCGATTGCAAAGTGTGTATCAAATCGGAATCTCCGAACTACACGACTTTCGCACGCATTGGGGTCCCTGTTGCTCTACGTAATGACAATGTTCACTATATTTTGAGAGTACTTAGAACCAATAAGTAGTATCAATAATATATTATCCTGATAACAATCAGCAATTATTCCAAATCTCACAAGTCCAAGTCACATGTACAGTGTTGTTTTTTGCGTTTTTCTTTGTATTTCAAACTAATTATTTTTGGGTAATAATACAAATCCAACACAAAAATATGTGTTCACTAAGGTATACTCCATACGCAATCATTAGTCATTGCACACTTCACAACCAGTACATTGCTGTATTGCAAAAATAATACTCGTAAATAAGACAATAACGAACGAAATACGAACACTATATGAGGTAATAAAAAAGATTTATTTAATTATTCATATTACTTACTTTATTACAATAAAACACAATCACAATCCGTATACTGAAAATTTTAAAATAACATTTTCAATTAATGCTAATAGATATAGGTATCCTTATAATTGAATTGACACTCCGCAATCACCACATCTCACCCGCGATACTGAAAGATAGCTATCAATGGCGAGGGTTTTTAAGCAGATAATCTTATTTGATAAGACAGTCGCGGCGATTAGCAAATTCAATTAAGTATTCCTGTATATTGGCCTGAGTAGATACCGTTCGAATAAAATTGAATTCGATATCAGTTGATAAAATAATATAAACAGTTAGGCACCTAATTTAAATGTGATACAAAATACCCTATTCGACTTACATCGATTTTCGCTGCAGATTTTAGGGTTCCGTTGTTGTGAAGAATTTCAAATAAATATATGATTAAGCGTAGATAGGTAGGGCAGCCTCATGCTATAAAATTATTATAGCAATTTATGAGATAGATCTGGCATAATTAATATTGCCTAATAGTCTGTATGCAGCCTTAAAATAGACAAACTTAATTTCCCTCTTTATTTAAGAGGCTCCTTTCATGACTTGTTGTCATAAATGACATCACATCAGTTTCAGTTTTAATTGTCTAGTAATTATTATGTATGAGTAACTCCATTAGAGATCACCCGTCACACATGTTCCGCATGTCTATGCTTAAGTGGTTCATATTGTACCTACACTCGCTGTTGTTACGGCATCATTAACAAACTACCACAGGTACTTAAAGTGCCGCACAAACAAATACAAATGAATGCGGAAATTATTTTATCACGATCTCATTTTACTACGGGGTACAAAATGTCTCAATATCGAAAACACTTCAAGCCTTGGCTTTTTTGTGTCGACTACTGTCGACCCTACACGTTATTCACCCACAGCGGGAATTCAGAAGAAGAGCTGAATGATCATCCGAATATAACCTTGCCTGTTTTCCTCCAGCTTAAGCAGTATAATCATTCCCGCAGTGATATAATATGTTGAATAGATCTTAAAACATATACATACCTATATAACTTCTTCGAAATGGTTAAAAACATTGGATCATATTAGCCGCCCTAGGCTGCTGGTACATCCGCCACTGCCATGAGGGTCAGTAGCTTATCAGCAATCGAATCACAACAAATCGTAGGTACTTTACGGTATTCTCTACTTCACAGGCTTTTCTCTAGTCTTACATAAAGATGTAAAATATGAAAGAGCTAACTCCGATTTGGCGCCACCTGTCATTCATCTGTTATGCTACAGACACGCAAAGCGAGAATAAAAATAAACATGAGAGTTTCGTGTTACCTGACCTTACAATGTAACGCTCCTGAAATCAAAAACGTTTTTATATCATGGCTGTGTTTGTTATCCCTAGATCATATAAGTAAATGCTCGCATCAAATAATAGATACAATATGCTTGAAATACCAACACTATTCTGTAAAATTTTCCTTCGACAACAGACAAGTCTAAGAAAAATTTATGACTCTTTATGTACTTTTTATGTGTCGTCTCATTTTTGTCTAGGAAATTCAGGTTAATAATCTCTACAGCCGGATAAACGCATTGGATTATTTACGACGAATGTAGGTTTAGGAAGATTTAGAGATGCTGTTCTGATACTAATTGGGTTTGGTAGAAAATGAGACAATGACCTCGTATAATTTGCGACCAGTAGTGTCCTCAATTCAATAGAAGAGGGAAAATGTAGGGTCACCTAATATGACACGATACATTCTTAGGAAATGTTTCCATAGAATGAAATATAAAAGGAAGATGAGGATTATATGAAGCAAATAAAGGAGAAAGTTTATATATAGAAAGAAGCGTCGTGTCGTCGTAAGGAACTCCTCCGACAAGAGCCTCGCTCTTAAATTCTATGATGATGATGAATGTCCTCAATTACTGCATCTTTGCACCAGGACTATCATCGTCACACATAAAGTTTTCAGTAAACATATACAATTAAACAACTCTGTGTCCTATGTGGGTATGTTTACCATAGCCTCAAATCGTGCGCATATTTCGATTTAACTATCCTCTGAAACTTGCTGTACACTCAGTAATAAAACATGCTTTATAAAACTCATCATTTAATATAGTTAACATCTTAAGTTTTACTTTGCGTCTTTTTATGATACTTATACTGACGAGATATATAAACACCCGGCCGACCCTAAAATTAAAGTTATTAGAACCATAACTCTGATTTCAGCAGATTTGTAAGGGGAGCGCGGCGAAGCTTATACACAGTAGCGGCTTTAGGGCGAGGCGTGTTTGGGCTACGGCCCAGGGCGCCGGGCGTCAAGGGGCGCCGCGGGCGCCCCCTGTTGTCCGGTGAGGAGCGCCGAAGGCGCCCCAAAGAGACGCCTCAAAGAGTCGTCATAAAGAGCCGCCGCAAGCGCCTCTTCATTTATTTTATTTATTACATGCTAGCTTTTGCCCGCAGCTTCGCTCGCGTGCTTTTTCCCGGGATGATAGGTACTTTATGTGTGTAGGTACCTTATGTATATGTTACGATATTCCAACATAGTTGGTATGCGAAAGAAGGAAGATTAGCTCAGTAGATAAAGCGTGGAGAGGTAACAAACAAATAAACAAACCAACAAATTCACTTTTGCATTTATAATATTAGGATTATTTTGAGTTGACACAATTTGGTCGTAAGAGAAATCCAAAGGCGCTTACGCTTATGTGCCAACTCAGCCATTTTCAAAAATTTCCAAAATTTCACGGGAATCGGTTGAGAAATGCGACCTCTAGAGGAACACACTATATATAGACATACCAAAGCATTCTTGGCCAAGCTCAATTATTTACTTTATTCTTAACATACATAAATATCCTCGACATTACGCCTGTGAACAAACAAAATGCAAAATTTCCACACGCCTAGTGAAGTTTAGACTTTTTTTCGAAAAGTTTAAGCTACAGGGAAAACCCTCAAAAAAATCGAGTGCCAAAATCAAAAATTCACAACACAGAAAACATTTTTTTTTTTTTTCACTATTTGGCACTTTTTTCGTTTTTGTTTTTCTCGAATAATTCTTTTTGCAGCTTATAGCTCTCGTAAGTCCAGTACTAAGTTATAAAAACTTGTGTTACAGGTACCTACTCCATTCTTATTAAAGTAAAACAACTTTTCGTGACCATAACGACTGTGCTATATTCAAAATAAACATGACCTATCAAAAGATAGATGGCTGTACTAGCCACTTTAGTGATGTATGCGATACAAAACAACACCTCCACTTACCGCTATAATCACTAAAGCTAAACAATACTATTCAATACTAATTACGCCCAAAAGTTTCATAAATTTATAATGCTTAGCTGCTCATAAACTTTTCGTTCAAAGATCGGCAGGCATATCAGCTGTTGGCAAATACAGTACTTTAACTATTTTGTTACAGACACATTGTCTACAAAAATGGTGTCTAACATCGATATGCTTCGACCGTTTATAAAAAACTGGGTTTGCACACAGCTTGTGTGCACTCTGATTGTTCAAGTGAAGTCTTCTGAAGAGTCATACTTTTTTCCTCCACTGAAACCAAAACCCACCTCATCTGAACTCTTTTCTTTTGTCTCTACAATACTATCTGTCTTTATTATGTTCTCTAACACAACAACATCACGACTAGTTGTAACAACATTAGTCTTTGGGTTGTATATTCTGTATCCTTTTACATTGTTAGAATAACCTACAAGAATACATTTCTCCGACTTTCTGTCCCATTTACGTCTCTTCTCCTTCGGTACATGCACCATAACAGTACTACCGAAAACTCGTAAGTGACTTATATCAGGCTTGACGCCTGTCCATAATTCAAAAGGGGTTTTATAATTTAATGATGCAGCCACAGTCCTGTTCTGTAAATACACTGCAGTATGAGCCGCCTCTGCCCAAAATCTTTTCTCCAGCCCAACATCAAAAAGAAGACACTTAGCTTTCTCAATAATGGTCCGATTAAATCGTTCTGCGAGACCATTTTGCTCTGGTGTATAAGGATTACTTTTATGATGTACAATCCCATGTTTCATCAAAAACTTATCAAATTCTTTGTTGCAAAATTCTCTTCCGTTGTCACTTCGCAAAATTTTTATTTTCCGATTCAGTTGATTCTCAACCTCTGTCTTATATTGTTGAAAGCATTTTAGCGCCTCATCTTTAGTTTTCAGAAAATAAATATATGTCATGCGACTGAAATCATCTATGAACAACATGAAATATTTTGAACCACCTATTGACATGTTTTCCATCGGGCCACAAAGATCTGTATGAACAATTTGCAATAACTCTGTACTTCTGTTACCATCTTTAGGAAAAGGAAAGCGGCTCTGTTTGCCTTCACAGCAAGTAACACAGGACGATTTACCTATCTCTGCCTTCTGTTCCATGTCAAAACCTTTCACAGCATCCTGCATTTTATTCAGGTAAAAACTATTAACATGTCCTAGGCGTCGGTGCCACACCTCACTAGATATCACCGCTGCGGCAGACAGGTGCACAGATATATTTAGTCTATATACCCCATTAACTAGTGTAGCTGTTGCCACCAAAACTCCTTTTCTGTTATAAATATCACAGCCGTTCTCTCTAAAGTTGACTTTGTTTCCTTTCTTTATAAGTTGACTCACAGATAACAGATTTGTAGTCAACTTCGGCACACACAACACACCTTCAACCATAATATCATATTTACAGGTAGGTGTCTTTGTCAAAATCCGTACATCTCCTGTACATACAACGACGCATCAATTGTCAAAATCAGTTTAGCTCTGGTTTTCGCGTCTCCTGCTGCTCCTATTTCAGCTGGTACTCTCTTCGATTTGATGCAATCAGACATACCTTCCAACACTAGGAAATTCTCAGCGGCGAAAGCCCACTCACTGTAATTCTCACGCCCTTTCAATTTCGGCACATTGACAATATAGTTCGTCGACATTTTCACAGTCACAGCGTTCAATTATAGTTTTTCTCAAACTGCAAATCTATTTCTAGAAAGAATATCCAAGATATTGCCGAAAAAACTAATAATTTTGCTGGAGCGCATAACCTAAAGTAAAACAACTTTTCGTGACCATAACGACTGTGCTATATTCAAAATAAACATGACCTATCAAAAGATAGATGGCTGTACTAGCCACTTTAGTGATGTATGCGATACAAAACAACACTTATAAATCTTAAATAAAATACATATATAAAAAAACTCTCAATCGAAGGGCAATGTGCTCGATAGTCGTCTGAGGTACGAAATCTGTGAATTTTATTACCCTATGCCTTGTTTTTATGGGTTTGAATAGTATTTAGGGGGCGCCGTAGAAATACTGCGGCACTGCTTACACAAATGAAGGCGACCCCTCGCCATCAACCTAATAAGATAAACTAAGTCAGATAACTAATATTAATATTAAATTGCCCTAACTTTTCCCGATTAAGATAACCCTCAATGAAAATCTAAACATGGCTTAACATGTAAAATGCAATTAATACTTATCCGGTATTAGCGAGATTATAGTCTCGGAACTCGATTATCTTTTTTATTTTTGTAATAATCACCTAAATAAAATGTGCGATTACAATACAGCAGATCAGCATTATCATTCACATGTTGAACATTTAAAATATTATTTAATCCTAGTTTCTGTAAATTTGTTACAAAACATAATAAATCAAGTTCCATGTACCATATCTATCATACTTACATTTAAAAAGGCATGGTAACCAAGTTCGTTCTCGCGGACATGATGACCATTGTCTTGAGATAAATAATATTAAGCTCTTCTTTATAGCAATGTTTTCTAATAGTATAGTTTTTCCTCGGGCCTATTTGTACAGATCGAAGCATAACTAAACCGCGAGAAAGCAACATAAAGTTAGCCAGGAGATAAAGGATCAAAATAAGAAAAGAGTATAATTTCATTTAGTTGATAAGGCTAAATTCATAATTTGAATCAAATCGGATGATTCTAACGGTCGCTTGCTAGCCGATGAGTCACATTCACACATGTTGAGCTTTGACTTCTACTGCATTGCTACTACATTTTATATCTATCTCAGCCGAAAGACGTCCACTGCTGGACAAAGACCTCCCCCAAGGGTTTCCACAACGACCGGTCCTGTGCTGCCCGCATCCATGCGCAACCCGCGACCATCACCAGTCGTCGGTCCACCGAGTGGTCGCCACTCGAGAACTTTTCTGCCCCAACGGCTATCTGTTCTACGAGCTATGTGCCCCGCCCACTGCCACTTAAGTTTCGCGATTCTGCGGACATTTTATATACCTAAGTAATAAACTCGTATCGGCAAAGAATTAATATAATATTAAGTACTACGTATAGGTATAGATTGAATCTAAATAAATCTTTTGGTTCGCCGAATATACAACTGAGCAGGTCTGTAAACAAGTATAGTACGTTATCCTTCAGGGATTTACCCTTGATTGGGTACAATTTTCAAACTACTGAACGCGTGTTACCACCTACTCTTTAATAATTTGTTCTTAGTTAACGTTTGATATTCTAATAAAACAGTTACTCTTTATGTTTTAATCTAATTTATTCTCACGATGCAGCCCAGAAGTTGAACTAATTAGTCTTTCACAAACAATACAGCATTCGCTCAATAAGTAAAATCAACATCATTTCGAGTTGAAATGGCAAAATTAGATTTTTTGCCAATATTTGGCCACTTCGACCTCGCTATCGTTGTTGGCCTCATTGAAATCTTCCAAAGTACAGGAGGAAGGACAGTTGGGGAATATTAAAAGTTAAGCAGGTTTGACAGCTCCACAATCTCATAAACTGAGCCAAGAAAAAATTACTCGGTTTTCAGGGCATCTCCCAACACCAGCCCGGAGGAGACCAGGGGAGTTCACTACCCAGTCAATTTCAATGAATCATAATTTGAGTAGTTGAGAGAAATGTAGTTTAGGAAGTATCTGACACCACCGAAGAAATTCAATGTCGTTTCTATGAAATATATAGCTCTTCAAGACGTAATTTTTTTTTACCTCGACGCTGAAAACAGAAACAAATGCAATAGAGATAATCTTTATGGAGATAACCGAAGTAGTAAAGTGATTAGTGTTAAGCTAAACATTCCGGAGTAACAGCCGTTAACTGCGACTTCATTTGGCTCATGTTGTGTCACTTCTTATGAATTTTGATTGCACATCATATAAGAATATACCATGAATATACCTACCTATGACCTCAGGAGGCATTTATTACACCGCCGTCGGCTTCGCTTAGATAAAAGTAAATTGATTTTCATCTTTCTCCACATATTTAACAACATGCAAAATGTTTGCCAGATCTATTAAGTAGTTTTTGTGTTATTCCTTTGATAACAAACATACAAACAAATCAAGCTTCTGGTTTTATCTTAGTTTAGAACTCATATTATGAAGGAAGAAGTTTTGCCAAAAAAACAAACACAAATATTCATATAGATTTATTATTTAAGGTAGTACCTATTTATTTTACACACAGAAGATCGACCTTAAAATTTTGTAAAGTATGCTAGATTTTATCATATTAAAGTGAACAAAAAAAGCCTTGACTAGCAAAACACAATTTGTCAAAAGTTAATTGTTCAATCACTATATACCTAAGTACCTACTTAACATCTTCAACGATTACATCATCAATATGAGAAAATGTCTATTCTTGGCAGTTAGTTGATCTAGGTATTACCATTTCTTATAAGAAACATCACTTTTGTTGTTAAAAGAGTCCACCATCCACGCATCTCTTGTCTGTAGTCGTGATACGTTCTTAGTATTCACTTTATGTTTCATCACATTCACTGGCCGAGACGGATCTTGTGTTACTTTCCGAGAGAGATTGTCAAAAGGCATTTTGAACAAAAAGAATAACAAAAAGTCAAATGCTGATAAAAGCGTGAACCCAAGCATCAGGCTTAAAAGACCACCGAAGGCAGCTGTAATAAAAATAAAACAAATTTAAATCAGCACTACATACATCATTGACAAAAAACATCACCAACTGCTTTATAAGCTGCTATATTAAATAAGTTCGCAGCAAACATCCATACTAATATTATAAATGCGAAAGTTTGGATGTGAGTTTGTGAGTTTGTGAGTTTGTGAGTTTGTGAATTTGTGAGTTTGTGAGTTTGTGAGGATGTTTGTTACTCAATCACGCAAAATCTACTGGACGGATTTCGATGAAATTTGGTACAGAGGTAGATAATGACCTGGAATAGCACATAGGCTACTTTTTATCCCGGGAAAAAGCACTGTTCCCGTGGGAAATTCACGCGGGCGAAGCCGCGGGCAAAAGCTAGTACCTATATAAACTAACCTTACTACCTACTGTTTTTGCCTGTTATAAGTTTAACCATAAATAATTTCTGATTCGCATCTGTAAGTGTCATGGAAGTAGTAAGTACTTTGTACAAAGGTACTTATTACTTCCATGGTAAGTGTCTCATTACCACGGAAGTAATAAGTACTTTGTACAAGTACAAAGTACTTATTACTTCCATGCTCATTACTTGCTTTTCTGATCAACTAATGTCACCTGACTATCTAGGTTAATGAGTAATGATTGTCCTACCAAACTAAAGTTGTAGGTATTTCACAAAATTAAGAACCTGTTTTATTGTTTGTTGATAAAGCGTCTGATGGAATCTGACAGATAAATTACAGATCTTTTGCAAAGTTTACCTATCTGGTAGATTACTCTGTCATAAGAATGCGATACTGTCAGAAAAGTTATTAACTCGTGTTGCTTTTATTTTAGATATTTATAAAGAACACAAAATTATCTAAAATCAACTAGTGTGTGTACAAAGTAGTATCTATTAGATACATACTTCATGTGTCTCTTGCCTCATCTAATTTATGTTTAATAAATTGGTCAAGTGCGTGTTGGGCCACGCGCAATGTAGGGTTCCGAAGGTACTTACTACTACTAACCTAAGTATATACCATCAGTTAGAATGCAAATTGTTCCTAGGAATATATAGATAGATAGATCAACACTTTATTGCACCATTTACAAAAGAACATACAAAAGAGACAAAATTAAATACAAAAATGAGCGCAAAGGCGGGCTTATCGCAAATGCAATTTCTTCCAGCCAACCTTTGGGTGGAAGGAAATATACATGACAAAAATGTAGGGTGCAGTAAACACTAAAGATAAAGGATAAAAAAATTAAAAATAAACTAAACATTGATCAAATAAATATACACATTCATGACACAATCAGGACAATATGGAAATAAATAAAATTAAAGACTCAGATAGCGAGACTTTACCTGCTCTCTGAAGGATGACAAAATTTGGGCACAGTTCACATTAAAATCAATTTTGTAAGTTTATCTACATAGCCGTGTAAAATCTACATAGCCGTGATAATTTTTTGCTAGTTACTATAATTTTTTTCATGTATCCACCCTCCGCCATTTTCCTGTTCGAGGGGGGGACACTTGACTCTAACAAAATTTATCACTTTAAATTTAAAAATTTCGCAAACGGATTCCTAAAACAAAAATTGGTCTTTACATACTCATAATATTTTTAAAAGACCTATCAAATGATACCCCACACCCACGCGATGGTATAATCGAAAGAAAAAAAACCATTCCCACTTCAGGTGTAGGGCAGGCCCCCTAAAAAATATTTTTTTCGTATTTTTATTCTACAGTTCACTCCGTGTAAGAAATATGTATATTTGTTAATTTGTACCAAATTACAGTTTTCTATTATTAGTAGTCTCTGAGCTAAGCCGCGGACAGACGGACAGACATGACGAAACTATAAGAGTTCCTTATTTACTTCGGAACCCTAAAAGTTTTGGTTTTGAAAAACAAATATAGTCACAGGAATAGCCGTTTCTGTGATCAGAATCTTATCTTATAAAATATTGCTATGATCTACATCTAATTACTTTTTTCGTTTCTTCGTACTTTAAATTAGCCATAAATATCTTGACATATAACATATACGTGGTAAAGGTAATTTTTAGTGCGGTGAATCTTTCAACATTATCCATTCATCTGTGTGGGGTTTACGTAAAGTGTAACAAATACGTATGTATGTACTAACCCAATATATTTTGCCAGTTGAGATAAACATCTCGACGGTATTTTGTTGATACTAAGTCATTAAAGAACACGTTGAGCAGAGAACGATTCACCAATTTCACGTCATTGCTGAAATATTTTAAAAGTAAAAAAAATATATTTTATTTACAATAAAGAGCACTAAATTAGTATTCTTCTATCTAGGACCATAAAGAGAGTGCTCTCCACTGTTTTATTTCACTAACCGCGTACAGTACAAGTGGTTGATCCTACCATTCTGTATATAGCAAAAACAAACAACTAACAAGAACGGCAAACCGTTGTGCTTTAAGTCCGGCGCCAGAGTCCCCAGCGCTACTTCTAGCGGATAGTCGTAATGTTCACATTCAGGGTAGCAGTGGAAGGTCATCCCGAAGTTGCCGAATGCCGACAAATCTTCCATAGGCACTGAAAATATAAATAATCTGGTTTTATTCTAATACTCCCATAAAAGCGGATATGCAGAAAATAAAAAATGGAATTATTTTTGAAAGTATTTTGAGTGATTTAAAAAAAGTTAGCCGTCATAAGACGTCCGAGAGATGTAAAACTTCAGGGTCCCTATTTTTGAAAGTGTGACTCACCAAAAAAGCGTGAGCCGAATGATTTTTCATTCGATATCAATTATTTCGTATTTTTGAATTGTCTATGTCGAATAGTTCGCAACGAGTGGTCTAGACAGCTCGTTTTCGTATGATTTGGTAGTCGAACGATTTTTAGGTCACAATGTTGAATAACATAGACAACCGGATATGGATATAGATATAGTCTATTAGAATTTTCATTTTTGCGTTCCGTTTAACGCTTACGTTCTCTTTGATTGAAAATTTACGATATTTTTTTTAACAATTCGTTACCGATTCGGTTTTCGTTGCGTAGAATTAAGCAGAAATTGTTTCTCGCATTATTTTCATATCACTGAATAGACTATTATGTCGTACTCGTCCTATTATTAGGTCACTAAAAACATAAAAGCCGTATTTTTACACGACTGATTAAAATCACTCGTCTGGCAATGTTGCCAGTGCACTGTCAAGCCGCGCGAATAGTTGTTTTACATCAAAAAAATATTAAGTTAATCCGACCAACATCTGTAATAATAATAAGAAGATACTTCTTCGTGTCTTGAGCCGGGACTAGATCTATGCCTAAATAATTTAATAGGTAGTTGGATTCTCGACAGAACTCGACATGTAGTATTTGTCTACATTATTCAACGTCACAATTTCTTCATTTGCACACATCATTCACATATATAAACAGACGCCCCAATCTTATCAGGGGATGAAAAAACTGGCAATCTTCCAGCAGCGTCTATCTGTAACTTGGCTAATATCCACTGTATTAGATATAAGGGCGCCTCGTATCGTATTTGCCTAAACTAAACGGATGTTTGTGAAAGTTGTGTGTGGAGTACAGACAGCATATTGGCAAGTTTTGCTTGGAGTGAGAGTAGAATAAACAAAACATTCAGGTAACAACAACACAAACCGTGTTCGAATGAGCAATGCGTATGCCAGCTGTTTGCGGCAAATATTGAGTTCTAAATAGGTTCTAGTATTTTATGATTTAGTCGCCGTTTTTTATTGTTAAATCTTAGAACATATAAACATTCCACACAATTATTATCCCTAAAAAGCTCATTAAAATAAAAATGTATGAGCTTTTTTTATTGAAAGTGACTTTCTAAAACAAATTTTAAGGACTACTAAATAGGATTTCACATACTTGATACATTCCCCAAACATTCCACATCATTAAAATCACAATAACGGACAGGTTCTGAAACAAATGATATTTTTTTTTCTATACTAACTATTTGGATTCTATTTAAGTTATGCTTATAATTGGTTCATTCGTCAGTATCAATTACTATAAAAACTAAGTTTCTCAAGAATTATTTACAGTAAAATACGAGTATAAGTAAATATTAAAAATATAAACATCTGAAACCACAGTGATCAAGTTTTCGCATATTACAAGACATGTGACTTTGTAGTTTTTGTATGTTCCTAGGAGATTCATAAGTAAATGACATACACATAACGATAACAATCTTATGTATTGTGATTATCCTAATCCTAACTATCCTAACTATATATTAATATTATAAATGCGAAAGTGATATTGTTTGTTTGTTTATTTATTTGTTTGTTACCTCTTCACGCTTTATCTTCCTGAAATTTTGCATATACATAGTTAGAAGTACGGAGAAGCACATAGGGTTTATCCGGTAAAAAGCACTGTTCCCGTGGGAAATTCACGAAGCCGCGGGCAAAAGCTAGTAGATCTATTATAGGTATAAGTAGACTGTAATAATGAGAAAACTTAGAATACCTTTGACTGGAAAGTAAAAAGGCACACACTCGCAGGCCCTCTTGACTAATTCCATCCTCTGGTACGCCATGCAGTTATGAAACGAATATTGGCGGAAAATACCGAATTTAACCTGCGATAACAATAGGTATATATAAGTTGTATGTAATACACAATCTACAATACGGAAGTAACATCATTATTACTCGTATATAGTCAAAGCATTATAGTTAACCAAGGTGGTTTAAAACCTTAGTTTTTTATGGCACCTTACTATGGGAATACAAATCTTGTGAATTTTGTCTGATGATTTCAGGACACAAAAACGCAAATATTTGGTTAAAAAGACACATTTCCTGGCATATTGCGGTAGTGACGTTAACACATCGTGGTTTTAGTGGGTTCAACAGCTTCTCGATCACGATCAATTGGTCGACTGGTGACAGATCTACTAGCTTATGAGCAGCTCTTCTTTATATGTACTCTGTGTTCTCGATGCTGGATGAATGTGAAGGCAGTCTTTTCCACATGATAGAGAAGCACAGATGGCATCGTCGGTAAAACCCAAAGTCACATTACACAAGCTGCGGAAAGATAATAGGAACGCAACGTGACGCAAATCATTATCACTTCAGTGGTAATTTATAATTTCGATTAAATCTTGATTCCTAGATTAAAAGTCTAATCGAATCAATTCATTTGTATTTACGTCAATCAGAATTTAAGATTTTTCTGCAGCGCCTGTTTAGACACCGGAATGGGTCGACCCACCGGGTCCACGGGTAAACACAGCGAATACATAATAAACCTGAGGTACAAATAAAAAAAAATCGACCAAGTGCGCTTCACACTCGCGCACGGAGAGATCCGTACATGCAAAGCATCTCAAATTATTACTACTCTTAACTAAAAGACCAAGACAAACTAATATAAAAATATTGACAGACAGACGGAAACAAAGTGATCTTAAGGGTTCCGCCATTTGAGGTACGGAACTCCTAAAACGAACTAACTTAGCAGTTCGATCCCCATATACGTTCTACAGATTCATACTGCATCGAGCGCAAAAATATGTTTGCAATAGTAAATTCCTTTTTGTTAGATTTCCAGCTACATATTTTAAATTTTCAGATTTATTCCTGTACAAGTACCTAGTAAGTTGGTCACGGGATGGGTGACCGAAAATGTATTATCTCGAGCTCCTACTTACTTTGGAAGTTCGCAGTCGTTGAAACTACCAATCCACGTTGGGCCCGTGTGGTGGGTTATGTTCAATATGGGCGTATGGGATTATGCATTCACAAGGATGGTCAGTGCCCCAGCAGTAATGGGGACATCAAAATGGCTGAATGACTATGACATAAATCTACATAGGCAATAATATAGCATAATAAAGTATGTTTTAATTGTTAGTGCCGTTATTTAGAGGCATAGGCAAGATAACCATATGCTTACCTCGTTGTAGTAATAGCACTGTCTCTGTTCAGGGCTAAATGATTTAATGCCAGGTGTAGCGTAGGTCGTTTCTGGAGACAAAGCTATGAGGACCTCTGTGGCCGGGTTGATCAGGCGCGCAGGGGAATCCAAGTCAGGGAAATTGTAAGCGCCATCCACAAACACCTTTAATGGAAAAAGGAATTAGAATGAGAATCCGTAGAAAAATCTCAATACGTTCATTAAATTTTTGAGCATTGGAAAACATATGCAGTTTAAATCAAACTTCTAAATTCTTCGCTATGGCTATTATTAAATCTACGAGGCACTTAACAATTACATATTATTTAAAATTTTGAATTTAATTTATTTCTGTTGATAGAATTATTTTAAAAATATATTATAGCCTTTTCGCATATACAAAGCGTTACCAACGAGTGAACTAGACTATAATAACTTACAAAAAAACCCTGAGATCCTATTGCAGCACTGTAGTAGTCGTCAGCGTCGGAGTTCAAAAGGACTGTGAGTGCAGTTTGGTATCCACAAGATGCTACTCGCCGAGGAGTCTCAGTATTTTCAGTTCTGTAATTGTCTATTTTATATTTTCATATTTTACATATATACATAGAATCACATCTTTATCCCTTACGGGGTAGACAGAGCCAAGAGTCGTGATACTCGAAGGCCACGCTTTTCAAATTTTGACAGGTAATTTAACTTGTTGACCACCGACACAAGCTGTGGCCCAGTGATTGTGAGAGTGTTCAGTAAATAAATATTTACTATTTTTTACTCTCACATTGCGTGTCCCATTTTTTGGCTTAGGGATGAATTCCCCCCTCTTCCAGCAACGTAAGACGCCAACCATAAATGTCATGATAACAAGAAATTTTATAAAATAATGCTATAAGTACATATAGTTAATGATTAACTAGGTAACTACTTATTAAAATTGATGTAAGTACATTGGAAAAGGTTTCGCACGAGATACTACCTTTTTTAATTTGTAGTAAGTAAGTATGTTACATTATCCGTAACGCCCATATAAATAATAGAAAATACAATATAAACTTAATAGGTGGCGGCTGAAAATCAGTGCTGAGCATTTTGTTCAGCGACTGAGCCGTCACCTACAAGTATTGTGATGCTCGTACTACATCCACGTTTTTATTTTAAGTGTCTTTGTATCGTATATGGCACTAAACTCATTACATGGAATACTTTTGTTCGCACGAGCAAAGCTGCGAATAACAGTTTGTTGAAAAATTTACGGGTTTATCTTTTCTGTGTCCGTAACGCCAAAGTAGTTGAAGGTGCAGCAGAGGTTGACGACGGTGAAAATGGCCTTGAAAAGCTGGTCACAACGGTATATAGTGTTCTTCCACATGCATCGCTGCACGATGCGGCTGCAGGAGTTCGCAGGAGAAAGCTGTACAAATTACACAAAATAATTAATAAAAACACATCGGAATTTCGTAAATCAAAAACGTTATGTAGAGCGCCAGGTCGGAAACCCTGGAAAAGGTACCTGTCGAAAAAAACGGTGAATAGTGAAGTTGTTCATGTTTAACACAGTTTGGAGTGTCCGTAAATTTTCTTTCTGTTTCCTGGTGGCACCCACCGCCGAGTAAAGAAGTGGAGCAAATCGGGTGATTTCAAAAACGTGATCCGCACTCACATTGGGGGGGAGGCTCCTGATAAAATATAAATATAATCAACTTTATTATAACGTTTAATTTCCGTGCTATTATTATAAAAAAAGTTGATCATCTTCCGCTACCTGCCATTTTTTTGTTTATTTATTTGTTTGTTACCTCTTCACGCTTCACTACCGAACCAATTTTCCTGAAATTTTGCATACACATAGTTGGAAGTACTGAGAAGGACATATAGAGTATCTTTCATCCCGGGAAAAAGCAATGTTCCCGTGGGAAATCCACGCGGGACGAGCCGCGGGCAAAAGCTAGTATTCTATATTCCATATTGTCTATCCAGAATTCAGCAATTCATAGCTGACATAAAATAGTGGTGGCTTATTTACTTGTGGCCAACAGGCAGGCCAAATGTTAAGTGAGATTTAAAGATATCTCACTCAATAACCCAACAATCCGGTCCACTAGCATCCCATCAGCCAAACCAAAAGCCTCTTCAAGTTGCCTTTGGCTCTATGAACGCTTCAGAGGATTGAGTCCCGTGCCTGAAATAGCCTGCATATAATAAAATAATAGGAAATGAGCCCCAGAATCATAATAGTCTCTTGACTTGACGATTATCTTCGCACATCAAAAGGAAGGCACGTTATGATCGCCATCTAGCATGCCAAGTAAACCACAACAGTTTGTGGGGGGCGAAAAGGATTTCCTTTCCGCTTATCAATTGACCTTTCTACCCACTCGATAAAATTAATTTAAGTCTTAGATAAATACTAACACGGTATCGGCGAAGAGTCTGGCCGCTTTGCGGGAAATCGCATTCAAGTCACAAATGGTGATCGCCGGAAATGGCACGTCCCAAGTGGCACCTTGAGTACTCTCTATCACCTGTTTATGGAAAGAAGAGTTGGTAAAAAATAATATGCCTAGTAGATTTCCAGTCTGTCAAACTAAAACATTATTTAATAACGTAAAATAGTAAGTAAATAGTATCGTACAAAGTCAAATTATTCCTCTACTGTAACTGGTTATGGTTACTAACTGCGGTTACGTATGATGCCGAAGGGAACCGCGTGTTTGGCTAAAATTTTGGCAAGGATTTTATAAGTACTTAGTTATGTAGGTATTTATAAATTTCTTACCCCTAGTATTTATTGGGCAATCTCTATCCATTTCCTGCTGTTCTTTAAATAATCAAAGCTGTTCTTTTAACATCATCCGCCCAACGCATTTGCGGTCTTCCTTATGGGCGTGTTTCGCTTCACGGTCTCCACTCTACCAGAGCTTTGCACTATGAACCTTCTTTCCTGGCGACATGGCCAGCCCATCGTGACTTTACTGTGACTTCTGAGCCACTCATTTGTCTTGCGGTCTTTAAGCGTGACACCTACCAGTTTTCTCTCAATTGCCCTTTGAGCGACTCTGAGTTTATGTAGGATCTCCTTCGTAAAATCCCAGGTTTCGGCACCCTAAGTGAGAACCGAGTGGATAGAGATTGCCCAAGACCGGGAGAAGTGGCATAAGATGAAGGAGGCCTACACCCATAGGGTTGAAAAGGGCTGAAGAGAGAGAGAGAGTATTTATTGAAAAGTGTGAGGTCGGAAACTTATCGAACCGCCTTGTAGACCCAATACGATCTGATTAGACGATCTTTGTCAATTTGGATATGCAGCACAATCAACGCTGCGGTATTGAATCCGATAAGGAATTAAATAGTGTGTACATAATTGTGTAGGTACTCACGGTGACTATAGGATTCCGTGCATACCACCTGTAGGCCGTAATCAGAAAATACACTGCAAAAATGATACTGATGAGGACTGCAAACGCCCAACTGGCTCTGAATACAAAACCACAAAAAATATATAAATAATATAGGTATTTACTACTAAACTTCTAGAAGAGAAATGGAATTTCAAAGATAAAAAATTTGTAAGTACCCAGGTACTATTATAACTTTTCACTTTTTACCCTTTCTTTCCCACCTCTTAGAGATTGCACTTGCGAAAAGGCCGCCTATTGAACATATTTTACCTATTATAAGTCTCAATTTGTATCCTTTACGTGTTTTGGTACAATAAAGCATTTTTACTTACTTACTTACTCTTATATCTATAATAAGTACAATACATACAATAAAACTGTAACTGGTCTGCTACTGTACATAGAAGACCATCTTCGTCTTCATAGGGCCAATAAAAGCCAAAATCATTTTTATAGAATTTTTGTCTTTCCCACCAAATTTGATGCGGATTTCACTTTTGTATCATAGACGGTCTAGGTTTCCTATTGATTCACCGCTTAGAACCTGAGATATTAACAATAGTAAATTAAGCGTGGACGATGTCGCGGGCACAAGCTAGTGTATTAAATATATTGTCGCCTGATGAAACGTTCAAGCAAAAATCGATATTCAGACACTTGTTTGCTATTAGGATAGATTCGAGCAACAAACCTAACCTACATTTTCTGCCTTCATGTTAATTGTAATTTATTTATGTTGTTTATGCAATAAAGTTATTACAAACAAACAAACCTTTCACAAGGGCTAAGTTCTTCCATAACTATATATTTGTATCCGTGCAAATCTGTCCTCTTACAAAACTCAACAAGCTTGTTGGAAAACCAGCCAATCTTCTCGTGTTCCTTATTACTATTACGTTCGCTGGCGAACCTTTTATTTTGTTTCAGCCCTAAAGGTCTATCGGGATTGTAGTGAACCATATTTTCTTTCCAATTTATTTCTGATATAGGAATGTACATGCAGCTTGGAAAAACTGTCGCTGTGGAGTGATAAATAGGTAGAATTGTCACCACACGAATCAGTAATTATACGAAGGTTAGATCTGGTACTGATATGGATCAGGCCCCATTAGTTAGGTACCTACGTTATATTGATGACTACAAGCTCACATGATCAACTGACAAATACATGAAATCAATCATTTAACACAAGTACCTAGCGTCTATTGCTTAGATCTGCCGACAGTTGTGTAAACGAAATCTATTTTCATAAGAAGTTAAACGGTTTTTTACACGACTGACCAAAAAAGGAGTGTTATGTTTTCAGGGTTCATGTATGTAAGTATGTCTTTATTTCACCATAAGTCCTGAACGGCTGAACAGATTTTGATGTGAGATGTATTTTTAGATTCCTCGCATTCCTACAAGTGACATTATGTGAGTAGTCAGTCGTGTTTTTCATTTTTTAATTATTAGCTTGTTGAATTTAAATGTAACTTTATTTTATGAAAAACATGGTAAAATACAATGTTTTTCATTGCAGGTATCGATATTATCCATTAGAATTGGTGATTAATTATAATATTAATGTTTACTATTTATATAGAGAACTAACTTTGGATACGGGGAACACGCGAACTACTAGAGTAGTAATTAAAAGTCCATAACTATGAATGACCCGATCAGGGGAAGTTTTTAGGGTTCCGTTCTCAAAGGATCCAAAGAAAACCATAATAATACCTGTGCCTTCTCTGCCTGTTTGTCAGAGCGCTCTATCTCTGTAGAATTCGGTCAACGGCGAGTCAAGCTCCAAATTTTTGATACAATACGATTAAAATGCTACGTAAAGACGACTTGGACTGATGTCATTTTCAGGATTTAAGTACTTTCTTTAATAAAAGTTAGTACAGTGAAGTGAACATATACATTAGCCCAATAGTGTTAGAATTATAATCACATTGTAACGCGGCGACGCGTTCATCCTCTTTGGATCCATTTATGCGTGCGCTGGCACATTCATACTTATTTCACCTGTCATAAATTTTAAACTGTATTCATACACATTCGATTCTGCATTTTGATATCATTCTTGACTCAGTTTATGTAAATCACTTATCGTCTAATATTGTAAAGATAAATAATAAATCTAAAATATATTTAATATATATAAAACAACATAGACTGTCCAGGGTAAGTTTTATTGGTTCTTTCGGAAGTGATTCTAAATTTTTAGTGAAGTGAGTCTTGTTATGTTATCTAACCGTTATTATATTTGTTTTAGGTCTTATGTTTACCAATAATACCCTCACGCCCCAACATTGTACCTAAATACACGTAAGTGCATTACCTAATTATTTTAAATAACTTACCCAAAAGGCTGGAAACCTGACCGGTAGCTTGGGTCTTTGCCCCGTTACCGATGGGTTCCCCTTTTTATATATTTTTAGTCTTTTATTTTTTTGAATATTTTTGCGTAAAAGAGTTGCGAAATAAATGCAATAAAATATATTAAAGAATTTACGTACCTATACCTACCCAGTCCCAGGAACTCTTAACCGCTACACCAAAAAGATAGGTTTACTAGTCGGTCACGCGCTTGACCGGTTGATTTTAAATATTAATGGCTAGTAATCACATCGCTCAGGGTCACATGTTGTAGTAAATAATTTTTCCACTTAGGTACATGTCATTAGAAATAACTAGAATTAAATAGCAGCCTTTAATTATATATTAAAGGTACGTACACCTTCATATATTAAAGGTTGGTACCTACACCTTCAAACTCTACTCGTTTGGTAAAATTTATGTTTGCCATTATGAATCTGGAAAAATAGGCTCGCCCCAGTGATAGGCACAGAATGATTTCTATTTTTTATCGCTAAGAAGGCCCAAGACTACTTAGATGGTCCAACACTAGTTGCATTGAAATAACTGAAGTCATGCACGGGAAAACGCATATGTATGGAAAGTAAGGAGGCTTCTTCCTACATAGAGTTAATTTTAGCAATGAATTTATACAAATATGTTAACAAATAAAAAGCAAGTTTGGCAGCATGTGATCTATATTACCTAAATAGTATACATATTTACATTTTATATATGTAGGCACTTAAGTAATACACATTTACAATTTTGTTCGTAATCATTAAAGCAATATTTATATTATTATTTAATCCACTAGCATCCTCTTGATACAGTTTTTGAATGAAGCTATTGTTTTGCAAAAAGTTGAAGTTTTTGTTTTACACGTATTTTTTTTATTCATCTTTTCAGATCTAATTTTATATGAAAATGAATAAACAAAATTTGTATATTTTAATAATCATGCCATAAGAGGATGCTAGTGAATTTAAATCTGTAAATATGTAAGGCACATATACATAAGGCACTTGTAGGTTGAGTCCTTACACATAAAAAATTAAAAACAAATGACAACTTTTAAAAATTGGTCATAGAATCATTTACGGTTTATAAAATTAAGAATGAAGACACATATAAGGGAAATGCCCCAAGACACACTGCACGTAATCCTTGGTTGTATGTGAATCATATAAATATATCTTTGATGTGAACATTATCATATCACATACACATAAGAGATCACTCGTGGGTGATCTCTTATGTGTATGTGATATACGGACTGTCATCTGCAGCTGTGAATGATAGTCCGACTTGTTTTCGGAGGTAAGGCACAACATTTTTATTCTGCATGTACTTATATTATCAAAAAGCTTCTTGTTTAGTTTATATTTATAGGTAGGTACATACCATAAAATCTTTATGATATTCCTAAACCGCCGAATCTCTCTACCAACTACTTCAGGAATGTACAGGTATTTGGATATAATATTGCAGTGTCTTTAACTTTGTTCTGTAACTTTATCGAGTCTTTAAAATGAAATGATCTCTTCTATTCTTAATTCAATAGACATTATTTTGTCAGTTTAAATCACATAATACATTGAGCAAATTATACTTAGGTATGCTTAACATATTAACAAAATAAATGTCATTATTAACAAAAAGTAAAAACAATAAATGTCATAAAAACATATGAGTAATTAAACAATAATTAATTTCAAATAACTAACCATAACAATCACCTCAACACTAAGAACATACACTACCAGTTATTTTGTATTTTATTTGAATACTACAAATTAATATTTCTAGACTAAAAGATGGTGTTCAGTTCATCCATCCTTAAAACAAAAGTATTACAATTCTTTAAAATGTTCAGTAGGTAGGTAAAAATTCGCCAAAAGTATAAGTACATATTTAAGATACTAGCTGCTGCCCAGGGTTTCGTTCGCGTCAAAAAGTATGATGAGTTTCCATACAAACTGTCACCCCCATTGATATTGGGGGTTGATTGTTGACAAGTGGCCTATGTTAGACTTCGGGTCTTTAATTATATCTGTCACTGTGATATTGTAAATATCATTAGATTAGTATCGTGAAATTGTAAAGTGTCGAGAAATTGATTATGGTTAAACCATTTAGAATTCATCATTTGTCGATACTTTACAATCTATCAACGTGTAACCGTCAAATTGTCAAATTACATAAGACGGAACGCACGAAGATTCATATTTATCATTCTAAAGTTTGTATACCTAATATATTTAAAAAATATTATATTATTAAACCTACTCAGACAAATTGTGACATTAATATATAAAATGCTATAGGTACTGCGATTCCACACACCTTGTCGGACACTCAATAATCGGGTATCAATGATGACACATCAGATGTGTCGTTAACAAAATGGGGCCAAGTTTTGATAATGTTGTAAAGCTTGTCCCCGGGGCTTAATGTAGACGACAACTGTCGGTGGGCGAACAACTTATAGTCTTTAGTAAGTTTACCTAGTTGCACACCTAGCTGAAGGAGCTTTTTACAAGCATCTAATTGATTTTCTGCTGGAGACTCATTATTAAAAGTGCCTACAAAACCAATGCCAATGCTGTACTTGTTGTAACCAAGCGTATGGGCACCCTGGATGTCCCAACCGCGGCCGTAGTAAGCTGAGCCATCTCCTCCGATCAGAAAATTGTACCCGATATCGTCCCACTTTCGCGACTCCATGTGGAACATTTGAATCAGTCTAACACGTAGCACGCATTCGGTCTGTAATCAAACCAACAAGATTATTATATTTTGTGCTTGAAAAATGCCAGGCAATAATTGCGATTTGAAATGTATCGTTGATAATGTAAATAGTCTAAGAAATGGAATGTGCACAGAAAAAAAGGGATAAATAATTAGATCCTCAACTCTACGTCTAATCTATACTTCAGTATTTATTTTAAAATTTATTATTTCCACTTCGACGAGCGTCCTTATATCGGTGAAGATTTTCAATTCGTTTTCTGTTTAACAATAATAATTTAATAAGGAACGTTATTTACACATCTGTTCTAACGTTTTATGCTATAAGTCTCCCCAAAATGTAAAAATAAATAAAATAAAGTACCTGTGAATAACAGTTCTCTGTGGCAGTATGTGCAATTATAACCCAAGGCACGGGCTGCCGAAGCTTGTCCAAATCGGGATCGTCGGGGGGCTGCGCCAGCCAGTCAGTTCGAGACACTATCCTTAAATGATTTGGGGCAATCAAGATATTACCTGTTGGAAACATTACATTAATAAATAAATTATTAATCGAGTAGACAGAGCAATTTAAGGACAATTGGTCTCTAATATAAGACTAGCTTTTGTGAATGTGAATTTCCCACGGGAACAGTGCTTTTTCCCTGGATGAAAGGTTCAGTATTTATTATTATTATTATAACTATGTGTATGCGAAATTTCAGGAAGATTGGTTTAGTAAATAAAGCGTGAAGAGGTAACATACAAACAAACTCACTTTCGCAATTATAATATTAATTAGGATTAATGTCGAACATGCATCCGTGGTTTAATTGTGATCGTGGGTGAAATAATTATTACAACTAACTACAATAAACCGGAAATATGAACAACGACAGCGTGGCAAGAACCTTAGCTAGATTAGCTTAAAAATTACTACTTCGACAATAGGGTAGATGACAACAAGTAAAATAGGATACTTCTTTCCAAATGTCGAAAACAATAATTTATATGGGACTGAGGTATGGGACTTGTATGACAGTACTCAACGGTGACGTCACTTTTAAAGGAATCAAAAAACTTTCCCAAAAAAAGCCATATTAAAATAAATTGATCAATTAAAGCAAATAATATCGTCTCGTATCGACATTCAATTATCGTGCTTCGTTATTTGAATACCATTATACCTACTCGTACATTTTATTTCTTACCCAGCCATCATCCCAATTGACCAGCTTTGGTAACTTATACCAAATACTATATGAACCCTAGCGCTAGAGTTTATATAGTATTTCCTTACACCCACATCCTATATATTCATTACTTATATCTATTCTATACATATTTATACCTATATTACTTATACCTATTCTATAAAACTGTAAATTGTATTTGTCGTTGTATGTACAATAAGCACAGATTTATGAACATTTGTTGACAAAATGATCAACGGCTACGTTATTTATCAACTAGCTGTTGCCCACGGCTTAGCCCGCGTGAGTTTCGCTTAGATGAAACGTCTTTTTGTGTTCCAAACTGTTTCAGATGTTTCGGATCTTCGATTTTTATACGTCTACAGAAAATGCTCATCAGATTGGTCAAGTTTTGTTAAGGCGCCATTTCCATATATGTTATAGTGTAGCTGGTCTCTTGGAGTTATTCATCAGATGTTCCAGATCTTCAATTTTTATACGTCAGCAGAAAATGCTCACCAGGTTGAACGATTTTTGCTAAGGCGCCATTTCCATATATATTTTGGTGTAGCTAGTCTCTTGCAGTTCTTCATCAGATGTTCCAGATGTTCAATTTTTATGCGTCAGCAGAAAATGCTCATCAGGTTGAACGACTTTTGTTAAAGCACCATTTCCATATTTCTTATAGTTTAGCTGTTCTGTTATGGTTCTTCATCAGGTGGTCCAGTTTTCAAAATCAATAGTAATACAAAAAAAAATTCATTCAAATCTATCCAGTAGTTTTTGCGTGAAACGCGTACATACATACAGACAGACAGACAAGAAATTCCAAAATTTTTTTTTTGCTTTCTATTGTTCTTTTTAAGAGTCCCTCTATCCATTTTAGTCAAAAATACTAAATGTACAGACAAAATATTTTTACTGTTTTATTATACGTATAGATAAATTACCCACAAATAAGTTCTTAAAGTTATTTTGATACGAGTTATATAGTTATTCAAAGCTATGGTGCGTCAAAGTTTACTAAAAATCAGCACTTTAGCAAAAATATATAATCACAGCAGCAATAAAACTTGATTAATCATTTTGCCGCGAAATAATCTAAAATGAATAGACTAAAGGTAGGTATGAAATTTCACATTCATCTTAACATTAATTTCTTATTTAGAAATTGTTAATTCAATATTTTAATAAAGTCCATATCAAAATGTATTGTTATACTCGTAGATGTACGGTACGGTGCTTGTTTATATTTAGTACAAAGCGCATGTTAGTAACAATGTGTCAACTACAATTCCTGCTATAAAAGTTAGAGGTAAGCATTTCATTAATGTAACATTATCCGTTTGTTTTGACGATCAATTATGTTTACGTTGCATTGCATATCAATAATTACTGAGAAATTGAACATTGTAAAGTATAACCAAGGCACTGTATACAAAACAAGATCCGGAGTGGAGAGGCAACGAAACAATCACCACCTTTGTAAACAAAAATTTCTAGGAAACAGGTCCAAATTTGATGATTCTTTTTTAAAATGCTTGTATTTTAATATTATTTAAAATCTGAAACATTTCGGATATATATTTTTACTAAATAAAGGACGACCGTATATGATCATCTTATAGAATACCTTATATCTCAAAAAGAAGCGATGGTGGTGGTGGCTGAGTAGAAGGGCGCCCGCCTGTTATTGCAAAGGTCCCAGGTTCGAATCCTACCCGTGCTGTAACATGATTTTGTAGACCAATCTGACGTCGGGTGTCGGTGACGTTCGGGTGAAGGAAAACATCGTGAGGAAACCTGCACTCTAGTTGATGATTTTTAGGTAGTGTGTGAAATGGAGAAGGCAATGGCAAACCACTCCATTAACATGAGAGTCGTTGTGGGTGTTTCATTCGACATAATGCCCACAACCCTCAGTCAAGAGGACGACTAAAGGAGGATATCTCAAAAAATTAAAAGCAGCGCGTTTCAAGGCGAATTTATTTTATAAATGCGACAGTTGGTGAAAATTTTAGAAAGATACTTCATGCACCTTTAGCTAAAATCTACTTTATCGATTTCAACGAAACTTGGTACACAAATAGGTAATGACTCGAAATACCACATGGAGTTTTTTTATTCCAGAATTTACACGACATTGGAGCGCTGGGACTTCCGATAGTCCGACAGAGATTATGGTCAATTCTTTGCCTCTCCGTAAACATTTTCCTCCATAACAATCGATGTTTACATGTTGTGCCCTAAATATTATTCAATATACTATTTCAGGTCATATTCTATTCATATACCAAATTTTATCGATATCCATTGACTATAATTTGCGTTAAGAAGCATCAAACAATAAACTGTAAGTTTTTACTAACTTTCGCAGATATTTAGAAATATTTTGAATAAAAGACTAACATAGGTCTAAAAATCACACATACTTTCTACTAGCTGCGCCTCGCGGCACCACTCTCGTTATAATTTTGGGATAAAAGTATTTTATTATGTTAATTCAAGATATTATCTATTCTTGTGCTAAATTTCATCAAAATCCGACGAATATATTCCACGTAAATAATTAACAATCATCTGTCTGAACATCGTCATAATTTATTTATTATTTTTATTTTAAATGATCTAAAATATGATAAATTAAATGTAATTGTTACTTTATATGCTTCAATTAATTTTATTTTATTGTATGTAAAATAGGTGAAATTAAATCCTGTATTTTAGGGAAAAAAAATACCCCTCCCAAAATGTTTCCTATTTCAAAAATATAAAAAAACAAAATTATTAAAATCCGAGCTGTTTCTGAGAAATGTTTCATTTCCTCTGCTATAGATATCAAGAACAAATTACATAAAAAATTGATAAAGGAGTTTGAATGCACTGTCTTATCGGGCACACGCGCTATTATTATTACAAGTGGTTCTATCGACAAAAAATTTCAATTAAATGAAGGAACACGTGTGGCAAGTTTTGTAAGGAACCGTGCAGAAATGCGAGCTCTCCGGAATAAACAAACCCACAACACACATCACGACGACAGAATCAATTCATTTTAAACTAGCCACGCCCCGGGGCTTTGCTCCCGTGGGAATTTTGGGATAAAATGTACCCTATGTGCTATTCCCAGTGTTTTTCTACCCGTATACCAAATTTCATAGAAATCCGTTTAGTCGATTTTGCGTGATTGAGTAACAAACATCCTCACAAACTCACAGACTCACAAACTCACATCTACACTTTCGCATTTATAATACTACTATTCACACAGACAGACAGACTCTTAATATCTGTGGTGCCAAAATACAGGCTGCTTGTCGTAGGGATCGCAATGCAGCTCTCCAAAAAATATGCGAAGAACTAGAACAGAACTCGCAAAAGTTTGAAACCAAAGATCTACATCTAAAGATTAGATATTTAACTCGCCAATTTAAACCACGCAATTGGGCCCTCGAAAATGCCTCCGGAAATATCGTTACCGAAATTCAGGAAATTGTCAAGGTATGGAGAGAATATTGTGAGTCTCTGTTCGTGAGCGCCCCTTCTTCCATCCCAGTGGACACACTAGCAACGCCAGCTGAACAGGAGCCCAGCCTGCTCAAAGATGAGGTTCGTGCCGCTATTAATCACTTGCCAAGAGGTAAGGCCTTGGGTGTTGATGAAATACCTATAGAAGTTATTCAAGATATGGGCGAGATTGGAGTGAATATTTTGCACACTATTTGTTCAAAAATATGGAGTACCGGCAAATGGCCTAAAGACTGGTCACATTCTCTATTTATGCCTCTTCACAAGAAAGGATCTACCAGGAAATGTAATAACTACAGGCTCATTTCACTTATCTCGCATGCCAGCAAAATACTTCTACGTATTATTAACACAAGACTACAGGCATTTCTTAGCTCTCAGATTGCCCCTGAACAGGCCGGCTTCGTTAAAGGACGTGGAACGCGCGAGCAGATTTTAATCTTAAGGCAACTGATCGAGAAAGCTAGAGAATTCAACTCTCCCATGTATATCTGCTTTGTAGATTTCCGCAAAGCTTTCGATACAGTGATTTGGTCAAAATTATGGAATGTACTCTTAGAAATGGGTGCACCACACCATCTAGTAAACCTCATTCAATCGCTGTATACAGAGGGCTCAGCATCTGTAAGAGTTGATGGAGTAGAATCACAACCCTTTAAAACACAGGCAGGCGTACGGCAAGGATGTATACTTTCACCGCTCTTGTTCAATATATACACTGAATACATCATGAGGATTGTTCTTGAGAGTTGGGATAAGGGTATATCTATTGGTGGGCAAGTGATTTCAAACCTGAGATACGCTGATGACACTACTCTTCTCGCAAAATCTGAAGAAGACTTAAGAGACTTTCTCCAACTTCTGGAATCGACAAGCTTGAAATTCGGACTCACAATCAACCGCGATAAAACCAAAGTTATGATAGTGGATCGTGGAAACGACAACAAACCAGAGATCACTAATGTTGCGAATTGCCAAGTGATAAACAACTACATTTATCTTGGTTCCACAATATCAAACGTAGGAAATTGTGAGGACGAAATAAAAAGACGTTGCGCTGTGACGAGAGTGGCAGTAGAGAAGCTCACGAAAATTTGGAAAGACCGCAGGATAACCAAAAACACAAAGGTTCGTCTGATGTACTGCTTGGTTTTTCCAATTTTCTTATATGGTGCTGAAACTTGGACGTTGAGACTGAACGAAAGGAGAAAAATCGACGCCTTGGAAATGTGGTGCTGGCGACGCCTTCTTAGAATAAGCTGGACAGCCCACCGTACTAACGTCTCCATCCTGAAAGAATTGCGTATTAAGCAGAGACTATCGTCGATTGTGCAGTTGCGAATCCTGAAATTCTTTGGACACGTCACCCGTAAATATAACGCTATGGAACGTTTGGTAATCCAGGGCCGTATTGAAGGCAAGCGGTCGCGCGGTCGATCTCCTACCAGATGGCTCGACCTCATCAGAAGTGCAACTCAGTGTCCAGCAACAGAATGCTCCAGAAAAGCTACCAATAGAGATAAGTGGAGAGCCATCGCAAGAGCAGCGGCCAAATCCGAGAAGACCGATCCTTAATCACGACCACTCTGTCAAGAGTGAACGACTAAGAAGAAGAAGAAGAATACTACTATTAGGATGGAAACTCGCTCGCTTCGCTCGCTCGGTCAAACAAGTCCCTACATAAATATTTCGGTCCGTATAAATAGGTAGGAATGTAATGTATGCTACCTATGTAAAGGTATACATTAGGCTAGCGAATATCCAACTACATACTGATAAGCTATCAACCTGTCGCCATATCTGATTTAATTTGCTGACATACAAACTCATGTGTGTGTATGTAAAGATAAAAAATAATTGCACTATTGAAAATTAGTACCTACATTCATATGGGTTTGCTAGTCATCTATACATATAATAAAACAGTAAAAATATTTTGTCTGTACATTTAGTATTTTTGACTGAAATGGATAGAGAGACCAGAAAGCAAAAAAAATTTTTGGAATTTTCTGTCTGTCTGTATGTATGTTCGCTTTTCACGCAAAAACTACTGGACAGATTTGAATGATTTTTTTTTTTGTATTACTATTGATTTTGAAAACTGGACTACCTGATGAAGAACCATAACAGAACAGCTAAACTATAAGAAATATGGAAACCAAAGGTAGTGTGGTCTCTTGGAGTTCTTCCTTAGATGATCCTTTGCAAAAGTTTATCAATCTGACGAGCATTTTCTGTTGAGGTATAAAAATCAGGATCATCTAAGGAAGAACTCCAAGAGACCACACTATAACATATATGGAAATGGCGCCTTAGCAAAAGTCGTTCAACCTGATGAGCATGTTCTACTGACGTACAAATATTGAAGATCTGGAACATCTGTTCCCGTTCATCAACATATTGGTAAACCCGCGGGACACGGGATAACCATTTAGCTGAAATTTTAAGTACTTACTGGAGTTTAGGTTGCTACAGTTTGGATCACAAAAATATTTTTCATCTTAGCGAAACTAACATGGGCGAAGCCGCGGGCAACAGCTAGTGGTAAATAAAACTATGATTGAAATAACGAATAACTTCGAAGAATATTGACGCTTGAACCCTAAGCACAGAATAAGTTGTATCACCCTAAGCACTGACACAAACTATGTTACCAGAGATAAGTGATGATTGATGATTTTCAATTCTAATAGTATAAGAGCTTAAGGTATGGATGATTCTACTATTGTTTGGCAGTAATTTTAAAAGCAACACTTATTCCAGGTATTATTTTCTGAAATCTTGTAAAACCTTACCTTTTGGGACAATTCTCATTCGATTATCAACAAATTGACTTGTGTCAGGAATGATGCTCTCTGATGTACGGTTACTTTGCTCGTTACTATCGGTCATGTGTGGGATTAGTAAATGGTACAACATCAACTGGATAATTAGAACCACCAAAACTATGGGAAATGTTATCAGTGCCGCGTAGTCATACCACAGACCCACCACCGTTGTGCCTGAAATAATTAGTCATGGATGCTGATGTTACGGCATGCTTTATTTTTAATTTAATTCTATTGATGTATCTATTGATAACTAATGAACTGCTTTATTAACAGGAGAAAGACCTCTAAAGGTTGTGCAGAAAAAATGTAAACTTATACTATAATATACTATAATGTTAACTTTGAACAGATTATATTATACGTAATCAGGTTGGCATCACACACCACCTTATGTCTCACGAGTATGAAGGTCTTTCTCCTAGCTTGCGATACCATTTTACGAAGAATTTACTGCATGTATTCTTATTATTCCACAAAAAATCCTAGAAATTGTTCTTCCTGACAATTTAATTTATTGAAGTTACATGTGTACATTTGTTTGTTAATTAGTTATATGTGTACATTGTTTTATAAATTTTATTTAGTAACCAAACCACGACTAGAAAAAAATTAAGATGATATTAATAATCGGGCATCCGTGGATTTCGGCAACTTAAAGAAATGACTTGATAACAATGTTAGCGAAAATAAGAAGATGGAGTAATATTATTTGCTACCTATTTACTCAGTTGATTAAAAATTTGTGTACTGTTAATACACAAAAACAAAATATAGACACTAAATGTATATTTAGTATTATATATTTTATGAATAAGAATCTTAAAAATAGTTTTTTCAGAAAAAAATTAAAGGACAAAGGTAAGGCTGTAAAATTTACATGGCTAATTGTTGCATCAGCACGCCCGAGCAGATTAGCCAGTCTCGTTCGCCCCGCATGCGTACAGATAACAAGTTGATAAAAATATGTTTTTCCTCTTTACCAAATTATTTGAGAGGCAGACCACCATTAGTTGTTTAAACATGCAGAAATTCTTCTATCGCACTTACTTGAAGTGTCTGACTGTCGATTAGAAGAGGAATTCTGACTTTTGCTAGTTTTACCTTGTAGAAACACTAGTGTGAAGACTACAGCCACTACAATCACACATGTAGCTGTCACCACGATTTTGTGCCATAGTTGGATGTGGTACTTCTTTGTTGCTGTAAAAAAAAAATATATATTCACAGAAACTAAAAAACTAATAATAAGACTACAAGGTGAACGCAAATTAACTACAAATATTTTCAGGGCTGGCTCCAGGGGGCTAAATAAACATATTGGAGATAAAAATTTTAAAATCTATATCTGAGTTATTTTTTTTTATTTTTCTAACAAAAATAATATTATTAAATAATGACAGTATCACACTGTAGACACATAATATGATAGACATTTCATTCATCTTTATGCTCCACTCACCAAATAATAGTTGAATGAAATTGATTTGCTGTCTTTCATGTATCTATTGTATGATCATTTAATAATATTATTAGAAAAAAAAACTATGGTATCAAATTTATATTTTATCTGCAATATTATTTACACCTTAGAGCCAGCCCTGAAAACATTTGTACCCACATTATATAAAAGAGAAAGTTTTTGAAGATGATATGTATTCATTATCATCTTAGTCGCATGAATTCACAGCTAGACATAGATTCACCTGTTTTCTTACATACACTGTGCTTGCCATTGCCAACCCTCGCTGTCTTTCAGTCTTCATGAACTTCTCACAACTTTCACTCTTCTAGATTTATACTAATAATAAACAGCTGAAATGTTTGTTTGAACACAATACTCTTTAGAACTACCTATTGATACCAATGGCTTTTTTTTCTCCGCTCGAGAATTCCGGGGAAATTGTTGGGCTTTGTTCCCGGGAAATCAAGCTTGAGAAAAGTCGAGAACTCGAGAAACCATGAACCTATATAGAAATTATTTTTTAAGGGTTCCGTACCTCCAGCAAAAAAATAATCAAAATTATATGTCAATGCTATTAGTTTTGCGATTTCAGACATCAATCAAAACCTGGTACTTCCCTTGACCTAAAATTATGAAATTTGGTAAAAGGCAAGGTCTAACTGTACTTATACAGGAATAAATCTGAAAATTGTAAAACTTATTTTTGCGCTCGATGTAATATGTACCCTAGGGATTGAAGTGCAAAGTTAAATTTGTTTTTGAGACTAGTTGGTCTTTTAATTAGAGCTATAATGTGAATGTGCTTTGCGTGTACAGAATCCTTGGTGCACGAGCTTGACGCACTTGGCCGGTTTTTTTAAAGATATTAACGTTTTCTTTCATGTTTTTTTGTTTTGTTTTAAAGCTATTTTTGTTTACAAAGTTTAAGTTGTTTTTTTTTCTAAATTACCAGCCAAAAATGGTGCTGTGATTGTAATTTAATTATAAGTTATCTTTCATGTTGATTTTTTGTTTAGTTTATGAAAAACTACTTTTGTTTTATTTACTATATGGGAACGCCAGCGCGAGCACCAGACGGGTGACCCATGTAGGGTTTTGAGTTACCTGGTAACTCACGTTGGTGGCGACCCACTGAATCTACCTGTTACTTTGCAGAATTTTAACATCTGCCCTATTGTAATGTTGTTCAGATCATCCTCAGATAGGACGTCTGAGCCCAATACTTCTCTCCTTGCAGCGGCAAATGCAAGACATTCTGCTACTAAGTGAAAGCTAGTTTCCTCTTCTTCCAGGCAGCTGGGACTACTTTTGTTTATAAGTTCTAAATAACCAGCCAAAAATGGTGCTGTCATTATAATTATGAGTCTGAATAATATTTATTCTGTATTTTAAAAAAATACAGAAATAATAATATGTTATTAGAGAGGAAAACCAGACTTTGTTGACGTTAATGGAAACAAATAATATGAGAAAACGTACGTAAATGTAAATTTCTCGACTACCCGAGAAGCCCAAAGAAATAAGCCTTGAGAATTCTCGAGACCCGAGAAATTGAAAAACTCGAGAAATCATGAATCCTAATCTGGACCATACTTTAATCTCGGTATATATTATCAATTTTGTATTTACCTATTTTATAGTATAGTCACTCAATCATTGTTTTTTTTTTTATTGTATACAATTTAGATGTAAGTAAGTACTAATTGTTTAATTGTAAAAGAATGAATATATGTATATCGGAACTACCACTGCTGAGAAGAAACGCTGATGCTGAGAAAAACTGCTGAAAAAAGAGTATTGGTTCCTATATGTAAAATAGCCCCTCTGGCATGATAAGGATCAATACTCTTTTTTCTGAAGTTCTTCTCAGCATCAGCATTTCTTCTCTGGTTCAGGTTTTGGTTTATACAAAGGTATAGAATATGATATTTTTGTAACATAAAAATCTTTAATCTAGAATATTAGAATAGTTAAACAACTTACGTGAAACTTGACTTTTAGCAGTAGGTTTGGGATCTTCAGGTGGGGCTGTTTCCTCATCACAACTTATATATGATACATTTTCTACACCAGATTTACTTTGGATAATTTGCTTTATGGTGACAGGTCCATGAAAATGTGTATTATTACCTAATTGAACATTTTCTGAGTTAGATACTGCGACGTTACCAAATACTGGAGCTTTTGATGAATGTAATAAGCTGGAAGGAAAATCGGACAAGCCATCTACATTTCTTGCACATATTTCGTTCTCTTCTTCGGTGTCTTCATCATCACTTGATGTGCTTATTTGCAGATCACCAAGGTCTCCTGATATTTTCAAACCTAGGTCTTTGGAATTATTATCTATTGGAGAAATGGGTTTTAAAGCCATTGTACCTATTTTTAAAGTTTCACATCCTAGGTCTAAGGGTTAAGGATCACATCGCACTTTTCCCGGCTGATATTAAAATTTCAGTATGTATCTAATCATGACAATATGTATTATAAATCGTCCAAAAGATGAAATAAATTAAAGTTAAATAAAGACCAAGGTACACAATAGGAAAGGAAAAAACATGAAATGACATGACAGTCACAGAGAGTGACAGACCCCTAGATTATTGAATCGCTTCTTAGTATAGATCAAGCCTATAATTCGCAAATCGTGACACGTCGGTGCATCGCGTGGTGCATCTTTTGACAGTTAAATTCGATAGTGTTATCATTATCACTATCGAATTACGTAAACTTTTCAATCATTAATCATGTGTCTTTTCTCTTCTTATATCTGTTTTTTTTAAGTATTTAATTTCGATTATAATAAAATAGAAGAGATAAAATATTTGAGGCCTGTTTGCATTTTTATTTTGTGTTATGAACTTTATACATTACTTTAAACTATTTACATGTAACAAATGAACTCCATATTTAAATGAATCTATTGATTATGATATATTTATGTGCGAGTGTCGGCTGTACCAATCACTAATACATCTATCTTGTCATTTGTTACTAAGTATCTTGTTTATGAATTTTCTGCTCACGCAGAAAACATTAAGATTTGGCCTATAATATCACTCTAGTAGTAGGTAACGAATTTTCGAAACTCATGGACAGACCTCGAACTCTAACAACGCCAAAAAAATGGTTCCACGCAATAGCAACCTTGGTGGGCAGGGCGTAAAATAGCCACCTCACTTCGCCTCAGTTCGCAGTGGCGCAGCGAGTTCAACGGTTGTACTTGTAAGTGATTTTTTTCTCTCTGCTTGTACCTAACGCATAAGTGTCAATTGTACGTATCATCGAGTAATTTCGCAAGTTTAATTAGCAAAAATATGCCATCTTGTGTCGTAAAGTGGTGTAGAAGTCACACAGATATGACGAACAGCGGAATTACCTTTCATAAGTAAGCATATTAATATTTTATTTAAAACATTTTGAATACTAGGGGAAAATGTTATGCAATATGTATCCAAGATTTAAATAAAGTAAAGTAAAGCGTAACTTTACATAGTGTACTAGAAAAAATAATTGTTTTTTTTTTTTACTTTGATTATTGTTATTATGCATTAAATAGATCATTATATTATATAATAACTGTATTTAAAAACTCATACAAAATTATCATATTACTGATACTAGTACTAATACTTAATATTATATTATTTTAATTATAAATGCGAAAGTTACGATGTTTGGATGTTTGTACGTATGTATGTTTGTGAGTTTGTTCACGCAAATCACGCAAAATCTACTAGACGGATTTCGATGAAATTTGGTACAGAGATAGATTATGATCTGGAATAAATAAAAGAATAAAAGTATTACAAATACAAATATTTTAGAGAATAATATAAATAAATACGTTATCAAATACATGTTTACTTATTTTAGACTAATCCATACTTCCATACTAATATTATAAATGCGAAAGTTTGGATGTGAGTTTGTGAATTTGTGAGTTTGTGAGGATGTTTGTTACTCAATCACGCAAAATCTACTGGACGGATTTCGATGAAATTTGGTACAGAGGTAGATAATGACCTGGAATAGCACATAGGCTACTTTTTATCCCGGGAAAAAGCACTGTTCCCGTGGGAAATTCACGCGGGCGAAGCCGCGGGCAAAAGCTAGTGTTACATAAAACCATCCATTCCTCGTTCCTCTAACATCGCCGCCATTATCGCCGCAGAGCGCGTGCGAGCTAATCACCTGATTCGTCAAATCGGCCGACACAGACGACCAACAGCGTTGAAGTATGGTCGATGAGAATGTGTGTGTTCATATAATTATTGCAGTTCATCTGTTTGCGTAAAAGTACCGAGTTAAAAGCGATCATTGTATGCGAGTTATTTTTCTATGGTATATTAGTTCGTTGCCTCGGACAGACCACTTACAGACAGACGGACGACCATGACTTTACTTTTTTTCGTAAGTTTCTTTTTTTTTTGAGAAAAGGAATCGATTTTGATATTCGACACCTTAGAGCATTAAACCAACAGGAGACGATACGAATGTAAAATATATGCACAAAAGTTTTCCAATTTCGGTGGGGGAGAGGCGTTCGCTAACGCAAATCGCAATGCACATTGTTTGTTAGAATCACACTGGGTGGCATTTTATACATGGTCACAAAAAAATGCCGACCATTAGCTTAAATTAAATCTAGGCACACAATCGCTAATTTGTTTCAAATAATAAATAGTTCCTTGTTCCAATATTTATTTTTGCTAAAGTGTTGATTTTTAGTAAACTTTGACGCACCATAGCTTTGAAACGGGTATAATTTAAACGCTCACCAGAAATATTTTTTAAACCCTAAGCCTAAGTACCAAATAAATTAAATTACTCCAAAAAAAATAAAATGCCTTTATAAAGAGAGTCCTAAAATATAATATAAATAAACAGACATCAGAATAATTGCATGCATTGTTCAAATATTATTTTTGCTTCCTAAAATGGATAAATGATCACCAAATAATGTCATACATAAATTTTAATATTAATACCTAAAACCGTAATACAAATTCGATTGACTGTCATTCAAAAGTAATAAACTGAACCCAGATTACTTTAATTAATGTAAGACTAATATTACAACTGATTTCATTTATTCCTTCACCCCGCAACCCGCACAGCCGCCACCGGTAAGCAACGATACACATGCCGGCTGGTCGCAACCCCGCGCTCCTCTCTCAGTCGTCCCTGCCCAAGTAACATAATCGCGTCTAAAAACGGACTATTATTTAGAATTTAATTTTATTGTCTACAATATCTCCCAAGTAATGTTTAAGAACAATTATAGACACAATTTAGTAAAAGTGGGCACATATCCCTTCTCATAAGAATGAGTTAAGAATAGATAAAGTTAAGAGTTGTAAATTTACAAATCGTCTGTACAGATTTTTCTAGTATCTCACCAAACTGTTTATAGATCACAAGTATTACTAGTAGATAGTTTATAAATAAACAGTATACCTGTAAACATTAACTGGGTTTAGCTCTAACTAAGCTCTAGCTAAATTTAAAAAAGCTCTGTTAACTCAATAGTTTTTTGCTATTTCACCGATATTTTTTTACGACTGACATTTCCCTACTTTTTTTTTCATAGGTAACTTATTTTGTGAGATAGCTATCAAGAAATCACAAAGTCTTGAAACTTCAAAGTCGTGGAAAAAGGTCTGTGGATTCTTGATTTGAAAATGTTGCCATTGTACGTAGAAGTGCCCTAAAAGTCTGGAGTAATTTACCTAAAAAATGTCTTTGAAATAGGACTTTGTATACACATCAATACTTTCTGTTGCACGTGTAGAGCAATTCTTAGATTTTACACTCGTTTCCTATGTGAAAAGTATTTTTTTTAACAAAAAATGTAGTTTAATTTTTCAGCTTAAAAATTAAACTTTCTCCCTTCCTCTGCAAGGTATCCGCGGAAGTAATACCTCTTAAGAAAGCCCAATAACCAAGCTGATGACACAGATGCACAAAACATGTTTTTTTAGAATGTTCATTGCTCTAATAAAATAGAAATAAAAAGAATTATGTTTTATTATATGCGTTAATTTCGCCACTGCTAGCAATTAAAAGTAAAATTTTGGGTTTTTCATAAAAAAAAAAATTAAAAAATCGGTAACACTTTGCTTAAGAAAATTTCCTCTTAAATGACTCTAAATGCCAAATACTAGCTTCGCTTTAAGGCTTTGTATCAAACTACCATACACCCTGTATATTTGCTATGTTATTATATTTTAACTAATTTAATTTAACAATAAAGAAGTGACACATGTTTGAGAACCGCATTACAAAATTTGCTACAAAAAAATATTCGATCGATCGTTAGCTTTTTTACATCAGCAAAAATTACCAAATTGAAACTCGAGACAAAAAATATTGGTTTTATCTATTTGGTGACAATATGACATATTTGTTTAGAAATGCAATTAAAAGGTATTCATATATTTTTAAGGCATTGAATAAAAATATAAATGATCATTTATCCGTTTTGGTGAGCGTTTTGAATTTTATTAGTGGTAAAATTGATACATTTTTGGTAGGCTTTTAAACACAAGCCCTTTGAAACTATGACTCATATCAAAATAAATGTAAGAACTTATTTGTGGGTAATTCATTGATAAATAATGTTGTAACGCGGCGGTATATCTAAAATATATTTAATATATATAAAACATCATAGACCCGTCCAGGGTCTTATGTTTACGAATAAATTATATATTTTATCAACGACCCTGAAGATTATTATTATTTGAAGCTCACGCTCCAATGTATTTGTCCTAACTTGTATAGTTTTCCTAAAAAATCAGAAAATTTGTAAAACGGGACACGTTTCAAGGGGTAAAGGGGGGACGCCGAAGGCGGGGGGAGGGGGAAGGTAGTGTTTTTTAATGTACCTACTCATACATAGGCATAACACAGATACAATAAAGCATGACAAATAAGTTTGCCAAATTTTCCATACATTGAAATCTAGAATGAATATACTATTGTGAAAGGTTTTTTGGTTTGGTTGGTTTGGTGTAGTGATAACTACAGAATTATTTTGAACTTCTAACTGGTTAACCTTGCATATCATATCTTAAGTGAAATAGTTGATGTATTGGGATATTATTCCTATGGCGTATTACCTGCATGATAGGCTCTCGACTCACCACAATAGCAGGCATTCAAATCCATTAGTCTCCAGACAAATTGAATGGGAAAGTGACACACCGGTACACAAATTTCATATGTTGTTTTTACAATACTTATTAAGAAAACAGGGAGACCCGCACATCAAAACGTTCTTTGAGTCACGCCGAAACCATTGGTAGCAATAACTCGACGCGATTTTGTGTACTTACGGAATTATATTGAAAACTAAACATTCATAACAAAACATTCCCATGATTAGATTAGACTGTCAACTGAGATCTACAGAGTTGGACGTCTGACATTGACAGCTAGTGACACACGTTCCGTCCTGGGTCCTAACAAATCTTTCTTATCATAAAAAAATAAGAAATCATGGTAGGATTGTTGTAGAATTTTAATTATTCTCCTTTAATATCGTCGACTTAGATTATTATAATATTCAACGAATAAATACCTTATTTAAACATTAGTTCTTTTAAAGAATATTTAAAAGTTGGTTTGATGTGCGTTCGAATTAAGCGAAACGGAGCGCGACAAAATGGAATGTCAAATCGAGTCGAGTCGATTCGCTCTCTTCCTGGATAGGCCGCCACGACACGTAACATGGCTTGAGCAATTATTAATTTTTTGGGGTTTTTTTCACTTTCGCCGCCCTCGGCTTTCCGTCATGGGACTACAGTTTAACCTTTAGCTTTAAAATCCGCGATACGCGCAAGGACACAGGGGATATTCGCCGCCACGAAGTTGTCGGGAACATGAGCTGTTGAAATCCACGTGCCCGCCCGGCCACATGAATCGACGCTTCCTGGAGTGTCCCCCCATCGCCAGAGGGTGCGGTTTCCCCGGACCGTGGACCGCATGCCACGGCGCAGGCCCCGTCGTCGGCGACCCCAAGGCGCAACACACGGATCCTAACCTTATTTCCAAAGGCCGCATCGCCGCCCCCGATCCGATGTCCCTGTAGTGGCTCAGCGCAAATCTCGGAAGGTCCAGCCAGCGTCTACTATCTCGCATACAACGGAGCGTCGCAGGAGCGCCGTGCCTCTTTGATGACGCGACCAGCACCAGTGCTCGAACCCAACGGATCGTAATGGTGAACGGGACAACGTTCTAAGTGCGCACAGACGTTTTGTGTACGGACCTGGCCAGGTACCTTATATTTGGTTTATGTTAATTTTAACTTTTAATTGCGACAAAGACTTATCAGATTTTGGTATTAGTATAACATGTGCCCGCCCTCAGCGGCTAGTGTGTTTATGGAATAAAATGCTATATTCTATCCCAACCATATTGTATTAATGATATCACCCTGCCCATGACTCCTAGGACCTAAGGCTTACTAGACAAGAGGTCCTTGTACTTCAAAAGTACGAGGCTCTATCCTGAGCACTACATCCGGCTCTCTCTAAAGTAATTGTTCGTGTATAATCGCACTGCGCAGGGATATTGCCCGTCTTCGCTTCAAATAGTTGGAGACCCCTGCGCACACCGCAACAACATACACTTTTTATTTTTTTTATTTTTTATACACGACAATTAGTAAAACTTTTGCATAGAAATGAGCGATTTTCTGACAGCTAAATTAAGAAAAAAAATCAGTAGGTTCATTATGAAAGCCGAGTCGTAATAATGGATGAACCTATATGGTGCGCTTTTTCTTATCAACCAGATGTAGAAAAAAAAACACCCAACAGTTTGACAGTTGCACAAATCACAACATTGATACTTTTTAGATGTTTTTTTTTAAGGTTTTATTTTTTTTTAAATGCCAATCCCGTGATTTTTTGCTTTTTGTATGGACGCGCCTTTTACTTAAGCGTTTTAATAAAGTCATCTGGAAATATATATTTTTTTATTTGGGTCTCGGAAAATTCCTCATTGCATTCGCTTCTACTCCATACTATATATATGTTACTGTAAAAGCTCGAACTACGGTAAATTCTAAGATTTAGGAGTAAGTCTTAGGATTTACCGACATAAGTTGGTAAATGTAAGCATTTATAAAAATGGGACGACTTTTTCGTGCTTTTACTAATAGAATTTTTTACATGCTAGGTTTTACCACTGCTGGTAAATGTTTGTTTTGGGAATAAAACAAAGAGTAATTCTTCCCTCAAGTCTTTCCGGGTGGTCATAAAAAAAAATAACCTGAACCTACCTTCTTTTCCGCCCTTAAAGTCTTTCCGAGCGGTCATAAAAAAATAACTTAAATCTTATCTATCAGTCATTTACCGTGCCCTTAATGTAAATCCTGAGAGTTACCAAGCGAATGGTGGTAAAAGTGCGAATCGCAAAACTGTTCGGGCTTTTACCATTAAGAGTTGGTAAATTTTAGGTTTTACTCAAAAATCTTAGGATTTACCGTATTTCAAGCTTTTACAGTAACATATATACTCTCTCTAAGGGTGGATGCGATGGAACATGCATAGGTGAGTTAATCAACTCAGATTTTTTGACGACTTTTTTAAACGTGCCTTTTTATTAGTTTTGATTTTAAGTAGTCATTCTAGGGCAAAAACTTATGTAGGTTCTGGAGAAGGCACTTAAAACAAACCAATATTTTAAAAGTTATTTAAAATTCGAAGTTTGTCGGAAATGATGTTTTATACCTGGAAATGACTTTAAAATACATGGAAATAGTAATGATGGCAAGGAAATGACTATTCAAATGAAATAAAGTAATTGAAAATTGACATAAAATTAACATATTGTGACGAAATTTGTTTTCTTTTTTTTTCATTTTATTTGGGTAAACAAACAAAAACACAATACAATATTACTAAAAAAATTCGCATGCTTACATATAAATAAATGTGCTTTCAGCACCGCTTACCACATAATACTAAACAATTTTAACAAAGATGAACTAACATATCATGAAAGTGTTACAATTTATTTCAAAAGTTCTCTAACCTTTCTTTTAAAGGCACCAACAGTGATACCTGTAATATCTATGCTATTAAAATAAATGTTAAAAGACTTGGTTAAACGATAAATAGGTGAACGTTTACCAGCGTTTGTACGACATACATGGACTGCAAACATATGACATCTATTACGGTTACGCATTTGGCGTCTACGTAGAATACTGTACTTTAACTTATTAACTAATTGACAGCAATCATACTTATTATTAAACAGATCAAAAAGTAACATGGCTTCAAGATGTGTACGTCTTACATTTAATTTGCTAATTTTAAAATTATTTAAAAGTTCTTCGTAAGTGAATCTTTTTTTGTAACATCTATAATACATACAACGCAGACTTTTTTTTTATACGTTCAAGGGCATCAATATACTTATAATAGTAAGGATTCCATACGGGCACAGCGTATTTAATTTGAGATCGGATTAGGGACTTGTATAAATAAATATATGTTTTAGGTTGGGTGAAATTTTGACTTGAACGCATGACAAACCCGTACATTTTAAAAGCTTTTTTTATAATTTTATCAATGTGTTGATCTAAATCTAACTGACTATTAAGAGTTACTCTCAGGTCCTTAATACGGTACACCCTCATATTAAAAAATATTATTTAAAAAACAATCATTTTATAAACAACGCTTGTAAAACTATACATTTGAAAAACATATGCTTTGACAAACTCATTCTTTTAAAAATGGATCATTTTACAAACTAATTACTAGACAAATATTGCTTTTTTTCAAATTATCATTTTACTAACAAATTATTTTCCTAAATTTTCAATTGGTAAAACAACGTTAGACAAAATATCTTATGGCAAATACGTCGTTTGATAAATATTATTTACCAAAACTTGAAGATATAAAGTTTCGAGTTTAAACTCACTGATCTCAAGATTTTCATCGTAGGGTTAGGTCAGAAGTCATTACTTGTCTTTTATTTGTAAATTAACTCACAAATCATATTGTGACATGATATCAACATGCTAATACCTTTTATTGTGTCACACCGGGTGGGACCTGGTAACCTGCAACACAGGACCTTTGACACCTAGCGCGGGCACCAGATCTCCACAACGATATTGTCCTTTATGGTATTAAATTTAATAAATGTTTATCACATACCTATGTAATGTAGTCGAAGGCCATTTGTTGTGGAGTAAATAAACAATTTTTAGTTTTTTAATAAAAAAAAGAAAGTTTGTCTCCAAACGATCTGAGCTGTAAGTTAGGTTCAGGTTATTTTTTTTATCACCGAAAGACTTGAGGGCAGAAAATAAGTTGGGTTCAGGTAATTTTTTTTATGACCACCCGGAAAGACTTTGAGGGCGGAAAAGAAGTTAGGTTCAGGTTATTTTTTTATGACCACCCGAAAAGACTTTGAGGGCGGAAAAGAAGTTAGGTTCAGGTTATTTTTTTTATGACCACCCGGAAAGACTTTGAGGGCGTAAAAGAAGTTCGGTTCAGGTTAATTTTTTATGACCACCCGGAAAGACATGAGGGCAGAAAATAAGTTAGGTTCAGGTTATTTTGTTTATGACCACCCGGTTAGACTTTGAGGGCGTAAAAGAAGTTAGGTTCAGGTTATTTTTTATGACCACCTAAAAAGATATTGAGGGCGGAAAAGAAGCTAGGTTCATGTTATTTTTTTATGACCACCCGGACAGACTTTGACGGCGGAGAAGTTAGGTTTAGGTTGTTTTCTTATAACTACCTGAAAAGACTTTGAGGGCGGAAAAGAAGTTAGGTTCAGGTTATTTTTTTATGACCACCCGGAAAGTTTGAGGGCGGAGGAGAAGTTAAGTTTAGGTTATTTTTTATGACTACCCGGAAAGACTTTGAGGGTGGAAAAAACGTTAGGTTTAGGTTATTTTTGCCATTAGCATTGCTTAGCTTTTGGCCAAAGAAGCTGCCAGCCCTTGATTAATAGTTTACGTATAGTAGGTTTGTAAAATGATGTTTTTGTCAAGAGAGTTATTTGATAAAATAAAACTTTATAAAATAAAAGTTTTTACATTTGTAGAGTAAAACATTTATATAAAAAAATGATTTTATAATGAAACGTTTTTAAAATAACGAGTTTGTAAAATGAAACATTTTTAAAAGGTATAGTTTTTTAAGTGATAGTGTATAAAGTGATGGTTTGTGAAAGGTTTTTTGGTGAAACATTAGTGAACCCCTTAATACACTGAACAGTATCTAAATGTTCACCACATAGACGATAAGAAAACTTGCTAACTTTTACTTTTTTGTGAAAGTCATAGCTTTGCATTTGGGAAGGCTTAATGCTAATTTATTTTCAATAGGTGGTAAAGCGATCAAGATCTTCTAGTAATTTATGATGATCTTCAGCACTATCAATATTATAAAAAATCTTTACGTCATCTGCATAAAGCAAGAAATTACTATATTTAAAACACTTATGTATATCATTAATAAACAGGATGAAAAAGAGAGGACCCAGGATAGATCCCTGTGGAACACCAGATGTAATTGGAATTAGATCAGATTCATATCCGTTAATTACAACCTTTTGTGTACGGTTAGTTATATATGATTTGAACCATCGCAACAAGTCATATCAAATTTGTTACTGTGGACCGTCGTTTGACGAATCCGTGTTGTTGTTCAATTATAGAAAAATGTAATAATGGATATATATTATTATGAACAAGTCTTTCAAAAAGCATCGCCAAGCAGACAAGATTGATATAGCACGGTAATTCTCGACATTGGACTTATCGCCTATCCGAGCCAATTTCCAAATAGTAGGAAATATTCCTTCTTTTAAGCATTTATTAAATAAAATGTAAAGAGGAATACAAATAGATTGAGTAGTATATTTTAGAAAAATTGGGGGAATGTTATCTAAGCCAGAACCTTTAGAGGTATCCAGCTTGAGCAGCTCCTGTAATATGTTGTCAAGAGATATTTCCACATTACTTAATATGAGAGTAGATGCGTGGTTTGTTTCTGGGATATTGTTAACATCATAATCGTCGTTAATTAAAGAAGGTTCAAACACAGACTCAAAAAATTTTGAATACAGGGCAGGTATATCTTCAAGGGTTTTCGAAGATTCACTCTTGAGTTATTTGGAATATCGGATTTTTTTTTTGACTTGTTTGTATTTAATATAAGTCCAGAAATGCTTAACATTGACACTTATACCATCCTCAACCAATTTTATACATTGTTTATAACATTTGTGAGATTTTTTTTGAAATCGACTTCTCAGCAGTGAAAATGATTCATAATCTGAATTGTTTTAATATGTTTTCCATTTTATCCATGATTTGTTTTTTTCATTAAAAATATGAATGAATGCAGGCGAGAACCATATAGGAAATCGAGAGGATTTCACCTTTTTAGGGGAACATGTTTTTTATAATACAATATATTTTTTCATAAAAATCGGATACAGCACATTCTGAGTTGTTTGTTAAAAAATCTTGCCAATTTGTATCAAATATGTCTTTATTTATAAGATCATAATTAGCTTTATAGAAATTAAGCTTTAATTTTGGATTGTGTTTCATAGACGTCGTTTTTAGGGTTCCGTAGTCCGACAAGGAACCCTTATAAGATCGTTCAGTCCGTCCGTCCGTCCTAGTCTGTCACAGCAGAATATCTTTTACGTTTATAGACTGATTTGCATGTAACTTGGTTTGAGGATACTTCACGTGTAGATCTCATTTTTTAAAATACAAAAAATTAAAATTACCCCTCTTTAAGGGTACCTCTCCATACATGTAAAGGGGGGGTGAATTATTTTTTTGAGTGCACCCCCTTTGTGTGGGGTATCGTTGAAAAGGACTATGCAAATAAGGGTTCCATACAACACATTTTTATCAGCTTTACCATTTGCAAGATATAGCTCGCCAAAGTCGTTTAAACTTCAAATCACTCACGTAAAGAAACAGGCGCAGAAATGTTTATTTAAAATTGTTTCGGGTATCCTGTGATGATACTTTTGAAATTATAAATAAAATAAAAATATATACTTTTTTCCAAAAGAACAGTATAAACTTAAAAAGTTTTTTTACATATTTTGATGATGATGCAAGAAATGCAAAGCAGTGCGGTGCCAAAAATGACTACGGAACCCTACTTTATGCGTGGCCCCACACGTACTTGGCCGGTTTTTTATTATATTTATTGGAATAAGACTGGTAAATGGAGGATGATTTTTATTACTGGGAACAATTGTTTTCTGTGAAAGAGAAGTCGTATTATTACTTATGTTGGTTATTAATAAATCAAGTATCCTATTGTTTGCATTTCTAAATCTGTTTAACTGAGTACCCTTAATTGATTCCATAAAATTTATTAAATATTTATTAGACAAGCAATAATTATTGCGAAAAATTGGTTCGCAATGAGTAACACAGGCCCGCCACTCCAAAGATGGTAAGCTGTAGTCGCCCGCTATAAAGAAATCATCGGCATTTGTCGTCTGTAATACACAGGTCAAGAAATCAAAATGCGCATCATATCAGAAGATAAGCCTGGCGGAATGTACACCGCAATGATAAGACTTGAGTAGGTATGCGATCGTAGTTCAAGTATGACGTGTTGTATGGGAAGCTCATACATTCCGGAGTAGGTACCTTCATGATCTAAACACTCTGTACCTAGAATCTATAAATTCGCTATCCGATATGTCATTATGAAACCACGACTCCGAATCTATAATAATGTCGTAGTTATTAGAAATAATGTTTATGTAAGTAGTATGTAGTTTTGTACGTAGTCCTTGACAATTTATGTAAACTGATAAATTGTGTCTATCCATAAAATAAAACGATTTTGTATAAAAAACTTGTTGTAAAATAGTATTTTAAGATAATTAAAATTACTGATATATTGGAGTCATAGTTTAAATTTATATGATTCATTCGAATAGTATGATGAATTTCTGAGAATATTTTAAAACTGTAGATTTGTATTATTTGTATATATTCCTATTGACATAAAAGAAAAACATTATTTATAAGTTGATGAGTGGTAATATTATAATAGGTAGGTATTAATAAAGTGAATTAAAATATTTTTGTTTTCATAATTAATGTTACGTGTAATAAAAATAGGTAAGTTAGTATAAACTGTATCCATTTGGAAAACAATACTTTACAAAGATTTGTGAAAGAGATGCCACATTTATTATATTTATTACGGAGGTATCTGAACAAAAAAGTAACGACACACACATTATGCACATTAATATAAATGTATATACAAAAGAACATAACAACAAATGAATAATTACACGGCATATAAATAATTACATTAAATAGAAAAATATTAGCATGACCGTTACCATGTTGCGATATGGAACATATATACGCCCATTTGTATACCATTGTAGCACTAACAGTCCAACACTCATAATTTATTATCTTATCACTTAATTCTCGAAATGTCTTGGAATTTGACCAATACAAAACAATGATACAATACAAAACACTTTATAATAATATACTGTCTTTATTCAACTGAAATACATTCTTCATTCATCCCGAAGCAAATATTATACCAAAAGGTATGATTTTTTAAATATTTTTTTTATATAAAAGATGGGTTTGCTCTTGACTGCAATCTTGCCCAAGGACAGGGACAGGTCTACTGTGTAGCAAGTTTACCTAAAAGCAGCCTATTCACTTTGGTTTTGAAGAGAGACCAAGAAGGGATGATAGCCCGCAGTGCGTCTGGATGTCCGATTGAAAAAAGGGGCAGGCAGTATGAGCTCATGAGCACACAGGCTGTCATTTTTTTATGCCCGATTATTCTCTTATCGTTGCATTCCACTCCACACAATGGCCAGTTGGTACTTCGCGACTTCGACTTTCTATAATACAATAGTGAAAATCGCATCAATTTTATTTAGTAGTTTTGCGTGACGCGCGTACAAAAATACAGACATTCAAAAATTCTAAAAAAAAAATGTTCTCTTGCTGTCATATTTTATTCCAGTCACCTAAAGGAATGTGACATTCTATCTGGATTTTTTAAATTTACTTAATGATTTTATATTGCCTGCCGTTTGAGATTAAAATAATATTCATAAAAACAATATTTTGTTCAGACTGACTGTTTTTAGGTGTTTTGACAATAGGTTGAGCTAAGAGTATTGATTGGGTTGGGATGAAGAACAAATTAAAATATTTTTTGTTGTAGGTTGAGTAAAGAAAATATAATGCGTAGGAAGAGTCTGGATGAGACGTCAGAGAATGAGTACGGCACAACCTCACGGAGGTCGTCAAAAACAAAAACAAAGTCAGAAACAGCAGTCACAAACAGTATATTGGCTGGTTATTATCGTTCTCCAAATTGTCCTCAGTTTCTGGTAATTCAGTTTCTGGTGGATTTCTCTAAAAATCTGCACTTTATCTTATGCAATTCAGGCGGAAAATATTATCTTATATCAACAATTTTAGAAACAATGTCATTTCCATCTACATATCATCATTACCGTTTTAAGTATTTAGCAAGGGAATGACGTTAGTGGAAATAATGTTTTCGTCGATTTTGTCTGATTATTCAGCAACCCTAAATCTAATCATGTCGATATTTTTTAGTTAGGAGTTATGCCAACCTTCCAATCAAACGAATATAGCACAGTATTACTTGGGAGTTGCTTACCTTATTTAAAAACCGAACAGGAATGATGCAAAATTTTATTTTAACTGCTTTCATCGCCGATAATAAAAAAAACAGGCAAAGTGCGCGTATGCTACCCCTTAAGTGTTGCAAAGTATACTGAGCGGAAGAAGGGGGGACATTAACGAGGTTCAGTTTTGTTAAAAGAAAAAAAAACGCGGGTACTTTATAGTCATCGCGCAGGTAATGATGAAATATACGTGACAGTTTTCAAATAATTTTAAATTTATATAAAAGGAAAGTTCCCCAGAATTTATTCTATAGCAAAATGGACTTCGATGTTTAGTTAACGCAACGAAAATATTAAAACTGGGTAACCCCAAATTTAAAGCTATATTAACATGCTATTTTTTCGGAAATTATAGATTTTTTACGACGAAGGTATGACGATTTTTGCCTGTTTTTGTTAATAACATCAAAAACACAATTCTAATAATTAAAAAAAATTTGGCGCCTTATACAATAAAAGACTTACCTTTACGAAAAACTTACATTTTTGCACGCCTTTGTTTATTTACCCAGGTACGCATAGAGAAAAAAAGTCGCAACATTTTTTTCTCTATGTGACTGTTCGGCTAATGCCCCATCTTCACGATAGCCAATATTGTTGCGAAGGGTGTTGGCCAATACAGATTGTCATCATGTAGAACGGGTGATTGATATTGAAAAGATCAAAGGGTTGTGACGGAGTTATGGCTGTCGTATCCACAATTCCACACGATGGTCGCGCGTTCAGTTTGTTACTGGCTCTCAGCATGACAGCGGGTATAAATAATTATACTCTCTACCAAATCAAACATGCTACTAATACTGAAACCGCATTGTCTGCCTACTATGCATATGCATACTCATGGTTGAGATATGGCGTGATGTTATGGGGTAATAGTAGCAGCGCACATGGATCTCTTCATATTACAGAAAAAATGTGTAAGAATACAAGCTCAAATAAGTAATACTGAAAGCTGTAGACCATTTTATAAAAAGTTTGATTTGTTAAAACTTGCTTCTGTATACATATATAATATACGGGATATTTGCATATTTGTTCATAATAATAAACATTTATTTACTTACACAGATAATACAAGAAATAAAGAAAGATTTTGCATACCAACTACACGTATAGAAATGCTACATAAAAAAAGCCCATATCATATGTCAGTAAAGATCCTAACTAATATTATAAGTGCGAAAATGAGTATGTTTATTTAGTTTGTTACCTCTTCACGCTCTATCTACTGAACCAATCTTCCTGAAATTTCGCATACAGATAGTCAGGAGTACTGAGAAGGACAAAGGGTACCTTTCATCTCGGAAAAAAACACTGTTCCCGTGGAAAATTCACGCGGGCAAAGCCGCGGGCAAAAGCTAGTTTACAATAAATTACCTCTTAACATTAAGAATGAAAACAAAAAATATTTAATCAAAAGAAAATTTTACTGTCAAATACTTATTAAGTACTCTATAAATGTACGAGTATTTATAATTAGATAGTACCTATGTAAATATGTAGTTTGTTAATTTGTAAGTAGGTTTACCTATTACTATTGGTACAAAATGTTCCAATTTTTGCTGTCCCCGAAAGGGTTGATAAGAAGGACTTTATTTTTAACTCTAACAACTATTATATACCTTATCATGCCATAAAGAGTTTGAGTTTCTGAAAAATTTATTTTACTTAAAATTCAATATCATTCATTTTGATCGTCCGCACCACGTCCGCACATTGGCCTGAACCAAAGCAAACTGAAACCTCTGCCATCGTTTGGATGACATTACAAAATTCACAAAGTCTTGGCCAATGTTATCGCCACAACCTTGGCCACAATGTTGGCTATCGTCAAGAGAATATTTGATTTATTTTCAACAAAAAAGCCATGGACGTAGGAAAAAAGAACGGACACCGCCTCAGTAACATTAATAGTGATGCAATCAAAGTAAGCCGGCGTATTGTACCGACACGAGCGCACGCACACACCCACAGCAAAGTAAGACGGCCAGTGTTGCCGTTTTAGCGTATTTTACACTAGATCTAGTGCAATTCTCAGGTCTTTAGTGCTTATTTTTTTAATACAATGCGCTAAACATAATTTAGTGCAATCTGGTGGATTATTTGTAAAAACTTTTGCGCCAAAGAAATTTTAACGAGGCAACTCCGTCAACTCACACAATCGTAAGTCGCCGCCATTGCTTTGCTTCACTCCCATGGAAGTAGTAAGTACTTTAAAGTACTTACTACTTCCATGTTCACTCCTTATTAAGCCAAGACTCCGTCCGTTCTTTTTTCCTACGTCCATGAAAAAAGCGGGCTCTTCATTGCGCGCTTGTTCGCGCCATGTTCCCCGGTCGGTGTCGGTATTTGCGCCCGCCAGGTAGTCGCAACTTCAAAGGAAAAAACTGATCTATGAAACGGAGTACCGTTTTGATGGCCGACTATTTCCATCTCATTCGTACCTGCAGTTCCTCGCATAAGTGCATCTCTATCGGTACCTCCGTTTTGACATTTGTATCGGACACTTTTTTGCATGGGAGTCCCGTCTCTTATAACGTAGTGATTACATTCTCTTTGGCGCCCGCGACAAAGGGATTTTGCGGCGCGAAACTGCCGTGAACGCGAACGCATCTTCATTCGCGCGTGAAAACAGAATAGACAATTTTGATTATATGGACCCTAGATTATTGAATCGCTTCTTAGTATAGATCGAGCCTATAATTCGCAAATCATGACACGTCGGTGCATCGCGTGGTGCATCTTTTGACAGTTAAATTCGATAGTGATAAGGCATGTAAACTTTTTAATCATTAATCGTGCTGTTTTTTTTAAGTATTTAATTTCGATTATAATAAAATAAGATAAATAAAATATTTGAGGCCTGTTTGCATTTTTATTTTGTGTTATGAACTTTATACATTACTTTAAACTATTTACATGTAACAAATGAACTCCATATTTAAATGAATCTATTGATTATGATATATTTATGTGCGAGTGTCGGCTGTACCAATCACTAATACATCAATCTTGTCATTTGTTACTATCTTGTTTATGAATTTTCTGCTCACGCAGAAAACAATAGGATTTGGCCTATAATATCACTCTAGATTGAGTTTCGAATTTATTCCTTTACTACTAGAGTAATTGTTTAAGCCAAATCGTATTGTTTTCTGCGTGAGCAGAATATTCATAAACAAGATAGAAACAAATGACAAGATAGATGTATTAGTGATTGGCACAGCCGACACTCGCACATAAATATATCATAATCAATAGATTAATTTAATTATGGAGTTCATTTGTTACATGTAAATAGTTTAAAGTAATGTATAAAGTTCATAACACAAAATAAAAATGCAAACAGGTCTCAAATATTTTATTTATCTTCTATTTTATTATAATCGAAATTAAATTTTGTTGTTCAGTTGTCATCGAT